>JAHRHZ010000144.1:55552129-55589866 GCA_024137785.1 Ginglymostoma cirratum
ATTGGGAGGGGGAGTTGAAATGGTTCGCGACTGGGAGGTGCAGTTGTTTGTTGCGAACTGAGCGCAGGTGTTCTGCAAAGCGGTCCCCAAGCCTCCGCTTGGTTTCCCCGATGTAGAGGAAGCCACAACGGGTGCAGCGGATGCAGTATACCACATTGGCAGATGTGCAGGTGAACCTCTGCCTGATGTGGAATGTCTTCTTGGGGCCTGGGATTGGGGTGAGGGAGGAGGTGTGGGGGCAGGTGTAGCACTTCCTGCGGTTACAAGGAAAAGTGCCGGGTGTGGTGGGGCTGGAGGGGAGTGTGGCGCGGACAAGGGAGTCGCGGAGGGAGTGGTCCCTCCGGAAGGCAGATAAGGGTGGGGAGGGAAAGATGTCTTTGGTGGTGGGGTCTGACTGTAGATGGCGGAAGTGTCGGAGGATGATGCGTTGGATCCGGAGGTTGGTGGGGTGGTATGTGAGGACGAGGGGGATTCTTTTTTGATTATTGTTGCGGGGACGGGGCGTGAGGGATGTGTTCCGGGAAATGCGGGAGACACGGTCAAGGGCGTTCTCGACCACTGTAGGGGGGAAGTTGCGGTCCTTGAAGAATGAGGACATTTGAGATGTGCGGGATTGGAAAGTCTCATCCTGGGAACAGATGCGGCGGAGGCGAAGGAATTGGGAATAGGGGATGAAGCAATGTGTTTGAATAACTTGACATTTAGGAGATTTTAATGTTTATCTCAGATGTGGAAGTTTAAAAGTATTCTAGAACATAGTATTGTAACATTACATATAATAAAAAATAGCTCTAGCTTGGTCAACTTAGTATTTATAAAGCCATTGTCTTTGATTGTCCTTTAATTCTTAAGGGTTGAATCCATCACCTGATACTCACATGTGAAAATTTCGAGGATGAAGTCATCACATAGCAATCTGAAGCAAGAACTCAGGATGATTATTCCCTTCCTGGTTCAGTAAAACTGTGATCAACTGAAACTGCAGTCTCTTCCCCTACACACCGCCACCCAAATGCAGGAAAGATGCAGAACTGGCTAACATTTTTTAAAAAAGAGGGAGCCTTGAATAGCTTGAGTTGTGCTTAATGTTGATAAACCACCAGGACCAAATGTGATGCATCCAAGGATGATGAAGGAAGTAAGGGTGTAAAATTATGAACACAGGCCATAATCTTCCAAAAGCTTTTCAGCCATAGCGTGAAGTTTGGTTCATGAGCACCAGGATGTAGTCCTATACATTGGATGTTTGGTGGGGGTGGGGAACAAACTTCCTCAGAGTTCCTCTGAAACACTGGCCTGGGGTTGTGGAGTCGGGGCAATTTGTTGCCTTACAGGTTCACAGCTAAGATCTTGACAGTGCCATATTAATGGTATTGGTTTAATGTCACTCCTGAGAAATTGATTAATGGCATATCTTTTTAAAACAAAACAGTATATCAATTATAAGACATACATTACAGCAAACCAATTGAGTTCCACACGTAATGTTTTCACACTTCCAATCAGAATGCTGCTAGGTGGAAATGCAGCCTTCTTTTTACATAGTATCTGGGACCTTTAAAGGTAATGTTTATTAAAGGCAAAGATACACATATAACATTCCCCTCCTTTTCAAAAGAAAGCTAAACTTCTTACAATAATGGGAGAGAACCTTTATAACGTGTAGATAGTTTGCTGATACATGCAGATCTCATGGTGGAGATTTTGACTGAAGCTGAAGCTGCCATTACTTTCCCACAATCGTCAGTCATCTAATATTCCTATTTGTGGCTGGGATCTTGAATGTGATGTAACAGGACTAAGAGGCAATTGAGAGACAGGGACATTCCTAACATGTCTTCACTTCTAGATTACAATTACACTGTCATGTGTATGAACCTCAGAATCTCTGTTCTGAGCACACTCTTGTCTGCTCAGTCATGTACCCACTGCGAGATCCTAGATATGAGTTTGTTGTTTACATGAAATTTTGTCTGTCCTGTACCTACAGTTTTTTCAAGCATATTGGTCATCTTATGTTGCAGTTTTACAAACAGCTCTCGAGTTTCAAAAAGAGTACTTTAGATATGAATTTGTAAATTTGTACAAACTGATCTGTTAAATCAGAAACAGTGTCAGTGATAGAATAATTGTACTCAGACGTGTTACTCTCAAAGGTGTGATATAAACTGTCAGATTTTATGTGTCTGTATGTAATACTTATTTTAAGATTTGATTTTGAAGTTTGGGTTAGTGACATTGAGGCTTTTCGTTTGTCTGACGTTAATAATTGACTTGTAAGCATTTTTGTATCTGTGATGATGTCTTTCACAACAGTTTGTGAGAGCTTCTTTGACAATACTAATGTCTTTTTGTTCACCTTAGGATATTTCATGACTTAGCAAGTGAACATTGAGCTTTAGGTTTTGGAAATTTCTAGACTACTTTCTTTTAAGGTTTGAGAAATCACCCTTGGCTTAAAGGGACTTTTTTTTTTAAGCTTTACTTTGTTTTAGGGCAGTTCTAAGAAGTCCTTGGAGGGTGATGTTTATATAGAACAGTGCTCCTAAGAAAGGGAGAATATAGTAAAACTAGATCTCCTTACTCAGAGTAAGGAGTTATAAGAGTTGTACAGCACGCAAACAAACCATTCGGTCCAACTCGGACATGCCGACCAGATATCCCAAATTAATCCAGTCCCATTTGCCAGCATTTCAGCTCAACTTTCAGTGTTCACATTCAAGTCTGTTGAACCAACAATACATGTAATGATTGATTATCATAAATTTGGAGGATGCCACTCCACCCAAGCCTCCACAGAGTCATATAGCATGAACCCCCTGGTTCAACCCATCCAGTGATAGTCCCAAACCAGAATTGTTGGGATAAAAACCTGAAGAGATTACTTGATGCTGAGGTTTAAACTAAGGTGTCTGATAACTCCAGGAAGAAATTTCCAGTTTAGAAGTCAAAGTCATACTTATCTTAAGCATAATTAAGTGTTCGGAATATACTTTATTTCTCTGGTGTGAGTCCTGTAAAAGGATTGCTTTTTGGGTTCTGCACAAGAGATTTATTTTTCAGAATAATAGTGTTTTGGGATTAATGGGATTATACATTTACTGTGTGTTATCACTAAGCAATTTGGTGTACTGTATTTTATGTTCATTTCTTTTATTTAATAAACCTCTGTATTATTGTTAAAACAAAATCTGCAACATTGCGCACTTATGTTTCAGTGAGAGACCACCTTGTTAAAGCCAAAATAAAACTAAATGTGATCTATCAAGCCAGGTTTCGGTTTGGAATCTGACTTTTTGGTAATGACATCAGCTGGGATCATAACAAATGTCACATTGCAATGTTTTGGAGCTTGGATATGTTGGGAAGAAGTAGTGTGATGAATACTTCATTTATTCTTTGAATGTTTTACCAATAATTAGCAAATCAATATCTGCATTGAGCTCTCTAAGGGTGCCAAATAAACCAAACGTGGTCCTTATAGTGTGCACAACTGTTGCATTTGTCATGTTGTGCAATTGATTAATAATGGGGCACCTGGTAAAATGGCCAATGATGACCGTGACGTGAAGAAGGTCAGATATGATTTTGGACCAGGATGAAAAGGGGTTTTACATAGCATCGATGGTTTTTTTTTGTACTGACCTTGCATATACACTTGACATGCTTTGCAGTTCTTGACAAGGGTTTCATTGTTACTGCTAATATCTGGCAATTATGCTGATTCTTTTGTGAACCTTCTCATTCAATGTGCCCCCATGTCTGATTAATGTAGTTGCTGAAGAATATCAGGTCACAAAGTTTCTCATATGATGACCTCCCTTCCTTTGAAAATGACTTCTCAGGAGACATTTAACTCATCCCAAAAAGAACTGTTTATGTACCTGCTGAATAGAATCAAGCCATCCTTCAGTGATATTTTTCCATAGTTTCTGTAGTGCAAAATCCTATTTGTAGCTGTTGGCATTTTTGTTGCTTAAAATACACCAGTTAAATTTGGAGAATATCTTAAGTACAATGTCAATTAGATCAACTTGCCAATCCACAGGAAATCTCCTGGACAGGCAGCCTGGTAAGTTTATCAACATGACCATAAGGTTTGAAGACTTGTACCTGATCTCATAGTCAGAGGTTTGGCTTTTTAATTTGGAGGTGCTAATAATCTTGGTCGTGCACTAATCAATGTTTTTTGCAAAATCATTCCTAGTGGTTTGTGGTTGGTACTACAAATTGTTTGCTGAATGGATAGGTATGAAAATGCTTGACTCCAGAAACAAAAGTAGCATCTCCTTCTCAATGTTGGAGCGGTTGGGCTACACTACAGACAGAGTTTTTGAAGTAAAATACAACCAGTTTGTCTTTTTGTAGCATACACGGTCCCAGACTTTTCAGCGAGGTGTCTACCTCCAGAGTAGTTCGTTTCTTAGGGATGTAAGATTGCTAGTTTGATGCTTCCAGTAGTGCCCATTTCATTCCTTCATAGAGTAACTGCCATCCTTGTAACATAGTAAAAGCAAGTCCTTTGATATTAATTTCCTTAATGATGTGGAATTTTAAGCAAAAATTGGAAATGTATGCCATAAGAAATTAAAAAGACCTAGATATCTTCAAAGATGTTGACTTTAGGAATTGGCAAGATGAATGCGTCCTTTATTTTACTTGGATCAGGATGTATGCCTGTATTGGGACAAGTAGAACTGAAAAAGTTGATCTGTGATACATTTATGTGACAATTCTGTCTACTGTATACCAGTCCTTCCTTGCGTGCCACTTGCATACATAATTGAAAATTGTGGACATGATCTTTTTCTTTTCTTCGTACTACAACAAAAGCACCAGCAATACAGATGCATCCTAGTACACTGGATGTAATATAGTCCATGTGAATTTGAAAATATTTGGTCTAATACATGGCAGAATGGGCATTATCAAAAGTGTATCATCTGAATGAAGAATGGAATATAGTGATTTCTTGGGACTCCTCTGTAAGATATATTGACAAGCAATGTTACCTGTGCATTACAAGGCCACATAGCTGCTAGGAGGTTCCATACATGCCCTTGTGCCAACACATTGGTTTTCCCTTCTGGAATCTACCACCGTTCAGGGACCTCAGTTCCATGCAGTGGAAACAATTGTTAGAGGGAACATTGCTGACCAGTAACCATGCTTGGCACAAGCTTCATGAAGAATTTTGTATTTGCAAATTTCAGGTTTAACTTTTTTAAATGTGGGTATTTTGTAAGGGCACAGAGGGGTTGTGTACTGACAGGGTGAGGCTTACATCTTTGGCTCTCTTTTTCACATTGCTGGCAGCCAGTAACATTATCTGAAAAGCAGATGCAAACTAACACACAAAATGGAAAAACATGCTCTCTCTGTGCATGGATTGATTGAAGAATGTGGCATTGTACTCTTTGGATAAGTAAAGACTAAGAGGAAAATTGACGTAGGAGTCTAAATTCATGTGAGATCTGCTCAGGAAAAGAGAAACACTTCCTATTGATAGAAGACTCAAAAATCAGACTGCAGCTTTTAAAAAAAAATCATTGCAAAAGAAGTAACAGCTAACATGATGAATAACATTTTAGCACAGTTAATGGTTGGAGTCTGAAATGCACTGCCTGAGAGTGTGGTGGAGACAGATTCAATTGAAGGTCTTCTAAAAAGAATTGGATGAATGCCTGAAGAGAAAACATTTGTGGAACCACAGGGAGTAGGCAGGGGAGTGGGTCTACGTAGTTTGCATTTTCAGAGAGTAAAATTACCTCATTCTTTAGCGTGATTTTATGAGATCATTACATTTGAGATATTGAAATCAGCTAATTCAACACATGCAGGGGATTGAATTGGCAGCCTTCTTACTTGTGTGTCTTAATTTAATGCTGACTTTATCAATTGAGCAATCAGGGAAATGTGCAGCTATCATACAATTCTGATATAACAAGGTGTAGAGCTGGATTAACACAGCAAGCCAAGCAGCATCAGAAGAGCAGGAAAGCTGATGTTTTGGGCCTAGACCCTTCTTCAGGAATGGGGGAGGGGAATGGGGGTTCTGAAATAAATAGGGAGAGAGGGGTAGGCGGATAGAAGGTGGATAGAGGAGAAGATAGGTGGAGAGGAGACAGACAGGTCAAAGAGGTGGGGATAGAGCCAGTAAAGGTGAGTGTAGGTGGGGAGTTAGGGACGGGATAGGTCAGTGCAGGGAGGACGGACAGGTCAAGGGGGCAGGATGAGGCTAGTAGGTAGGAGATGGGGGTGGGGCTTGCTGTTCCCATTGTGGCCTCCTCTACATCAGGGAAACCAAGCGGAGGCTTGGGGACCGCTTTGTGGAACCCTATGCTCGTTTCGCACTAAACAACTGCACCTCCCATTCCTCAGACGACATGTCCATCTTGGGCCTCCTGCAGTGCCACAACGATGCCACCCGAAGGTTGCAGGAATAGCACCTCATATTCCGCTTGGAAACCCTGCAGCCCAATGGAATCAATGTGGACTTCACAAGCTTCAAAATCTCTCCTCCCCCCTACTGCATCCCAAAACCAGCCCAGCTTGTCCCCACCTCCCTAACCTGTCCTTCCTCCCACCTATCCCCTCCCCCATCTCCTACCTACTAGCCTCATCCCACCCCCTTGACCTGTCTGTCCTCCCTGGACTGACCTATCTCCTCCCTAACTCCCCACCTTTACTGGCTCTATCCCCACCTCTTTGCCCTGTCTGTCTCGTCTCCACCTATCTTCTCCTCTATCCATCTTCTATCCGCCTACCCCTCTCTCCCTATTTATTTCAGAACTCCCATTCCCCAACCCCATTTCTGAAGAAGGGTCTAGGCCCGAAACATCAGCTTTCCTGCTCCTCTGACGCTGCTTGGCCTGCTGTGTTCATCCACCTCTACACCTTGTTATCTCAGTTTCTCCAGCATCTGCAGTTCCTACTATCTCTGATACAATTCTGATGATCTCATTACATATTATTACCAAAGGACATGGCACATTATACAGTACAAATAATTTACAATTCCAAGCCATACCTTTGGTAAAGACATCACAAAGTCATGGAGCTGAGCTTTCTTTGCAGCTGCAATTACTTCATTCATGCTGACTTGACGGCTGTTGTCACCATATTTAATATTGTCTGCAATGTTGCAGTCAAAAAGGACAGGCTCCTGCGACACTATTCCAATTTTAGATCTTAAGAAGGCAGTGTTTACACTCTCTGTGTTGTGACCATCAATTAACTGAAATTAATGAAACAGAAATAAAAAGGATTTAGTTAAGCAAAGGGCATTTTTAAAGTAGACACAACAGATTAGAACAGAATATGGTCTCTCACCACTTTCCCTTTATTAGGGTCATAAAACCGCTCAAGCAGTTGCACACTGGTGCTTTTTCCACATCCACTACTCCCAACAAAGGCAAGTGTTTGCCCGGGCATAACTGAAATTGAAAGGCCATTTAGAACTTGAAAATCTGGTCGAGAAGGATATGTAAATTTGCAGTCAATGAAGTCAATTTCTCCTTTAAAGTTGTTCTGTTAAAAAGAAGTTTAGATACACAGTCAGGTGCCTGAAAATGTAACAGTATTATGATAATTCATTATGTCAGGTCAGTTCATTCTTTATCATATATAAATCAGTCTTTCAAACAGTAATTGGAAATCTAAATATAACAGTTGCTCATTGATTTCCCTGGGCTCAGGAACTCAGTGATGGAAGGAAGGCCAGACTGCCTTCAGAAGTAAGTACTTTTTGGAATACTGCTTATTGGTCATGAAGTACAGGAGAGCATACCAGGATCATAAAGCAAACCTGTGACCTTGCCTTTGGCCATCACATCTTCTGTCTAGTCCCTACCAGAGTAACGACTTTCTTCACTGCTAAATGCAAATTTGCAGCTTGCCCCATGATCGGTGACCCCAAGTGTCTGACCTGTAGCTTAGATTATGATGATGATTAACTGTCCTCCCAGGGCCCATTCCCTAAACTGTCATGTGAATGCACCATTATGGTGTTTGTTTGACCCAATCTTGTTCTTATCTCTTTCAGAGATGGCTGGGACATCAGACTGGACACTGATTGAAATAAAGAAAGGAGCTCTGTCCACCAATGCTTTCAACCTCTCCGTGCTTTCTCTCAAATTCTTTATAGTGTGTAAATCATCAGATGATACAAGTTCGTTATTTGTGCCATCTTGTAGGGGGCATGGTGGCTCAGTGGTTAACACTGCTGCCTCACAGTGCCAGGAACCTGGATTCTGTTCCAGCCTCAGGCAATTGTCTGTGTGGAGTTCACACATATTCTATGTCTGTGTGAGTTTCCTCCAGGTGCTCCAGTTTCCTCCCACAGTCCAAAGATGTGCAGGCAAGGTGGATTAGCCATGGGGTTACAGGGATAAGATAGTCTGGGTGGGATGCTCTTTGGAGGGTCAGTGTGGACTCGATGGGCCAAAAGGCCTGCTTCCACACTGCAGCGATTCTAAGATTCCATGGTACTACGTCTTTTGAATAATTGGTCCAATCTGTAAAAGGCCTTCTCATTTAGAAATGAGTAGTAAGTGAGGTACAGATCATCATAATCTTGCCAAAATTTATGCCTTTTTGTTCAGGTTTTGCTACTGGAATGTATGACAATGCTGAAATCTGTTTCTTCGCTTAAACATATTCAGTTTAGAGTTAAATTTTAAAAGTCTGAAACTAAATCTGTGGAGTCTTGGCAGTATCTTTACTAATTCCTTAGCATTCAATAGATGTTATTGAATAGAGTAATCAATTAATTGTAGCTTGTCTAGAACATGAACTGAAGACTGAAAACATAGTCAGCCCTTTGACAAGGCGCCACACAAGAGGCTGCTAAATAAGAACCCATAGTGTTAGGGGGCAAAGTAATGGCTTGGATAGATGATAGGCTGACTGACAGACAGCATAAAGAGGGAATAAAGGGGTCATTTTCAAGATGGCAGCCAATGACGAGTGGAGTTCTGCAGGGGTCAGTGTTGGGACCGCAGCCATTCAGTTATGCATTAATGATCTGAACAAACAAACTGGGGGCATTGTTGCTACATTTGCAGATGACTCAATGAATCGTGGAGGGACAGGTGGTATTGAGGAGGTAGGAGGTTGCAGAAACACTTGGACAGGCTAGAAGAGTGGGTAAAGAAGTGGCAGATGGAATACAATATGGGAAAGTGTGAGCTTATGCACTTTGGTAGGAAGAATAGAGGCATAGACTATTTTTTTAAAATGGGGAAAGGTTTCAGAAATCTGAAGAAGAAAGGAACTTAGTCCTAGTTCAGGATCTCTTAAGGTTAACATGCAGTTTCAGTTGGCAGTTAGAAAGGCAAATGCAATGTTGGCATTCATTTTGAGAGGGCTAGAACACAGGAGCAGGGTCGTACTGCTGAGACTGTATAAGGCGCTGGTCAGACCACATTTGGAATATCGTGAGCAGTTTTGGATCTAAGAAAGGATGTGCTGGCCTTGGAGAGGGTCCAGAGGAGGTGTACAAGAAAGAGCCCAGGAAGGAGAAGCTTGTCATATGAGGGGCGGTTGAGGACACTGGGTCTGTACTTGATGGAGTTTAGATCGATGACGGGATATTTCATTGAAATTTACAGAATGTGGGGAAGACGTTTCCCCTAGTAGAAGAGACTAGAACCCAAGGGCACAGCCTCAGAGCGAAGGGACGACCCTTTAAAGTTTTGAACTGCGTGGGCACATGGTGTTGTTGCATAGATCACCCACAATCTCATTGAATGGCAGAACAGTCTCAAAGCATTAAGTGACTTTCTCCAGTCCCTATGTCCATGAATGAGGCACAATCTGAAAACAGTCTGGGCCATCGGGTATTGGCTTTGAGCACATAGTGGGGTCATGGTTCTGAATTTGCACTTGATTTGGGTAAAAGATAAAACATCCCATTCTCCCATGCCTCCAACTACCATTTCAATCCCTCAACTACACTGACTTCACAATCAATTCTTTGCTAAAATTGAATCTATTTCTATGTTAAAACACACCAGCCAACTTTTTTTCTCAAGCAGTCTGCATGTCTATTGATTACTTTATTTAAGATTCTCAACAGCAGAGTTTAAGAATTGGATGAAAGAAATGAATGATCCATAAGAAAGAACACTTACTATTGGTTTCTCTTTATAATTTGTAACACATCATAGCTGAAAACTTTTAGTATGAACTCTGTCATATTATCTAACAAATGCCATAAGTCCTCAAAACCATTGGATTCTGTGACTTGTGTACTTTAGCACAACATCAGCGTTCTGATGACTATATTAAAATTCCTCAATTGTCCAAACTCCTAGGTAGTGTTACAGTTCTGTCAGTATCTCCAGTCTCTGCTACTTTGTATAGAATTGTTAACTAATTTCATAAGTCACTTGACTGCTTGATGTTACATAAATAAGAGTGTAAGGGTATGAAAGCGTTAATGTTGAGCAGCACATTAAGCACCAACCAAATGATAACATCACATGGACTCAAGTGAGGGAACTACTTTGGACCATGAAGAATGAAACCCAACATCAAGACGTCCTTCAGAATTTTAGTGGCAATGTTCATCTTACCAAGGTAACTTGTACCTAGTTGCTATCATAGCAATAAACTACATCTTGTTTAAGGCAAGAAGCGACTTACAATTAGATTATGAAGTGATTTTCTTCAACCACATTAGACAAATCAGACCCTATAGATCACAAATGTTAAGTCTGCTTTCTCTCTAAAGATGCTGCCAGACCTGCTGAATTTTTCAGCAACTTTTGATTTTGTTCCTGTAGATCACTTCCAGGAAAGAGGATAATTAAAGCAAATCTATCAAGTGTGTTCTGCATCAAGATGAGCTCTGGAGAGGGTCCATCATACAATATTTGGAATACTAACCAGTTTTTAAAAAAGGGTTATTTTCAGTTTTTGTTTCCTTGTTTATGCATCAAACTATCACAAATATTGTATTTAAAATAGATAATAAGAAATCTTATTAACACTATGCATCATTGTTCTGAAGTTAAAGCTTAACTTGCTATTAATGAAAATTGACGCAATACCCATTTTTTTCCTTCATCATTGTAGATGTTGATTTTGGGAACGCGATCTATCAGTTGAAAGAAGTGTGCCGCAGCTATTTTAGCTTTTGCATAGTCTGGGGTGTATGATGAGGCTCTTCCCAGTGCTGTACCACTAGTTACTATGGCAGAAATAACTCTGAAATAAAGTAACAATTGAATTTAAAGCTGTTAAACTTTGTGACTTACAAATGATACAATATTTTTATTTAGAAAATGGATAATTGTACCTGAATACTATGCTGAAATGAAGACTCTCAGCAACAACCAAATAACCACCAAATCTATATGATGCAGCATTGGCTAAGAAAATTACGGATTGGGCAAAGCCAAAACATAAGCCATAAACATTAGCCTTTTTAATTGCAGCTCTGTAAGGAGCTTCTAGCTGTGCCTGATACAACTGCACAAACATTTTCTCCTTTGCTAAGCCAGCTATCGTTCGGATGTTACTCAGGGCTTCACTGGATATCTAAAGAGTAAAAAAGTTATGAATTGAGAGTATAGTAGTTAGAATAAGACAATATTTTGTGTGTCAAGAAAGATAATAAACTGAAATATACCTGGCCTGCAACTTCAAGAGCTTGCTTATCCTGATTTGCAAATCCTGTTAACATTCTAGCTTGCAGAGCACCAGACAGTGCCAGAAAGGGTAGAAAACAGAGTATAACTAAAGTTAGTTTCCAACTAAAGTAGAAAGCGATGATCAAGGACACTCCTATATTAGTAAGAGAATTCACTATCATTCCAATCTGAGATCCAGTCGCCTGAAAGAAGAGAAACAATAGAAAACCCATTATAGAAATTGCAGCCACTAAACACCATAAACACCAGTTCATTTACATAACTTACTACTTTTTATTTTTTCATTTGTTGCCCATGAACTCAGCAGTTTGCTACACCATTTCAGAGAGCAGTTAAGAGTTGACCACATTGCTGTAGATCTGAAGTCACCGGTAGGTCAGACCAGGTAATGATGGAAGAATTCTTTTTCTAAAGGTCATCAGGGAACCAAATGGATTTGTAACAACAAGTGATGATAGTTGACATGGTCATATGCCCTGAGATTAGCTTTTAATTCAAGATTTTATTACCTGAATTTAAATTCTACCAGCTACAGAAGTGTGAGGGGATACGATGCATAGGCAGTAGGGTGGCAGGCATCCAATAGGGCAGAGGGATGCCTCGTATCAGAAAGAGGAGCCTGTGAAAGATACATTCATACCCTTTTCTGCCTGACCCCTCAGCAGACATGCCAAACTTACCTCCTCCTGCCAGCCACAAAAGAGTAGCCAGGCAGGAAGTAACCCCTTAAGTGAGCACTAAACAGCCTAAACTGGCATGAGGCCTCGTCCGACACCCCCAAAACTATGGAAAGGTTGGGCAGTTGGCAGGAAAGGAACTCATGGTATTTTACAGCAGAGCACCATAAAATTCTGTTTCAAATTTCATCTTTTTGTACTATTCCATTAAATTACTAAATCTTGATCTCTAGCCACAGCTAATTTATATTTTGCAATTGAGAGTAATTTCAAGGGTCCTAAGAGCTGGGGAACAATTTCTTGTTGGCAGTGCTAGTAGTGCACTGTCAATGATTTTCCAGCCTTTAAACAATGTGTGAATTTCTGATCTGTGCTGCTGGTATCTGTGCTAGTAATCTTGTAGAATTGTCAATTCTCTCCTCTGCACAGACTCCACTGGCAGAAATTAGAAATTATTCAGAAAGGAGATGCATTTATTTGATCATAGAGATCCAAGACTATTGATGTGGGCAGCTTGGACTATTGTAAATAATAATCTACATCTTCCAATAATGACATAGATAAGTGATCTAATAGTGCAACGCATTTGCTTGGTGAGGCCATTTGATCTGTGGTAATGTGGGAAAATGTGGGGTTATGCACTTCGGCAGGAAGAATAGAAGAGTTGAATATTATTAAGATGGAGACAGACTGCAGAAGGTTGCAGCGCAGAGTGATTTGGGGGTTCATTCAAGTTCAGCTGGTAATAGGAAAGGCAAATGGAAAATAAGCCTTTATTTCAAAGAAAATGGAATATAAAAGTGGTGAAGATTTACTAAAACTAGAGAAGGCACTAGTTGGACCACACCTCAAACACTATGAACAATTTTGGCCACATTTTCTAAAGAAAGATATACATTCATTGGAGGCAGTCCACAGAATGTTCCGTAGGATAATCCCATGATTGGAGAGATTTTCTTATGTGGAGAAGTTGAGTAGGTTGAGCTTGTACTTATTGAAGTTTAGAAGAACACAAGCGACCTTATTGAAACATATAAGAGACCTGATTGACTAGATGGGGAGAGGTTTAATGCTGGCCAGCCAGCAATACCCGCATCCCATGAATGAATTCAAAAAAAAGGTTGTTTCCCATTGCAGCAATGTCTAGGACCAGAGGGCATAATCTCAGAGTATGGAGATACCCATGTGAAACAGAGATGAGGAGAATTATTTTCTCTCAGAGGGCAGTGAATCTATGGAATTCTTTATAGCAGAAAGCTGTCACGGTGGGCCACTAAGATTATTCAGGGCTGAGATGGAAAGATTTTTAATCAGTAAGGGAATCAGTTTTGAGGAAAAGGCAGGAAATTGGAGTTGAGGATTATCAAATAAGCTATGATTTCATTGAAAAGCAGTGCAGACTCAATGGGCCAAGTTGCCTACTTCTTTTCTTACACCTTATGGTCTTATGTGATGAGGACTTCACATGGTTTGCATCTATTTGGTCAACATGTCGCTGAAGGATCTGCCAATATACTGCAGCCCATTGACAGAGACAGGTTCTTCAGGTGCATCAAACAGACTGAACTCGGCTGTGGCTGGTGACGCTGGCATGGCTTTGACTCTGGCGTAGCTTGCACATCCTCACCAACGTTCCAATGCCACCTTGATTCCTGGTCAATAGACCATAACAACTGCCAGTCAACCTGTCTTCTCTTCGCTCACATGTCTTTGGTGTAGTTGTGACAGCATGTCCTGGTGGAGACCTTCAGGCGCAAGAACATGTTTTCCTCTGAAAATAACACCTTTCAATATAACAAGCTCATGTCTGTAAGGCCAAAAGCATCTGTGGCATCTCTTTTATTTTGTTAGGCCACCGTCAAAGATAACCTACCATAGTGCCTTCAGTTGTGGGTCGTTAGCACTTCTGAATTGAAGCTGGTTGCATTTATGCTGACCAAAGTGCAATAGATTGGTTTTGAGCAAACCTTGCACTTGATGTCCATGCAGCCCCTGCACTGTAGATCCAGTGGAACGTCTGCATCTTTGTTTGGGTTTTGCAATCTGCTCAGTAAATCTAGGGTGTCTATGTGGTGATGCAGGTGACGGATTGTATTCTGTATGTTTTGTGTTCCATTCATTTCCATGTCTTCCAACTCATGCTAAGATTTTCTTGTACATGAATGTGTACTGGCTGGCAGGGTTAATTGACGGAATTATATATTGTCTGAGGTGCAATGTAGCATTGCCTTTGAAACTTTGTGAGACATGAAACCAGGTTGTGTAAAATTGTAAGCCTTGGACTGACATGCTACAAGTACCACTACAGGTACCTTGGTGATCTCATGGATAGTCAGAATATTGAGATCCATACATCCTGGTGGCTCTGTCATTGTAGGTCCATTTATATAGAGCAGGTAAAATATTTGTGGTTTCCATGCCGATCTACCACAGTTGAATTGTATTGTTAAGTTGCCATTTCAAGGCATGGGTGATATATTGCATGCAGTTAATTTAGTGGTTATCAGTGGTTGTTGAGTTGTGTCAATCCAGGTAGATAACCTTCAGAATTTGGTCTGGTTGGGTTTTTTTTAAAAAATCCATTCACGGGATGTTGGCATATTTGACTAGGCCAGCATTTATTACCTATCCCTAATTGCCCAGAGAGCAGTTAAGATTATACTAGTTCCCATGTAAATCTTGGTTTTGAGTGTGTATTAGCCAGTTTTCTTTGGGAAAATGATGTTGATTTTTGCCAAAGCTTTTAGTTGCCTGAATTCATCCACAAAATGTGTTATATTCACAATGTGGAAAGCTTGTTCACCCCCTGAGACAAACACAGAAAATGCTGCAAAAACTCTGAAACTGAGTTCTGAAGAAGAGTCTTACTGGACTCAAAGTGATAACTATTTCTCTCTTTACACATGCTGCTGGAGCTACTGAGATTTTTCAGTTTTTTTTGTATTTGTTTCAGATTTCCAGCATCCACTGTATTTTGCTTTTACTCAATTGTCCATCCCCTGGTTAGAAGTTGTTCCACTCTGGATCTTGTCATGAGTTTTTCTTGCTGTGAATAGATCCCTGGCCCATTCCTTGCTGCTTTCACTACATTGCTCTGCCTGTTTTCTATTTGGTAGTGACCCACTGTAGCCTCTGGCTGCATGTTTGAAGCTAGATTACTTGCATAGGTTTCATTTGGTACTTAATACTCTGCATTATTCTTGGAATGAAGGACAGGTTTGCAGTGAGTGCAATAGACCACATTTACCAAACAGCTTGTTTGATTTTTATGATCTGGCTACCATGCTTGTAGAATTGGCTGCATCTAGTGCTTGCAGGCGTTGTTGTCTTGCTACAAGGACTTTGTATTTTCTTCCATCTGTTAACAGTGAATCAATTTTGCGACATTTTGTTTTGTCCAACAGGTCTTTTTGGAACTCCTCAAGAAACGTTGAGGAAATCATGAATTCATTATCCACGCTGACAGTTCAGTTCTAAAAATTGCATTTGTTGCCCTTTTAATGGGCATTGACTGACAAACTAATCCAATGATTCTTATGGTTGTAGGCCAATAGGACATTAACTCTAAACAGTGAATTCCAAAATTGACACTGACATGCAGCTGATCTTCTAGGACTTTCCATTTCTTCATGGGATCTTTCTGGTTGTCTTCAGATAAGCCTGAGGAATTGACTTTGTGTAACCCCATCTCACCAACTCCCATCAGTGTTTTCACAGCTTCCCTAACAAGTTCTGCAACTAATTGATCTATGAAACTTAGCTGCATTCTTTGTTTAAAAAGTTTAAACAAAGATAGAAGATCTTGGCCTTCCAGTTCATGCCAGCAAATTTAGTACCTAGCTTTCTGCTTTCCTTTTGCCTTTTTCAGACACTATTGATATTCAGGAATTTTTTAGTAATCCTATTTCAATGAAAAATTCTGTATGTATTCTCTGTAATGTTCTGTGCTGCTTTTTGATTTTGCTTTTTCTTTTTGTTTTTTTATTTAAATTAGTTTAAAGTTACACATGCTTATCTTTGCTTAGTACAGACCTGACACCCAATGGCCCTTCAAATTTTAAATAACCATTGAGATAGCACAATTTTGAATCAGCTGGCTGCCTCTATGGACCTGGCCAGCACAGATCTACTCACAGTATGAGACATCACCTGGATTATTGCATACTGTTCTGGGGCACCACAATGTAGGAAGAACTCAAACACATTGGAGGGAGTGCAGAAGAGGATAATAGAAATGGTTTCAGGTAGGAGAAACTTCAGTTGTGAGGATAGATTGAAGAGGTTCAAACTCTTTGGAGAGAAGAAGGTTAAGAGGCCTATCAATAAAAGCTTTCAAAATCATGAGTGGTCTGTGATGAGTAGATAGGGAGAAACTATTCCACTCATAAAGGACTGAGAATGAGAGGACATAGATATTTAAAGCGATTTTCTGAAATAGCAAATGTGACGTGAGGAAAACATTTTTATACTATGAGTATTTTGTGTCTGGAATGCACTGCTTAAATGTATGGTTGAGGCAGGTGTAACTGAAACATTCAAGAGGGTATTAAATGATCCTTTGAATAGATACATTTGTAAGGGTATGAGGAAAGTCAGGAGAATGGCACTAAGTCAACATCCTTGTTTAGAAAGTTGGTACACACATGATGGACTGAATAGCCTTCTTTTCGGCCATAGTATGTCTGTGAATCTGTTAAACTAAATTTTTTTATTAAACCTTATTTTATTTTGTTTTCTTCACTGTGAGAAATTCTGGATTGCTGTTGTATCTTGTTTTCTGATTGGTCCATTAGTCTACAAGACTGTACAGCCACCCGATTTGTTTTACTATTTTTTAAAAATAAACAACCACTGCTGTATGCTGTGTGGTACACCATGATTCCACCACTACCACCATGTAGCAATGATCCCACTCCTGACACCATGCAGTGACATTCTATTTATCACAGACATGGTACATGGATTCCATTTACTTGAAGATCTCTGATGTCTGTATTTATGTAATCATGAATAAAGCAAATACAGACTAATTGTGTAGAATATGTAAGCCATGGCAGCTGACTAATGAAGTCAGGCACTAAATAGCATTGGCCTCATGAGAACAACAATCTATGGACTATAAGCATGCATTGTTTGTCACTCATTTAATCTCATCCCCATGTCAGGCTATTCATTGATCAGTTTACTATTCAATAAAATCATGAAATCATGAGGTAGACCTTGTAATGTTTTGGACTTCTTTAATGTTCATTACAATTTTCTTCATATGTTTAATATAACAGATGGAAATTACTGTAACTTACCCCTTGAACCTGTGAAGCATTTGTCGCAAGCCTTGTTGTTAACGTCCCAGGGTTGTTCTTGCGGTCATCAAACCAGCCAATTTCTTGTCCTAACATTGCCTCGAAACCTAACTTCCTTAATCTTCGTGTCAGTTTTTCACCAGATTTGGCAAAAGAGTAACTCTGTACGAAAATAAAAGGAACCCATTTTGGAAAAGAATATATGGACTAAAATGGCAGTGCAGGATAGAATTAAAAATAATAGAAAATTAAATGGCACAATGGAAGATTATCACTTTATATACGGACCAGGGATCAAACGGGATGCAAATTACTAATCCAAAATGTCAAATTCCTAACTAATGTTAACTTGGATGAATTATGTTGCACTCCTTTGAGAAAAATTTGAAAACACAAAATTGCCTAAAGTTCAATTGTAATTGGTTGTTTTGCTCATATTCTGCTCAAGGGTCAGATCAATGGTGGACATGCCAAACATGAATTTGAAATATTAGGCTTTAAATCTGGAAATATGATATCTTGTTGGGGTGGAGTAATCATGTCTTTTAAACGTAACTGTACCCACATCCACCACTTCCTCTGGAAGTTCATTCCAAACGCGAACCACTCTGTGTAAAAAAAACTTGCCCCTCACCTAGCCTACATTTGATCTGAGGATTTTATTGCAGATAGTGAGGATGCAAAACATGAAAGATCAATGGGCTCAACAGAGAAATCAGTCGGAAGGGTCTAGAATTGAAAAAGAATACATTGTCATAAGGAAATATGTCCTTACCTGTAGGAACTGTGTCAGAAATGATACCATTCCTACAATGACAAAAAATAAGCATATTGAATTGATCTGATTCCTTTTCTCTTCTTCATTTTGCATAGAAAATGTCTGGAGAAATAAAAGAGACAATTATTATGTTTAGTCTGAATTGTGTTATCCAATTAACCGAACAGTAAAATGGGAAGGATTTTCTTACCCCAAGTATCTGACTGAACAACAGTGCGTAGACTGGATTGACTCCACCATTAACAGCAGCACCAAGTGAACCAAGCAACATATACGGCCATTCAGCAACATTATATTTCAGAATTCTAGCCACTGGTGCAGGCTCAATATTCTCCTCCTCCTCTTCTATAACCTTGTTGTAAAATAAATCTCTTTCAGATTATAATTAAATTGTCCAGATTAAATTTATAGACAATTTACTGGATGACAGCTATTAAAAAAAAATCAAATTTTATGATGTGACAGAATAAGGAGAGTGTTGTAGTAGCAATAAAAGATGTAAATTTGCTGAACATAATTGTAAATTCAATCAAAACTCATCTGAATGCTGAGGTGCCATTGATTCCTGAGTGTCCTTCAATTTTGAGTGAAGGACAATTGAAGCCGATTTGTAATATTTGATAACTTTTATTTTTCACTTTAAGATTTACATATTAACTGTCAAAATAATGTTCAGATCATAGAAAACCAGAGTCACAAAGAGAAGATATTATATTAAATTCAATTCAACTAACTGTGAAGTGATTAATTTTGGTTGAAGAATGTAAATAGACAGTATTAAATAAAGAAAACAATTCAAAAGTGGGTCCAGGAGTAGAGGGACCTGAGAGTAAATGGACATAAATCATGGCAGTATAGATTGGTACAGTAATTAATAACGCCTTTAGAATCCTGCCTTTCACCAGTAGGGGAATAGAGTACAACAGCAGGGAAATTAAATAAACCTGTATTGAATATTCATTTAGCCTCAACTGTAGTATTGTGTCCAGTTCACGGACATGTGCTTTAGAGTAGACGCAAACACATCTGCACAAAAGATTTACGAGAGTAGAGTCATACAGATTTTACTGTATAGAAAGAGGCCCTTAGGCCCATTGTGGCTGGCTGCATCGGTCATCAAACATCCATCTATCCTAATTCCATTTTTCTGCACTTGGCTTATAGCTTTGTATGCTATGGCATTTTCAAGTATTCATTTCGGGAGTTCCAGCCTCTACCACCATTTTAGACAGTAAGTTCCAGATATTTACAACCCTCTGGGTGAAAAAGAAATTTCCTCCAATACCTTGTAAAGCTCCTACTCCTTAGCTTAAAACTGTGCTGTCTGGTTATTGATCACTCTACTAAGGGGAAGGTTTCTCCCTATCCCCAGCTGATGCGACATCCTGGTGAATCTCTTCTACACCCTCTCTAGTACAAGCACATTTTTCCAATAGTGTGACAGCCAGAACTGCACCTGTAGCTTAACTAATGTTATATATATAAATCCAAAATAACCACCTTGCTCTTGTATTCAATGTTTTCATTCATAAGGACAAGTACCCCATGTGCCTTCTTAACCACCTTATCTCCCTGTCCTGCACCTTCAAGAATCTATGGACAAGCACACCAAGTTTCCTCTGATCCTCTGTACATTTAAGGTCTTAATAATCAATGTTACTCCCTTGCCTTGTCTATATCAGCCTCCAGTCTACATCTTTCCTCCTTGCCATTTACCACACCATTAATTTTATGTCATCTACAAACTTACTGATCATTCCTCCTACATTCATGTCTGGATCAATAATATACAAAACAAACAGCAAGGGACACAATACCAAACCTTGTGATAGAACACTGGACACAGGCTTCCAAACACAAATCACCCAAATCACTCATCCTCTGCTTCCCATCACTAAACCAATTTTGGATCCAATTTGCCAAATAGCCTTGGATCCAATGGGCTCTTACCTTCTTAACAGTCTACCATGCAAGATCTCATCAAATGCCTTTCTAACGTCCACCTGGACTACATCAACTGCTATACCCTCATCTACATACCTAGTCACCTCCTTAGACATGATCTCCCCCTTAAAAAGCCAGCTGACTATACTTGATTAATTCCATCCCTCAGGATATTTTCCAATAGTTTCCCTACCACAAATGTTAGGCCTGCTGGGCTTTATTTCCAGCTTTATCCCTACCACCTTCCTTGAATAATGCTAACACCTTAGCTGTCATCCAGAATGGTTTCAAGGGTGAGGTACTTCAGTTATGTTGAACCCCACAGTACCAACCATGAATTAAAAGATTTTTTTAAGGATTCTTTTTAAGATTTTCTCTCCGGTTACTTCTTGATTTTAAAGGGCTATTTCTTGTTTCTCAGGAGTTTTATCTCATTCTTACTAACACATTTAATCATGCAGTACAATACTTTCAGATTTTTGTGTGATTATATATGTTATTGCAATACAAACAAAACAGAAGTAGAAGAATTCATCAACATCCTCAATAAGTGTCAATCACCCATTAAACTTAAAGCCGCAGGAAACAAGGCAAACAATTACTTCTTAGATACTACAGCACTCAATTTGGCACAAAAGACATATATGAGTAACAAAACATTTAAAAAAAATAAATGATATACATTATATATACAATGATATACAAAAGAAAACCATCACACAGACTGGTGAAGTCATAGCTCATATATTTTCAGTGCATATGCACAAATCTAAAAAGTAGGCATTTAACCAAGCATTTATTATGGTTTTCACTGCATCTCTAATTTAAGATTAACAATTGATGTTCATAACAGTAACATCCAATATATTTGATCCCAAATGGTAGCTCTTGAATTTATGTAGTCTTGAGCTACAGATTCAACATTATTTTCTAAGCAATTCATTACCATAGTCATTTTAAATATTCCTGAATCCAGTTAGCTGAGTATTCTTTTGCTGACAGGTAGAATACTCTTCTTTCTTCTTTGCAACTTCCCTTTCCATTTCCCCATCCCCCTCTTGCAACCTGCTTCTTCCCCACACCTGTTGGAGCCTCCTTTTCTCCCTGACAGATGGTCTCCTATGCTTTGGCAAGAGGAACACCACCCTATCCCTGGCTTTGGATATAGAAGCTCATGGCAACTCATGCAATCCCACTACTTCCAAATGTTATCCACTTTTTCTCAGCACCCCTAAGTGGTAGACTGTTTCTCTCTTGCCTCTGCTATGGATAGGCCCATAAACATAGAAGAGGAAGACATCTAATTGGACAAGCAGATCCTCACAGACTTCATTATTTTGACTTACAGGGTGACTCTTCTCTGATTGGTTGCCCCCTTGATTAAATTTTCCTGGATGTTTGGGGACTTTTTTGAGGAGAATTTGTAGTTTGGATGCTGCTATTAACAATTTGGGAGTTATCATTGACCAGAGACTTTACTGGTCCAGACTTTTAAATACTATAATGACAAATTTAGATTGAAGGCATTCTGCTGTAACTTATTTCTGGATTCTCTAAAGCCTTTTCACCATCAATAAAACAGGAATGCGATGGAATACTCTCTATTTGCCTGGATGTGTGCATCCCCTAAAACATTCAAGAAGCTGCGCACCACTGAAGGACAAAGCAGCCTATTTGTTGGCATCCATACACCACCTTTACCATTCACCTCCTCCACTACTGTTCACAACAGCAGCAGTGTCTATTATATACAAGATGCACTGCAGCAATCCGTCCAGCATTTTTTGGCGGCACCTTCAAACAGTTAAACTGGACCTTGCAGCACTCATTTTCTCAGTGAAAGAGAAGTCCAATTTAAGGAGCAACTTCACATGGGTGAACTATGTTCGCTTTTCTTTCCATTCAGAAATAATTTCTTCTTCACTTCTATATTTTGCTTTCTTATCTCCTTCCCTTCGATATCTCTAGTTTTCTGTCTCTGAACTCCCAACTCTTAGGTGCATTTTGTATCTTTGTGTATGTGTGAGTCAAACATCTTTTTTTTTTTTTGTTAACATTTTATGTAAAATGAAGATCTTCAAAGAACATTTGCATCATATTGAGAATAGATTAGTTCTCACATAGGATATACAATACAGAAACAGGCAAATCAGCCCAACTGTACGGTTGATGCTCCATTAAAGCCTCCTCTCATCCTTTAACTTATTGTATCAGCCTGACCCCATTCTCCTCGTTCCCCATGTACTTATCCAATTTCCCCTTAAATGCACCTATACTATTCACTCTCTATAATGGTGAATTCTATATTCACACAATTATCAGGGTAAAGAGATTTATTTTGAATTCCCAATTGATTTCTTGGTGACCACTTTATGTTAATGGCCTTAGCTTTTGCATTCCAACACAAGTGGAAACAATTTTCTGCACCTACTCTATCAAAGGTTTTTTTATAATTTTAAAGGTCACTCATCATTTTTTTCTTTTCAGGTAAAAACTCTTTATCCTTTACCACTCACAACTAGAAAACCGAGCTAAGGCAATGGAAGATTGTGGCAGTGAACTGTGTTAACCAACCCATATGGAGTATCACATACTGATAAAGATGACAGATATCAAGTGGCAGGAGATGGAATATTGGGTCACAAATTTAAGGCAAAGATGAGGAGGAATTTCTTCTCTCAGAGGGTACTGAATTTGTGTAATTCTTTACTGCAAAGGCTATCAAAGCTGGGTTGATAAGTATTCAAGGCCCAGATAGACATAGTTTTAGTCATTACAGTAATTAAGGGTTATGGAGAAAAGGCAGGAGAGTGGAATTGAGGACTAAATGCAATGTATGTTAGATTTGCCTTAAATATTGCATTCTAGTTGCGCAAGTTCAAAGTTGAAAATAATGGTAAATACCTTTCCTCAAAATATTATATAAGACAATCCAAAACACATTATTTTCTTCCTTTAAGAATAAAACATAACAGAAATGTATGCATCAACTTGCTGAATTCTGATAAATTTACTGTGAACTCTGCTCATTGCCTGTATAATTCTTTTACTGGAACACTTGACAATTAATCTTTTCTTGTAAACTTAATATCACAAGTCACTTTCCTTCTGTTCAAATAATAAAACTAAAATCAGGTAACTGGCAATGGATTTTACAGTAAGTTGATGGAATTTCCAACCTTTTCTTCGTCACCAGGAAAGCCAGAGGAACGACGGACTGCTGAAGTAACGTCTCCAGGCATAGACAAATCAGTGAGTAGGTTTGACAACTGAGACCTGGAACGCTGGCGAATTGAGGATCTGCAGGTATTTAATAGATTCTAATATAGTTACATTTTCCACTATGTATCTTAAAATTGCAAAATGTTCAATTTGTTCATCTGGGAAGCATTAAGAGAGAAAAAAGGAATTACCTAATTATCATTATCATTATCATTGTCCTTTGAGAATATTACAAATTGAAGAATTTAATCAAATTGAGTTTTCTCTACTGTTGATTAATATAAACGAAGTTAAAGCCAATTAGCTACAAATGTACATTTGTGCCAAAATATGCATTTGTGTAAAATCCTTCTTGATGCACACACAGTCTCTAAATGGAAGTTACAGGAACTCACTTACCTTTGTTTAGCTTGAATACTTTATAATGCAAAGCTGAGGCATCATCCCTAGCATGCTGCTTTATTTATTGAACAGCTACTTAAAGTAGGCAATAGCCCAAAGACACTGTAGAAGGCCAAGAGTAGAAGAATCACACTGTATGCAAGCTTTTTCTGAAATATGAAAGGGCAGTGGTGAAAGCTAGTATGAATCCTGAATGGAGTAAGCATACCCCAAAGCTCTGAAAAAAGAAACCACCAATGGGACTTGGCAGAGATTTAGAAATTCACTGGCCTAATTGTTGGAGGTGGACTGGACAGGTGACCCTAGGTAATGGGAGTAACGTAAAGGAGAAAAGAGGAAAGTCATCTGGGACCAGGGCCTTTTCTCCATTCACACAGCAAGTGTGAAAGGGACATGCAGTGGCAATCCTGGTAAGTTCGTGAGAGATAAGCTTTTCATAAAATGAATATGTTGGAAATACTCAGCAGGTTGAATGATACCTGCAGAGAGAGAATCAGAAACAATTCATTGAGCTGAATCATTAAATTTGTTTCCTTAGAGGTGCTGTCTGATCTGCTGAGTATTTCCAGCAGTTTTGTTTTATTTTGGATTTCTAGTGAGGGAAATCTTTGGCAAGATAATGAAATGACTCCCAGACTTACAGATTGTATTGTCTACCCTCCTGGAATGGCTAGGTGATTATTGGAATCAGTACCAATCTCCCTGTGACCAAAGAAAACATTTGGGGATATTGGAACAAGTTGCTTCCTTGTTTGCCAGTATCTATACTGTGCATGTGCAAGATGATGTTAAAGTGTCCTTTAACATCAGTGGCAAAGGGAGAAGGGGAAGCAAGGGGTAACTCTCTTGGTATTACTTAGTCTGTTCCATCAATAATACAAGTAGCAGACACTGCTTGTGTACATGTATGGGGCTTGTGCCCTCAGTGTTTTGCTTGTGGTCTTAATAATTGTACCCTTCTTCAATGGATTGCTGGAGGCTGTTCAGAATGGACAAGGTAATAGGGTACATCTTTTCGAAGATTTTTGATGAGGCCAGATGGGGTCTTAATGCCAGCCTGTTTTTAATCGGAACATTGTTGCCAAGGAACCATATTTGTTGGCTGGTCCATGTGAAAAAACTGACCACGTGAAATTTACAGATTGTGGTAATGTATCCTTTTGACAAGAATAGCTCTAACTTTGAGATAATATCTCCTTGATCTCCCTCATCAGAAGCACCTTCTCATTCCATGCCACCATCCCTTGCCCAAATGTCTGCCAGAATAGGCTGCATTTGCTGACACCAGTGCATATGCACTTTAAATCACACATGCTCATTTAAATATATGGCTTAAGATCCAGGAGAGAGGAGAGATTTTGGGAGAGTGAAAGGAAGGGTATGGGTTTTGGGATGGGAGGTAGGAAGTTCTCTAACTCCCCTCCCATTCATCTCCCTCGCTCCTCACTCATCCTTCCCTATTCTCTTCTCAGCTCATTCATACTCCTTCTCACTCATGCCTCCTCCTCACTCATTCACCCTGATTCTCTCTCCATTCTCTATCCAATATTTCATCCGTCCATGCCTTGACTCTTTACCATTGAACCCACTTCAAAAGTTTGAATGCTTTTCATGTCACATGTGCCTTCAATGTTGTAACATAGTATCTGGAATCATGCACATCCGCATTTCTGAATGAGGGCATGTGTAGGTGTCTACAGTTGTAGGTATCAGCAATTGTTCCGTGAGGATATTTCCAGTCATGGTTAGCAACCATACTCATACATACGTTTCCTTGCTGCGAGGGATTGCACTGGAGTGTAAGTTTTTCAGCAGCTGGCATTGTAAGGTTTTGATACAGATACCGAGACAAAAATCTGAAAGCTGTCAGTAAGCACAGCTCGACATCCATTTATGTACATGCATTATGAAATCTTATTTAGAGTGCAAAACAAGGATATGGGGCTCTGGCACTTAAGAGTGTCTGCAATATTAGAGCTGAATCAATCTAGAATAATTAGGGAGCTTAGAAATGATCAATCAAACTTAGTGTGCCCTAAAATAGCAATTTGGTCACTTACAAACTTTTGTTGGTAATTTCTTGAAATAATGTTCCATCAGTGAGCGCTTGTTTAATAACCAAGACAAATCTTCATACAAGGTGCCCATGCTACAATGTTTGCTTCTTACCGTAAACTTGCTTGATAGCTCCCTCTTGTGAAAGATTGTTGCTTTTCAATTGTTGGTTCTTCAGTAGGATCGTTTCCGGCCACTAAGAAATGAGCAAGCATGGGAAATTAGCAAAAATAGATCGCCCATCAATAGAAAATTAATCATTGACTGTTTTTGTTTTCAACAAGTATTAAAATAATTGTTGCACAAAAAAATCTTACTTTGCCTTGTTTTTTCATTGAGAGCTTTATCTCCCTGGCTTTGCAGAGTTACTAGAGTGAAATAAACCCCTTTTCTTTCAAGTAATTCCGCATGTTTTCCCTGTTCTACAGCCCTTCCATGTTCAAAGCCAATTATCACGTCCGCATTTCTTACTGTGGATAAACGATGTGCGATGGAAATCGTTGTTCGACCTAACCGAACCTTTGCACAAAAATGAATTCAACATGCTTTCAGAAATTCTGGATTTAGTTTCTTTCATATAATAATTAAATATAATTATTTACTTCATTAGTTAACTTATATAAGGCAACAGGTAGCTGTTCAAAAATCATACAGAGCCACAATAAGAACATCAGCAAAAACAAGAATCCTTTATACCACAACTTGAAAGTTGAAATACATCCAAACATGTTTATGAAAAGTATAAAGATAAAAGAAAACAAAGGCAAGAAATGAATAATAAAGATGAGTCACCCAAAATGTGATCAAATAGAATTACAGAGTCAGCAGGGGTAGAAAGGCAGTGTCAATACAGTGTGGAGCTGGAGGAACACAGCAGGTCAGGCAGCATCACAGAAGCAGGAAAAGTCGACGTTTCCGTTTACACTCTTCATCATAGACGCAGACAGGTTTGGGGAGAGGAGGCATGGAAATGAAGTTAAAGCAGATGAAGATGCAACCACTGACAACAGGGTGAAGAAAAGGAGTGTACCTTTTATCTCTGAAGAAAAGGAGTGTACTGGGTAAGTTTTCAATAAAGGCCAGGGTCACAAGAATAAAGGAGCCAGGCTGGCTGTAAAGCTGAAATAGCTTTAAGAGGAGATGTCAGCCAATGGTTTTTCTGTATCTTTGTAACAAAAACACACCTTATCCAATGCACTTTGAACAACAGCCTCACTCTCATTGTCTAGTGCTGAAGTTGCCATGTCTAGTAACAGAATTTTGGGATTTCTCACAAGAGCCCGAGCAATAGCAATGCGTTGCTTTTGTCCTCCACTCATTTGGCCTCCACCTTTACCGACAAGGGTGTCAAATTTCTAAAAAAAAATATGAATTGGGAAGTAAAGGTAGAAATATTCAAACATAATATCTATGGGAATGGTATATGTATTTAGCTGAACACCCACACTATGTAAATCTGATGCACAAAACTGTCAATGTGGGAAATGGGGAAAATGGCACAACAGTGTCGATGGCTTTCTTTTTCGGGGTTGACAAGTTCTTTTAGCTAGGGAAAAGCAGAAGGAATTTCACTTGACTCCTAGACTACTATATCTGAAACTGACTGGTGGGATGTGGGCGTCACCGTCTGGGTCAGGTTTATTACTCAATGCTAAGACTGTGGTAACAGCTGGAAAATTGGACAGGATCTTCTAATTTTGTTTTCAAATGTGGTGGTACATGCAAAATGCAACCAAATCCTCCAACACACCCACCCACCAATTACCACCATGATCACCACTATGAACAGGTACATCCAGTGCCTCCTTTGTCCATCAGGTACCGGGTGTCCAAGTGATCATCTTGTTGTCTTATTGCTGGATCACTTCCTAGGGCAGTGATGCTCTGCCTTAGCTGCAGTTTCCAGGCAATCTGAAGCCACAGCACCCCATCACAGGCAGGGTTGCTGAAAGTGCAGCAGTGCAGATGTCCAGTAGCAGTTGGTACAGTTGGTCGCTTTTCAGGAGGGATTCAGGGTGGAGATCACAGAAAGAGGGAGGATTTCTGGATTGCAAGAAAGGGTAGTGGAATGGCTTTCAGTAGCCAAACATTGCCATCTATCCATGCCCTGATTGTCCTAAGATTGGAGCGCCCCAAACTACCTTGCCTCCATAACCCAATGGACAGTCTGTTCTGTTTTACTTGTCAGGAAGGTTGCCAAAGTTATCACCTGCCAGGAATGGAGTTGATTATTAATTGACCACGTAGGGGCCTCATCGACAGCAGAGCAGGAAGGTGCAGCTTGGGCCTTCCTACTCAGAATCTAATTCCTGTAGTGCCAGGAAGTGGAAGTCTATCTCCTGATTCTAACCTATCCCATCACCTCCCTTACCACCACAGGTAGATTCTACTCATTGTTTCCCCACCCTCAATAATCTGCATTTGGAAAAATATTCATATATTCAGCAATGATTAAATTTAATACAACAGGTAATTGTTTTCAGAAAATGGCACATCATTCAAATATTCTGTGCTGCAAAACTATCTTGGCTATTGCCAAAATATATTGTCATAACTGAAGTGAAGTCACTTGACTTTAACACTTGAGACTTATATGGACTTAAAATGGTTTTAAAATAGACTCATTTCTTCTGGTCATATGGACACCAATGATTTAAAATAGCTACTGTGATCACCTAACAAGATCAGGCATCCTGCATGGAATCAATGAAACTGGATGCATTAGAATTACCATTTTAATTAAGAGTCACTGAAAGTCAACGAGGTGTCAATGAATTTGCATCACTTGCTTTATTGACACTTTCATGACAAATTCATCCATTGGGAGATGAAAGATTATCTTTGAAATATTCAGTTTGAAAAAAAGGTTATGGAGTTACATTTGGGTTATTAAAATGAACCTTATCAATAGCTTAGTTTTGAGCAGCAGAGAGAGAAAGCAACATGGACTGATAACGGCAAGAATGCTGAAAGCTCCTTTCTCCTCCTCCCCTCTTGACCTCATAACCCAGTGCCGGGTGAATAAATAACTAAGAACAACAACTATTCACTGAGAACTCAAGTTCAAGCTTCACTACTGCTGAAGAAACAAAATGATAGCTGAGCACTCAGGACTCAGGTTTAAAATCCCAACACCTCAAATACGCAAAGAATTTTAAACTGTGATGACCTGTACCTTTGTGTCTGAATGGACATTCTCTTTCTTTTTAAGTTTGTAACCTGTTTTGTGTGTTTTTGATGTCACATTTTTATTTTTTTTAAGGCTAATAAAATTCCTCTTTTTTCACTCAATAAAACTTTGGAATTTACACCTTTATAAAATGGAATTAATTACTTTTTAATTAAAGTGTGACGGCCTGATTGCTGTGCACTTAAAAAGAAATAGAAATATTTCTTTTTGTAAAGGGTCTCTGGATCTGAAACATTAACTCCAATTTCTCTCTACAAATGCTGCCAGACCTGCTGAGATTTTCCAGAAATTTGTTGTTGATTTTTTTCGAATATTTGTTGTGACCCACTGCGAGTAGGTTTAAAAGAGAGAAGCTGATCATCTTTCCTTACTTATTCAGAATAATATAAAGAACCTAATATAAGAACTAATATATTCTTTCAATATCTTTGACTAAATATATCACAGAATTTAATAACAGTAGTCAGTTGAATATGAGTGATTGTTAGAATATTGTTTCTTCACTTTCTGTATGATTGAATATATTGTCGGGAATGTTCTCTGTCATAAAACAATCTAATGTGTCTCTCTTCGTTTAAGAGTAGTGATAACAATCTCTCAGATCCAATTTATAAAAGTGTTGTGCTGAGATATTTTATAAATGCAAGAAGGAAAAGTGGTTTATGATCCTATTAACTAAAAGTCCTAATATGCATTTTTTTGGGGGGGAATGTTTTTACCTTCATCAGTGTTTTAATATCTAAATCTATACTTGTTCTTCACAATTTGGAATGAAAGGTAAGGTGAGATTAAATTCATTGCCTGGGATATATCCCATTGAACAATTACAATATTGGATAATATTTACTCTTCCAGATGCCAATAATGCTTGTTAGATGTTACCTGTGGTAGTTCCATAATGAAGTTATATGCATTGGCCTCCTTGGCTGCTTTGATAATCTGATCCTTTGTCAAACTGTCACAACCATAGCGAATATTCTCTTCAATGGTGGTAGCAAATAAGACAGGCTCCTGTTCAACAATTCCAATCAAAGAACGCAGCCATTGAATATTCAGAGAGCGAATATCATGGCCATCCAGAGTGACCTGCAAGAACAAATCAAATTTATAACAACACAATATCACTGATGTGTTATGTAGTCAAGAAGTTAATTTAATCTTATTGTTCCAAATATGGTCTATAGATGTTAATCTTGTTTTTAGTAACAAAGTGTAATATTTACTTTACTGAATATGAGATGATCTAAATTGAATCATAAGTATGCATAAAGTTTTGAATAGTCATTTTGTCTAATAAGTACACAAGTTGTATCTTTGCAAGTAAAATTTAAACTAATTTCCCTTCCCAAAGAACAAAGAACAATACAACACAGGAACAGGCCCTTTGGCCCTCCAAGCCTGCACCGCCATGTTTTGCCCTTCCATACTAAAACTATCTTCACTTACAGGCTCTGTATCCCTCTACTCCCTTCCTATTTGTGTGTCCGTACAGGTGCTTCTTGAATGCTGCTATTGTGTCTGCTTCCACCACCTCTTCTGGCAATGCATTCCAGGCACTCAGCACCCTTTGTGTCAAAAACCTGCCTTGCGCATCTCTTTTAAACTTTCCCCCTCACACCTTGACCTGTGTACCCTAGTAGCTGACCCCTGCAACCTAGGAAAAAGCCTCATACTTTCCACTCTAGCCATGCCATTCACGATCTTATCAACTTCTATTAGGTGACCCCTCAACCTCCTGCACACCACTGAAAACAAATCCAATCTAGATAACCTTTCTTCATAGCTAAAATCCCCCATACCAGGCAACATCCTAGTAAACCTTTTTTTTTGTACCCTCTCCAAAGCATCCACATCTTTCTGGTAGTGTGGTGACCAGAACTGTATTCAACATTTGTTCATTCATTCTTCTGAGGAAGGGTCACCAGACTCAAAATGTTAACTTTGATTTTTTTCTACACAGGTGCTGCCAGCTTTTCTAGCAACGTCTATTTTTGTTCCTGATTTACAGCATCCGCAGTTATTTTAGTTTTTGTTCATTCATTAATTGATTATTGCTTTGTGAAAAGAAATTACTTGCATTTACTGCAACACCACTCCTACCTTCAGGATATCACATTATACATAACAGCAAATAAATTATTTTTGGATCAAGGTTATTGCTTCTGCACAAGCAATTTGTGCACAATTAGACAAATGGTTATCTAATGCTTTTTTTTTGGCATTTTGGTTCAGAAATGACTGTGGTCCAGGATATCAGGAAATTTTCTGTTCTTTTTTGCAAAAGATACCATGGAGTCTTTTACATGTACACAAGCAAGCCAATGAGGCCTTACTTTAGTGTGTCATCCGAAACAGTGCAAAACCTCCTCAGTACTTCATTAGGTCATTATCTTAAGATGTACGTTCAAGTTCTCAGCAAGTGAGGAACAACTCCACATCTTAATGAGACTTGTACTATTTAACTTCATGTTTAGTTAAATGAAAACTGGTTCGGAAAGGAAATAGATATCTTTGGGGATATAACCAGTAATTTGTAATTTATGTTCACCAAAGAAAAGGTAAGATAATGCAAATGTGAAACGTACTTCTCACACTGCATTGCTTTAGGGTCTGACTACCTTGTCTTACCTTTGTGAGCCTGAGAGATCATTCAGTTTTTCTAGCTTATAATTGCAGCAAAAGATTTGTATGCCTTTGCTAAGCTACCTCCAAGCTGTGTTATTAGGCCATTTTTTGTTTGGACTTTCTCCACAGCTACTAAATAACTATTCCCATGTTTCCCTTGTCTGGACCAATGATTTTTTGGAGGAGTCTAAAACCTCAGAGGCCGTGTGCCTTGAATATGCCAACAGCCAATTCTTATTTTGGTCACAGTAAGCTCCTCTTAGTTCTTACGCCTTATGTCTACGCTTGACATACAAATGATGAATGATAACAACCCCGATACAGGAAAATGTAAGTAGATAATAGTAGACCTGTAGCTAGAAGTGCTGCTATGTGCTGTACTCACACATGTACAGTGGAAAGCCAACCACAGAATAAAGTCAAGACCAGGAACAGGAGGAATAAGTTAGTAATCTGGGAAAAGAAATTATGTTTAAATGGCACACTGCAGGCACGAATAGGAAGTGAACATCTGTATGTAAGTGAACATCTAAAGTAATGATGTATTCTGCAACTTGTAATATTTCAAGTGACTATGACTGAAAACTACATGAAAAAATATCTGTATGACAATAGACAGGCAAACGTACATGTAATTTTCTATTCATTTATGATTTAATCAAACAATTTAAAAGCATACCATTCCTTGCTTAGGATCATAGAATCTCTGAATGAGCTGCACTGCTGTGCTTTTACCAGACCCACTTGGACCAACAAAGGCTGTTGTTTCACTTGCTCTAATCACCATACTAAGTCGATCAAGAATCTGGGAAATGTATGTACAACACACAAAAATTGGGGTAAAGACAAGTTATAAACAGCATGAATAAAGCAAATTAATCATTTATGCAGGGACGTATATGCCACCAAAGAGTAGATCTGTAATAATGGTGTGTCTTTAAACATTAATTTGTTTACAATTTAATTAATGAGCATTATGGTGATTAGCACATTCACACTGCTTCAAGAATGCGTTGACTGTGTCAGTAGAAAAACAGTCAAAGATGCTGTCATACACTTCCTGCTCATTGGTTTGAAAATGCCATTGATAGTAGTGATTTGTCCAAACAAACCATACACCCACTATAACCTGGCAAGAACATTAAAGGGAGAAAATGTATCATGTATGTTAGAGGTAGTAGCCATGGATTCTCTCAATGGCCATTGTTCTGTTCTATAGAGTCCGTACAGTGTGGAAGCCCAACAAGTCCACACCAACCCTCACAGCATCCTACCCAAACCCATCTCCTATTACCCCACCTAATCTACACATCCCTGAACACTACAGAAAATTTACCATGGCCAATCCACCTAGCCTGCACATCTTTGGACTGTGGAAGGAAACCCACACAGACATAGGGAGAACGTGCAAACTCCACACAGACAGTTGCCTGAAGCTGGAATTGAACCTGAGTCCCTGGTGCTGTGAGGCAGCAGTGCTAACCACTGAGCCACTGTGCCACCTAAAGAAATTGCTAACTATGCGTTCTCCTGCTGTTTACGTGAAGGACAGTTAATTACTTTGATCCTTGCATCAGTAATTATTTCACCATGACTGTAAAACATATGTCATCAATTTTATAAGAAAGAACTAAACAAAGCACTTTATTTAAATACCTTAACTTCTGGTCTGGAGGGGTAATTGAAGGTCACGTTGTGAAATTCAATATCACCTTTTACTTTATTGAGTTTGTATCCTTCTTCTGACATGCAGTCAATCTCAGGCTCCTACGATAAGTAACAAAAGTTAACTTATTAATCTAGTTTGCTGAGTTCATACTATTTTGTTCTGATTTAAGACTTGAATAATAATAATTCAACTCACTCGGTCTATAGTTTCAAATATATTTGTAGCAGCACCACGGCCAGCGGCAAATGTTTCCAAACAAGGTGAAGCCTGACCAAGATTCATAGCAGCTACTAGTACTCCCAGAAACACCTAAGATAAAATAAACCATTTAAAACTCACTGTAAATGAAACCTTGACCTATGAATATTTATTAGATCAGGAAATAAATCTGTATAAGTAACTGGCATTGAAAAATTATTTTTATTTAAAATGATGAATACTGTACTAACCTAATTTCACTGGTAGAGAGATTTGTGTAGTGCTCGAATCCAGCATTAAATAAACATTGCTGCTACAGCATGCTCTAGAATATACTGGACTGATGCTCACTGCAAATTGAGCCTCCAGGGCACTTTCAAATAATTAGCAAGCTTCATGCTTTTTGCCTTCAGTCAGGTTCGGAAGAATTTTAGTCTGTTTTGATATTGAGCCAGCCCACACAGGTAATTTCTGGAAGGAATTGAGGAGCTGAGCAGGGCAAACAGCAGCATGCCATATGTTTATGAAGCAAGATGAGTCATCTTTTGGTGCCTCTGAATAAAAAGGATAATCACCAATTTGTGGGCAGTCCAATGCAGGAATGGTTTGGCCACCGTAAACTAGTAAAACTGAATAGAGTGCACCTGGTGTTTGGTCTGCCAAGTTTGGAACAACAATGTTTGAAGGCTGATTTGCAAAATCTAATGCCTGTTTCAGGCAGAAACTCTAGATGCTTAAGGGTTCCCAGCAGACTTTGAGGGAGACTGTGTGCAACAGAGTGGAGTAATCCATTTAAGATTTCATTATTTTTGAGATAAAAACACCTGTGCAGTCAATTAGACTATTGTAATATAATGATGTATACCCAATATTTATTTAAATAAATATGCAACAATTTCTGTTCTAAACAATAGATTATAAGTTATATATTAAATCGTAAGACTGCTAATCAGAAATGCTTATTTTACAGAATAGCAACATCTATCACAGTTGGCCTTGGTCCAAAATTTTCTTTTATATTCATAACTTCATCAAATGCCAATAATTGAATATTTTTCGATAAACATACCTGTAAAAGACCTCCAGGTGTGTATTCATTCTGCTCTATAACCAGCTGAGATCCATACCAGAATGCTAGAGCGTAGCAGAAGAAGATTATCATCCACATGTAGCCTGTGAAAACTCCCACTATCATGCCTTTCCTAACACCCCAGCGTTGAGCGAAAACCAAGTTTTTGTCATACCTGTATAGTAAATTTTGAAACATTAAATATTCTGCAGAGTACATGCAAGCAATGTTTTATTCTATCAATACTTTATGTTTTTCATTTGTAAGCTATATGAAAATAGCCATGTGGTTCCGGTGAAGAAGGAAAGTTTGGATTCTTCTTGTATGATATACACTTTGGATCCCTCAGATATGAATGAGTAATTCTTTCCCTTTTTTTTCTGTGGATTATTTTGGCTTATCTAGTCCTAATATCTAAAACAGGAAAGTTGAAATAAGTTCTGGATCTATGGACATTTCTTCATCACTGACCTTTTCTTATAGTTATAAGTCCGAACCCTTATCTGTTACTTATACTGTGGATTTGCAATCATTAATACAGGCTTCACTGTAAGTATGACATAACTCTTTTTTCTTGCTTATTACTAACTAAAATAAGTAAAAGGGCAGTCTTATCATCGTAACTAACCTTTCCACTTCTTTTTTCTCACCACTGAATGCAGCCACGGTTCTTATGGATGAAAGCACTTCATCTGCAACAGCACCAGCTTTAGCATAAGCCTTCAGCTCAAGGCCAGTCAGTTTTGAGACAGACTGTAATAAAGTTACAGTTAATATTATTTCAGTATGCCAATTATTTTCTCCAGTAAAGCTTTTACTTGTATCATGTAACTGTATTCAGGGTAGTCAATAAATGCTGCAATATATATGTCAAATTGAGCTTGGGACTGTGTTCAGTTGATATGAAATGGATCAAAATTGCTAATCCCTTTTGAAGACTGATTAGTATTTTTATGATTTTTATAGTTTCCTTTCTTTCTTGCTGGCATTATTACACAACCACAGAAAAATCAACAAGGGCTTAAAGGTACAAAAGGGTTTTGCAAATTTGGATACTTCTCACAGCTTTAGAAAATGTCCTACAAAAATAAAATGCACAGGCTCTATTTAGAAATCTTTCGCAAATCCAATTTCAGTGTTTTTTTTTAACAAATTCCATTTGTGACTTCAAAAACAATGTTTCAAGACAGAGGGGATGGAAAAAAAATTGAACTATCAGACTAACATGATTGGCAGGGAAGTTACTGTAAAATATTATTAGAGGTAGAGTGATTAAGCATTTGAACAAGTATGAAAGGTCATATTAATTTTTTTGCAGAGGTGGCTTGAATATCTATGAATATTGTCAATAAGAATTTTCAGAAGATACTTCTTAAAGATTTTAGGAAAATGAAACTGTATTAAATTGGAAGTAACATTAGGACATTGGATGCAAATTGGTTCAGAGGTAGAAGACAGAGAACTTGCAAATAACATTGAAGTAGGAACAACATTAAGTTCTGTAGATGGGAGCAGGAAGTTGCAAAGACACATTGTTTAAATTAGTCAGCAAAACTATAGCATACAGAACTCAATGACAGGAATAACAAACCAGCAAGTCGAAGATCCATGAAAGAGAAATTGGGATATTTTATAAATAGTGAGAGAATAGAAATTGTGGAGGAGAGAAGAGTTTTGGATTTCCAGGAACATAAATCACCTCAAGCTAAATGACAAGTGCAAAGTTTTATCAGATAGACCAATCGATCAGGTAGACTTTATCTCAAGAGGACTGCTGTACAAGGGGGAGAAAGTTATGTTACAGTTGTTCAGAGCCTTGGTCAGATTCCGTTTGATTCAATTGTGGTTCCATAGTTCAACAAGACATTGGCCTTAAAGAAAGTATACCACAAACTCACCAGAGCAATGCCAGAGTTAAAGTGGTTACATTATGAGGACAGGTATGAATTTGGTTTGAATTCTCCTGAGATTGGGGATTATAGGGAGATCTAATTGAGGTACTTAAGGAAGGGTTGCTAGAACAATTGGGCAAAAAGGTAATAGCTTTCGAGCTAAAAGTCATGACCTTGAATATTCTAATTGTATTAAGAAGTGATATGCATTGAAATGGGACATTAGTTAGAACTTGGAACATAGGACAGGAGAGCACAGTACCTTCGGCCCATGATGTTGTGCTGACCTATTATCCTACTAAGATCAATCTACCCTGTATACCCTACATTTTAATATCCTCCATGTGCCTATCCAAGAGTCGCTTAAAAGTCTCTAAAGTATCTGACTCCACTACCACTGCTGGCAGCGCACTCCGCACGCCCACCACTCTCTGTGTGAAGAACCTACCTCTGACATCTCCCCTATACCTTCCTCCAATCACCTTAAAATTATGCCCCCTCATAATAGTCATTTCCACTCTGGGAAAAAAGTCTCTGACTATCCACTCTATCTATGCCTCTCATCATCTTGTACACCTCTATCAAGTCACGTCTCATCCATCTTCACCCCAATGAAGAAAACCCTAGCTCCCTCAACCTTTCCTTATAAGACCTGCCCTCCAATCCAGGCAGCACCCTGGTAAATCTCCTCTGCACCCTCTGTAAAGCTTCCACATCTTTCCTATAATGATGTGACCAGAACTGAACACAATATTCCAAGTGTGGTCTAACCAGAGTTTTATAGAGCTGCAGCATAACCTCACGGCTCTTAAACTCAATTCCCCTGCCAATGAAAGCAAACACACCATACGCCTTCTTTACAACCCTATCAACTTGGGTAGCAACTTTGAAGGATCTATGGATGTGGACCCCAAGATCCCTCTGTTCCTCCACACTGCCGAGAATCCTGCCATTAACCCTGTATTCTGCATTCAAATTCGACCTTCCAAAATGAATCACTTCATACTTTTAAGAGATAGATGGGATTGGGACACCTGGCCAGAAATGCAGAGCTCC
>JAHRHZ010000144.1:55604866-55627764 GCA_024137785.1 Ginglymostoma cirratum
AAAATAGCTTGTGGTGAGTGTGGGTTTGGGGGAATAACAAGCCACATCACCTTTTTACACACCAGCTGCTATATTCTGGCAAGTGTTTGAAGTTCACTAAAATGTTTTCGATGTGATTCTGAATGAATATATGAATGAATGTGAGTGAAGAGTTCATCAGGTCCACATGTAAGTGTGTTGGTAGGTAAAACGGATGGGATAAATGAGTAAGTGGGCAGTGTGGCAGCTAGGTATGGTAATACATGAGTAGGATGGTAAATGAAGAAGAAGACAGTTGGTAAGGATAAGTTGGCAGCTGGACAGGGTAATAGTTGGATTCAGCGATAGGCTGGTCGAGTGGCAGGTAGTTGAGAGGAATACTGCTGGGTGGGGTGATAGGTGGATGAGGTGGCAGTGACTACAATGGCAGTAGGCAGTAGGGTTGAGCAGTAGATGGATGAGTGTGTAGGTGCATTCAGGGGCAGTTGGTTTGAGTCAGGAGAGGTTATCTGGTTGGGCACTAGTTATTATCAAATGGGTGGGTTGTTGGGTGGGTAGGTTGGAGTTAATCTAGTTGAGTCAAAGGGTAGGCAGTTGGAATGGATTTGTCAGCAATTTTCCATCGAATTATGTGGCTGTTCCATGTGTCTTTCATGGCAAATGTGTGCCAACACCGTTTGCAGTATTAACTTCTGGTTCCAGAAGTCATTGCCACAGATGGACTTCAGATGTTCATGTAGAAGAAAAAAAAAGCAAGAATGTTGTTTGTCAAGTCAATTCAGTGGAGTAGTCAGGTTAAATTGGTTGGGAGGGGAGTGGAGATCGGCAGATGTATACAAAGGTGTGGTCAAATGCAGTTGATCAGGGATGTCAACACAATTGGACTAGGATTTTCTGTTTACCATTTTCAAGGTGACCTTCCAATTCACAACATTGCAACACGCTGAGGTCCCTCACTTTTAAAGACCTTTTTTAGAAGGTCCTGGGGAACAGGGAAATTGTCCATTAGAAGTATAGACTTCCTGGGCAATTGTATGGAGTCAGTGCATTAGGTCTTCCGGAGTCCAGAAATTCTGGGCTATTTTATTCCCTGCAGAGACCAATAACTTCTGTAAATATACCTGAATTTTTAGTAAGCCATTAGAAGGATCATGCAATGTGCTTGCAGAAGTAATAAATAAACTAAAAGAAACACTGATGAGCTGGAAATTGGAAGTTCTGGGCCAATGTTTCAGGTTGTTGACTTTTCATGACAAAAATTCTGATGAAGGGTCATTGCCCTGAAAATTTAACTCTATTTCTCTCTCTGCAGAGGTTATCTGATCCACTGAGTAATCTAGCATTTTCGGCTTTTATTTCACAATTTCCGGTCCTGCAGAGAAGTGACGGTAACCTTTCCACTGAGCTGAATGTCATGGGTTCAAATCTCACTTGATGGCCAAAGAACATGTGGTCAAGCAGTTTGATTGCCAGCCAGTAGGTCTGTAAGTGGTAAGAACAATAGTGTTTTCTTGTCAGCCTTGCTGTGGTTCCTAGGCTCCAGATAAATGGGGAATGTTACTTGGCTCTAAAACAAGCAGCCAAATCCAAAAACATAGAAGAAAGTTGGAAAAGTATCTGGAGTACTTTGCTTTTAATTGAACTTTTTCACCCATCTTCCGTGGCCTTCTACTCCATAACTTTTTCAGCATCTATCTCCTGCAACCTCTTCCATCAGGCAGAAGATACAGAAACCTGAACACATGCTTCTTCCTGACCATTATTAGATTGGTGAATGGACGCGCTACCCTCAAATAATGCTTATTTGCTAATATCGATCTCACCTAGCACACACTATGTGCAAATGTAACCTGTATGCCTCTGTCTAAGTCTTTTTGATTTGTACATCTTTGCCTACTATGATCTGCCTGTCTAATTGTAAACAAAGCTTTTCACTGTACTTGGGTACACGTGACAATCAATCAATCAATCCATCATATGTCCTGATGCCAAGGATGACAAGGTATTATTGAACTAACATTAATCTTCCAGCTTCCAACCACCAAGGATGCCTGATCGCTGGAAAGGGTCTTAAAATAGTAGATATTTGAAAGTAGTCACTTTTCCTAATATAAACATATCCCCAGTTAACCTTTCGCAGAAATAGACTAAAAGTAATATTCATTCTTGAGCTTACTGTTTCTGTGACTAGGAATAGTTTCTCATGGAAACATCCATCATCAGTTTCACAGATGTTTTTAAAAGGAAGCTATATAAATATAGTCTTTTTAAAATTAATTCATAAGATGTTGATGTTGCTGCCTAAGCCAGTATTTATTGCCCATCCCAAATTGATAGTTGGCCATATGACTGCATGTCTGGAGTCACATGTAGGCCAGACCAAGTAAGGAGAGTGGACTTCCTTTCCTAAAGGACATTAGTAAACTAGACACATTTTTATACCAATTGACAGTGGCTACGTAGTTATCATTAGGCCTTCATGTAGTGGAAAGAAAAGAATTGCGGGATAAGTGTGGATAAAGGAAGATGAAGGGACTACAGAACATAAACACAGGGACAGACCAGTTGGGCAAAATGGTCTGCTTCTGTGCTTCCTATTCTATGTAACCCTGAATGGCTTAATGTATTATCAAGCTTATACATTCAGTCTTACATTAGCAAGTACTAACAAGTAATTGAAATCTGGAGTCTTTTGGTTGTTGTGAATGCTGTTATGGCACAAATTGTTGTGTTCATAATTATTTCCTCACCATTGCCATGAGACCAGCTCCAAGACCAATGAGAGGACTGACAGCAATAATAACGAGTGTAAGCTTCCAACCGCTGACAAATCCCAGGAGGAATCCACCGACAAAAGTAGTGAAACGTTGAATAAAAATTCCAACTTGATCAGCGATAGCATCATTGATTTTATTAATATCACTGCAATAAGATGGAGAATTTTGAAGGCTCATGTGTCGTCAAAATGTCTTAACACAGTTGTAATTTTAAAGTATCAAATTATTGCTGATAATTAAAGAACAATCTTTATCAAATACTGCCTACTATCTTCCTTCACCCTCACACATACAGTAAACCTTAATTAATGTTCCAAACAAGGTTTGCACTGTTCTGTTGCAGAGCTGCAGCTGTAATGTCAAGCTGAACAGAAAACAATGACTGCAAACATATCCAAACTGTGCACTGATATCTGACAACAATAATGAAGTATTGTGAAGTACCTATGTTTAGCAACTGATTTCACTGCTTCCAAGTGTGACAGGACTCAAACTTCTCTTGTTTACACATCAGTTTTAGGGATTTATTTTTGGTGTATTTAATTGCATAGCAAAGATAAATCTTCATTGGCATGCATGCTTTCATAGCCAGAGTAAATTTGCTTCATGAAGTTTAATAGCATACTCACTCTGACATCCTTGTGTTCAATTCTCCAGCAGAATTACAGTCAAACCAACCAATCTCCATTCTCATAATTTGTTTGAAATAAGCTTTTCTTATTTTTTGAACCTGTCGGGCTGCTGCTGTAACCCAGAAGCATATCTAGCAACAGAAGATGTAACATAATTACACTAGCATTTCTGTATTTGCTGCTACCTTCAACCTTTACAATATGTGGGGAAGTGAGCTAATGGGTTAGAGATTAGATGGAAATGCTATTGTTTTCATTTCTATTTCAATTCAGACCAGAATGGTGAGGAAAGACTCTTCTCTCATCCTGTCACGGATAAGTGTTTTGCATCAGATGGATTTCATTAGTGCAAATTATATTAATGGAGTAGAATTAGTGGAGCTCTACCTTGTTATGTTATACATGACTTGAGATTATTAATTGTAGATGTTGGTCTCAAAACAAACACCGACAACGTCTTGAAATTCCTTGCCCTTTGTGAGAATATAAGACATAAGGAACAGGAGTACCTCTTTCAGATCCTTGAGCCTACTCTCTTATTTATTAAGATCATTGCTGATTTGTATGTGGCCTTAACTCCACATTCCCACTTATCCCTTGTAAATCAAAAGCTTGTTGAACTCAGCCTTGAATATATTCAATCACACTGCTTTTATTCCTCTCTTGGGAAGAGAATTTCAAAGATTAACAGCCCTCTAAATTCCTTGTTATCTCATCTTAAATAGGAGATCTTTTATTCTGAGACTACATCACCTAGTCTAGATTCCCTTATAAGGGGAAATATTCTTTTAGCATTTGCTTGGTAACCCTGCTTGGAACCTTATATCTTTAAATAAGATCAACTCTCCTTTTAACCTCCAATACAGACCCAGGTTTCCTTCCAGGACAACTCCTTCATCCTAGGAATCAATCTAGTGAACCTTCTCCAAAATGACTCTTTAAATATGGTGACTAAAACTGTACACAGCACTCTATGTGTGCCCTGTATATTTGCTTCTAGACTTTCCTTCTTTTTCAGTCTATCTTTATTGCAATAATGGTCAGCCTTCCATTTGCCCTCCCAAATTCTAACTACATTTTCATGATCATTTTTTGATTTATCAATGAGAACTTACAGATCTGTCTGCCATTTTATAGTTAGGTTAGTCGCAGAGACACAATATGGACAGGAGCAGATGTTACATATTCTTGTCTTTTTCAAAATGAAGAATTCTAATGATGAGTGGGTGGTGAGATTGTGATGTGTGGCATTGATAGCTGCTTGCATTTGTGACCCTGGCTTTAACTGCAAAGGAATAGGTAGGATTAATGTCACCTCTAAAATCCCTTGCCTTGAAGGCAAATTGTATGTTGAGTGGGAGGATAGAATTTTGGCAGGAGTGGGTCCCAGAATTTCATCTTTCCAATGGCATCACTGGAAACATAGCTGTTACAAAATTAGACTCCTTAGACTCCCTACAGTGTGGAAACAGACCATTCAGCCCAGCGTGTCCACACCAACCCTTCGAAGAGCATCCCACCCAGATCCATCCCCTACCGTATCCCTATAACCCTGCATTTCCCATGGCTAATGTACTAAACCTACACATCCCTGAACACTATGGGCAATTTAGCATGGCCAATCCACCTAAGCTGCACATCTTTAGACTGTGGGAGAAAACTGGAGCATCTGATGGAAACCCATCCAGACACAAGGAGAACATGCAAACTCCACACAGTCGCTCGAGGGTGGAATTGAACCGGGGTCCCTGGCGCTGTGAGGGAGCAGCAACACCTTTGATCCTCAGTCAAAACCTGTCTCCATAACATTATCTGCCAGTGTATTCTGGATTATTCCCATTTGTTGTGAAAATATATTTTCCCTCATGTCACCATTGCGAGTTTTGCCATTTAAATGAAATCTTTGCATTGTGATGTAACCACCAAGGTACAGTGCTTCTCCTTATTTGTAAAACAGAAAATTAAGGAAGGATATTTAGCACAACTGGGAAAAGCATAATTTACTTGGTCTGCTTTAATACTTCAGGAATACTTCAGAATACTTCATAAATCAGAATGGACTTTGTTACCAATTAATGTAACATAAGGAAAACCATTTGATGTTTACATCACAGGACAGTTCAGAGTTTCTAAGCATGTGAAAGCCATTCCCCATTTTTGAGAAAATTCCTCATTCTGAACAGTTAACCAATTCAAAGTTGACATAACAAGCAGAAAAGATATTTGCAAAAATAAATGCATTTTTACCTTCTTCATGGAGCTATGAACAGTCATTGGTTAAATTAAGCTCACAAATTATTACTTTACAAAAGATTTAGGATTCTGCAATTAAATATTCATTTGATTTTTGGATATCAGTACTTAAGATAATGTTGACTATTTTGAGCACTAATCAGATAAATGGGGTCCCTGTCACAAATGCTGTCTTGTTTAATGATAGGAAGCATAAGAAGTTTTTAACATTGCTGATAACCTTCTATCATTGCACAACTCAAAATATTCTCAGTTTAACTAAAGTGTACAGTTAGTTCTCAGTTTAGAAATCTTGCTATAATGGATGATCAATTGTTGGAAATTAACAGTTGAAAACTAGATTCACTTAAAACCTACCTGGCAGTAGCCCAGTAAGAACACAGATAGTCCTATTGCAATGTAATAATAAGCAAACATGGCCATTTCGTACTCAATGTCTAAGACCCTGCGAAGACAAATTCAAAACTTTTAGCTCACATATTTAATTTATTGCTGAGGCTGTGCTAGTGGCAATCTTATTCATAAAATATTTGTCATAATAAATAAGAATCAGATTATTAAGGCTTCATTATTTATACTATAACACACCGTTAGTTTTCTTTGAAATAAAGCTTCTGATTTTCATAACATTTGTTGATTTAATAAAAATTTATTAGAATATTCTGTCACACTATATGTCAGGTTCTGTTAAGCTTAATGCAATTTTTCGTAACAGGTATTTCAGGATAACAGTATTTAAGTTATTATAATTTGGGAAATCATCAAAATTATAGCCACCAAAATCATCAAAGAGGATCAGCCTACTACTAAACTTTGTTTTACCTTACCTATGATTGGTTATTGGAAGTTCCACTCAAGATCAACATTATTCTCCAGTTTAATTAAAGGAGTGCTGGAGGCTGCTCTAAAAGATTGGATTTTTTTTATTCTTGTTAAGAGTGTGCAAAAGTCTGGCTTTGGTCAACAAATTTATGGAACATAATTTCTTATTGTCACCAATCATCAACCATGGCTTTGGCGAAAGATCCACTAAAGATTCTTCATACACTTTTACAATGATTTAATTGCATGCCCAGGGGGCCACAAGTTTCACTTGAAAAGGGCTTGATAATTAAAATTATTATAAAGTGACCTTGCTACATGATGTATGTTCACTTAATGGCACTCAGAATGGACTGAAGGTTGGACGTATATCTTTCATCGTTCTCTTGCTCATTCTACGATGTGGAGGTGCCAGTGTTGGACTGGAGTTGACAAAATCAGAAATCACATGATACCAGATTATAGTCCAACAGGTTTATTTGAAAGCACGATGCCTCAGTCCTTCTTCAGGTGTTAGTGTGAGATATAGAATTTATAAGTAAAAGGTTAGAATGTGTTAGTGGGGTGTTAGTGAGAGAGGTAGTATCAGACAGAATTTATAAGTTAAAGATCAAAGGTTCACACCATTGATGAGGATGTACTAAACAAACCTAAGATGCTGTTAAACCTTTAATCAGTTAGAAGGTTTTAATTGATTAATATGCATATGTAAATCCCCGAATTCCTTTCAAGTCACAGCCCTGAGAGAACTAAAGGTTTTATCAGTGTAAAGAAAAGGTGACATTTTAGGTCAGACAATGCATGTTAGGTGTGAGACCTTGTTTAGAATCTGTGTTTTAGTTTGGAGTCAGACTGATTTTATTTCTAAAGTAGGAATTTATAAAACGTCATATTGACTGACTGTCTATAAATTGTCTGCATTTTGAACAAAATAAATATATCTACAAATACAAATTCACCCCAGAGATTCACATGTGTGTGTGTGCGCGGGGTGGCAGAGAGAGAGAGAGAGAGAGTGTGTGTGTGTGTTTGTGTGTGTGTATGAGAGAGAGATAGTGTGTGGATGAGTATATGTGTAGTGTGGTGGGGTTATCTTTAGTGCGACATGAACCCAAGATCCTGGTTGAGGCCATCCTCATGGGTACCGAACTTGACTATCAGCCTCTGCTCAGTGACTGCGTTGTTGTGTATCCTGAAGTCTGCCTTGGAGGAAATTTACCTGAAGATCCGAGACCAAATATCCTTGACCGCTGAAGTGTTCCCCCACTGGGAGGGAACATTCCTGTCTGGTGATTGTTGTGCAGTGTCCGTTGACCTGTTGTCATAGTGTCTGCATGGTTTTGCCAATATACCATGCCTCGGGGCATCCTTGCCTGCAGACTGTGAGATAGACAATGTTGACCAAGTCACATGAGTACCTGCTATGCATGTGGTGGGTGGTTTTCCCATGTGTGATGGTAGTGTCCATGATGATGATCTGACATATTTTTCAGAGGTTTCCATAACAGGCCTGTATAGTGTTATAGTCGATGGTGTCCTGAAGACTGGATAGTTTGCTGTGAACAATGGTCTGTTTAAAGTTTGGCAGTTGTTTGAAGGCAAGAAGTGGAGACATGGGGAAGATCTTGGTGAGGTGCTCATCGTCATCAATAATATGTTGAAGGCTGTGAAGAACATGGCATAGTTTCTCGGTTCCCGAGAAGTACTGGATGTCGAAGGCATCCTATTGGACGTATCCCGTGTCTGTCTTCTGAGGAGACTTTTCGCTGTGGCACGTTGGAACTGGCAATCAATGAGTTGAGCATCGTATCCCGTTCCTATGGGGGCATCTTTCAACACCTTCAGGTGTCTGTCTCATTCCTTCTTATCCAAACAGATTCTGTGTGTGCGTAGGGCTTATCCGTAGGGGATGGCTTGTTTTAATATTAAGGTAAGGCAATTGCCTAGTGGTATTATCACCGGACTGTTAATCCAGAGACCCAAATAAAACTCTGGGCACCTGGGTTCGAACCCCACCACGGCAGATAAATTTGAATTCAGTAAGTTACCTGGAATTAAGGATCCAATGATGACCATGAACCCATTTCCGATTATTGGAAAAATCCATCTGGTTCACTAATGTCCTTTAGAGAAGGAAACTGCCATTCTTACCTGGTCTGGCCTCATGTGAGTCCAGACCCACAGCAATGTGATTGACTCTCAACTGCCTTGTGGGCAATTATGGATGGGCAATAAATGCTGCCAGGTCAGGCGACTCCCTCATCCCATGAGTGAATAAGAAAAAAACTATGTTTCGGGTGGAAGATAGAGAAGTACAGCATCATGAGGTTATCTGTAGGCTTGCAGTAGAGCGATATACTGAGCGATGTCCATACTTGATGGATAGGCGTGTGTCCAAGAATGAGACTGATTCTAAAGAGTAGTACATCTGATGGTGAGATGAAACTTGTTGATATCACTATGTAGTTGTTTCAGTGATTCCTTGCCAGGTCTCCAAAGGAAGAAAATGTCGTCAATGTATCTGGTGTATAGTGTTGGTCAGAGGTTGTGTGCAGCAGAGAAGGCTTGTTTGAACATGTGCATGAAAAAGTTGGCATATTGGGGAGCAAATCTGGGCCCCATGGCTGTTCAGTGTGTCTGGATGAAGGACTGGTTGTTGAAGGTGAAAACGTTGTGGTCGCGGATGAAGCGGATGAGTTTTAGAATGGCATCTGGAAATTGGCAGTTGGTGGTATTGAGTACTGAGGCCTTTGCAGTGATGCTGTTGTTGTGGGGGATGCTGGTGTAGAGTGCCAAAACATCCATTGTGACAACGAATGTTCCTGGCTTGACTGGTTCGTGGATGCTGAGTTTCTGTAAGAAATCTGTAGTGTCACAACAGAAGCTGGGTTTCCCTGTACAATCAGTTTTAAGATACCCTCGATATAGCCAGAGAGGTTCTCACACATGGTCCGATTGCCTGATACAGTGGGGCATCCAGGTGTGTTGGCTTTGTGTATCTTTGGAAGGCAGTAGATGTTCCCTATGCGGCAAGTATGTGGGATAAGAGCGTGTGGTGTATTCTGAACGACTGGAACAAAAATCTGTTCAGTTGACTAGTGTGTTCTTTGATCAGATTGGTAGGTAGTCATCTGTAGTGTTCCTGGTAGTTTAGCTGTTGGTACACTTCCTTGCAGTAGTCCGTTCTATTCTGTATAACGATGGTTCCTCCTTTGTCTGCTGGTTGCAATTGGTCCTGAGAGCATGGATGGCATTGTGTTGTGCCCGGGTGACGTTTTGCACTACTTTGTGATTGCGGCTGATAAATCTGGCTTTCACACATTCTCTGATGGCTTAAGCCTACCTGTCAAGCCCTGGGCAACAGTCCTCCAGATGGGTCCAATTCGACTCCTTCTTTGCCCGCTGCCCCATGGATCTCTCTGTCGACTGAGCTGGTTCATTGGTTGTCTCACTGGGCTTGCTGCCGACATCTTGGAAGAATTCCTGGAGTCTCGTCCATCTGAAGAATTCCTCTGTGTCTGCCATGAAAGTAGTGGAGTCCATTTTGGTGGTGGGTCAGAAATTGAATCCTCGGCTGAGAACTTCGTTCTTGTCTGGTTGAAGGGAGTGGTCAGATAAGTTGACGATGGATTTTCCTGTGGTGGTACTGCCTTCAACTGGGGTACCAAGGGACACTTGGTTATTGCTGGCGGTGATACCAAGTTTCTCCAGTTTCTTGTTCTTGGTGTGTATGTAGGTGGTGTAGTTCTGTTGCCTCGTCTGTTTGGCAGTGTCTCGTAACTGTACTGCTGTTTCTTGAGCGCAAGCTGAGAATATGGACTCTATCATGATTTCAAGGTTACAGCACTTGCTCTAGAGTTGGTGAACAAGATGACTGAGGAGTTTGTGAGTGGTGCAACGTCAAAGTCTCTCAGCGTAATCAGTGTTGTAGGTCGACATGAGTGGGTTCGCGATCTGTAGTCCTTTTGGGATCTTTTGTGCTTTCTTGCCTTTCTGTAGAAACTTGATGTCTGTGTTGATGTGCACAATCTTCTTGGAGATCCTCTCCACTTTCAGCCAACTGTTGGTGTCGATGATAGCCATGATATGGAGGTGCCAGTGTTGGACTAGGATGGACAAGGTCAGTAATCACACAACACCATGTTATAGTCCAACAAGTTTATTAGAAAACACAAGCTTTCGGAGCTTCACACAAACACACGCGCACACACACACAGACACAGACACACACACACACAAACACGTGCGCGTGCATGAATCTCTGGGGTGAATTTGTATTTGCAGATACATTTTATTCTGTTCAAAAAGCACACAATTATAGACCGTCAAGATGGCATTTTATGAATTTCTACTTTAGAAATACAACCAGTCTGACTACAAATTAAAACACAAACAGATTCTAAACGAGGTTTCACACCAAACATGCATTGTCTGACCTAAAATGTCACCTTTTCTTTACACTGATAAAACCTTTAGTTCTCTCAGGACTGTGACTTGAAAGGGATTCGGGGATTTACATGTGCATATTAATCAATTAAAACCTTTTAAGGGATTAAAGGTTTAACAATATCTTAGGTTTGTTTAGTATATCCTCATCAATGGTGTGAATCTTTGATCTTTAACTTATAAATTCTGTGTCTGATACTACCTCTCTCACTAACACCTGTAGAAGGACTGAGGCTCTGAAAGCTTATGTTTTTAAATAAACCTGTTGGACTATAACCTGGTGTTGTGTGATTTCTGACTTTGCTCATTCTAGTCATAACATGACTTACGCAAAAACATGTTAGATAGTTGTTGCTGGCACAGAGGTGATGGCTGAAGGTCACCTCCAGTTCTGTAAGATTCTGTGATTGTCCAAACAAACAGATCTGAACTGGAAGAAAGATTAAATGTTAAAAATTATTAAGTTTTTGGGAGCCTGATATTCCTGCTTAATAAAGCACGGAGAAAATGTACAGAAATGTTAGAGGCTTTGTTTAAGTTCAGCTTTAGGGCCATTTCATTCATAGTATGTATAGGGGGAGGCAATGCTTAGGCTGCTTATTCAGAAACTCAGCTAATGTTCTGGGGACGCAGGTTCGAACCCCACCACAGCAGATGGTGGAATTTGAATTCAATTTTTAAAAAGTTTGGAATTAAGAATCTATTGTTTACTATGAAACCATTGCCAATTGCCAGGAAAAACCCATCTGGCTCATAAATGTCCCTCAGGGAAAGAAATCTGCCACTCTCACCTGGTTTGACCTACATGTGACTCCAGACCCAAGGCAATATGGTTGACTCTCAACTGCCCTCTGAAATGGCCTAACGAGCCATTCAGTTCAAGGGCAGCCGGGATCAGGCAATAAATGCTGGCCAGCCAGCAGTGCCTAATTCCCATAAATGAATTTTTAAAAAAAAAACTTGATCTCTCTGGCATGTCTATTTTATATCATTACCGCTTTGCAATGCTATATTTTGGGCCCTTTAACATCAATCCTCATGTGAAATTTAACATGGTGACTAAGATTACTTAAGTTCCAATTCGATATAATGTTGATTCTTGACATTGAATTACATTGTAGCATCTTTTATCATAACATTTATGAGATCATCCTGCTTCAGATTACAGAGTATTTTCTGCTCAGTTCGAGAACATTCAGCTTATAATTTCAAATCAATCATTTTACACTACTCTAAAATTCTAAAAGTTAATAACAAACAATAGACAATGAAAATATTTTCAGTAATTTCAATTATTATACAAAATTCCAAAACATCTACTGCTTCCCTAAGTGAATTATTGTACATGGATTCTTATCTATTACCGGCTGCAGATGGGTGAGTAGGATTCAGAGACAAATCCTATCTTTAAAAGACAAGAAATTATAATGCACTTGATCCAAATACATTTTAAACACTTGGATATTTTCTGCAAAAAAGCAGGCCATGCAGCTAATTCTCATAAATTCTGCACCTGCAGGTTCATCCCACTCAGCAGAAAATATTGTGGAACGTGCACGTAGGTGTATCACAGGCTAATAATGAGTCAACACCTTGACAGAATGCTAAGATCTCATCCAGAGATCTCAATACCCTGTCCTTCTGATTGAAGCAGAAGGCAAGTAAATGAGTAGATCAAAAATGAACAAAGAAAGCTAAAGAGAAAGTAAGGCATACAGGCATCAACTTACCCACATGGTACTGTCTCATTTTTTTGGTTATGGTACTCTGACCCATTCACCCAAGTTATCATGCTGGTATTATAATTGCACATCTTTTCCTGGTCTTTCAATTCTTGTAATTCGATGTCATATGCAATAAAGGTATCTGTCAACAAACCAAGCACCACTAACATGGCAGGTTGGGCTACTCCATGAAGCAGAGCACAGATTCCTCCACATACCATCAGGGTGATTTCATAGCAGGAAGCAAACTTGAACTGGAAGAAAGAATATTTAACATTATATGTAAGAGAAACATTTACTTTTCATTTTCTATCCTCAGAAAAATTTGCCATGTGAGAAAAAGACAAATGAGTGATAATACTGTGATAAAACAAATGGGTAAAGAAGTTATTCATGCGCCAAAAATCTGTTTATGACTTTAAAACATAAACAAATTTTAAATTTTATATGAGGGTAATTATGAAGTTTGGTGCACAGATGACTCTAACTTGAAAATGCCATGTCAAAACCTTTACATTTGTTACAACATTTCCCAGTTCTGATGTGAGGGCAGTGTTATGGAAAAAGTTGCATTTGTTCACTACTGGCATCAGAGGAATGCAACTGGTTCAGAACATTAGATAGATCAGGTATACAAATGGGAATTTACACACATTATCTTTTATTTGGAAGATCTTAAAGAAATTTAAGATATCCTAAATTAATCTAGTCCCATTTGCCAGCATCTAGCCCATACTTCTCTACACCCTTTCTATTTAAGTACACATCGGCCTTCTCCTCTTCCTCTGGCAGCTCATTCCCTGCTTGCACCACCCTCTGATGAATCGCAGATACAGATCATATCACTTAGAAATAACTATCCTCTTGTGACAGCAATCATTCCCTTCTTCCTATGTCCTTTCCCTAATCCAGCGACTGCTGCAGACAAGCAGTGCGTTAAGAATTGCTCAATAAAAACCAAAAGAACTGCGGATGCTGTAAATTAGGAACAGTTAAGAATTGTTAAGAATGAGTTAAGAATTGGTTGCCTGTTCCTATGCCCCTGGTGGAGACTGAATTCCCTTGTTAATTACTCATCTGTTTGAATGTAACGCATTTTGTGGTCAAAAGATTTTCAATCTTTCAGTCTGGAGTCTGCCTCCAAGAATGTTGAAACTAGTCATTAAGTCATTGAATGTGGTTTTTTAACAGGAATAGTGGGTGGTTTTGTGGTGGCTGCTGCAACTGTCGCTTCTATTCAGCATTGACACTCCCCTGTAAGCGCCACTGATGATGCACACTGTTCATTGGCAGTCTAGAGAATGGAAAATATATTGCACATGGCCTAACTGTGGATTCAATTGTTTACATCCTACTTTGCAAAAGTGATTGATGATACATTCCTGTTGAACTATCCTCAATTTCACAGCCTGTTATGTGAGAAGAAAAACCTCAAATTGACACAGCAAAACTCCTTTACCATGTGATGCCTCTACTTAATAGCACTGAGCCCTTTGTCAGCTCAGGCTCTTCCACACCCAAAAAACGTGATTCATGTATTGTTTCCTCATTACTTGAACACATCCAAATGCATGGCATTTGCTTAAACATCTGCTCAGAACAGTCACAAAGGTAAGTATGATGATTTTTAAAAAATTGCAAACAGTTAAGCTACCTTGTGATATGAAAATATATTTGGAGGTCAGTTTGAAATGGGAGATCGTTCCTGCTGTGACTCTTTATTGACTCTGTTGCTTCTTTTGATTGGCCTGACATGAGCCATGATTGATGGAGCATCATTTTCTGTATACTCTGGAGATAGGGTGTCTCCTAAATAGTCTTCACTTTTGCTATAGAATTACTCTATATGCATCATTACTCTTCTTCCTTTTCCTAGACTGCCTCCATTGTAGGGAAAAAAAGGAAAAGTCCATTGTTGACATCAAGATAAGAATGCCATGATAGAAAATGCAAAGGAAAATAATTTCCAGTGAAACTTCTGAAAGGCAGTTTTCAGAATCCTTCCTATAAACATTCAATGAGATAGTCAAAGCCAGAGAACATAATCGCTTCCTGATCTATCAGCTCTTGTGGGTGATGCATTTCTCATTCCTGAAAATTTTGCCTATATCTGGCAATATACTGGTGTAAATTATGAAGTATGCACCTGAAATTATTTGACAATCAATTTTCAACATATTTACATAATTGGAAGGGGAAATGGAGCTGGTGATGATGTGATGAGTGTGGGTTGCTGATAGGTGAGGGGTACTGGTGAGTGAGGAAGGGATGATGGGTGCTGGGTTGTGGCAGGCTTTTCCAGCAGACAGTTCTATCCTGAAGTATGTAAATTAGAGACACATTGACTCTGGTAGCTCATGCCAGAATTACAGCACTATTTGCACCAAAAATAAAATTCCAGGTTTGTGCTATTTAGAGTCTTTGATACATTAGCCATCTCCCACAGAAATATGCAAGTGTGAAATTTAGTTCCTTAGCTTATAATCCAGGCAAGAAACAACCAAAGAAATTCACTGTGATATAAAAATTCTTTTTTGGAAAATTATTCTGAACATTTCAATGTATTACATAGAATATATAGTGCAAAAATATTAGCAATAAAAGTCAGAGTTACCAGCGCAAAAAAGCCGATCCTAATGCTTTCTTCTTTTTTCTGTGTTAATCTTTAAATACAACAAAATTAAACATCAATTTAACTCTTTGTCAGCCCAACATGAAGAAATTGCAGTCAGCATATAACTAAAATTTTTATTTGATTATTTGTATAATACTTGATCTAGGCTTACATCTTTCCATTTTTTTCACTTCTTGAGGATGGTTTTCCATTTACTGTATAGGTATTCCTGTAAGTCATGAAACAAGAATACAACTCCGAGTGAGTTAAGGGAATGAAGAAGAGAAAATAGTTCCATTCTAACAGTGTTCAAAGCAAAGCGTTTCACTGTCCATGGAAGAAAACACATGCACAAAGGCATTTTGTTTATAAGCAGATAAGTAATCTTCATCAGCATACTCACTTTCGATAAGAACCATCTATATCTGCAATAGAGAAAACAGTTCATCATACAACATAGCAGAGAGAAAGGACCACCTTGCATTTAAATATCATTTTTAATGATGAAATTTATAAGGGTGTATTAAAAATTGGAAATGATTCAAAAAATATATATTAGGTGAAGTAACCAAAAGCTTTTTCAGTATTTTTTTTATATGAGGGCATTAAAGGAACACAGTGAGAAGAGAATATAAACAGATGTAGACCATTCAACCCCTTGAGTCGATTACAGTCAATGAGATCATAGCTGATATGTATTCCAACCTAACCTGGCTCCATAATGGCTACCAAAACTCAAACAATGTCAGATTCAAAAATATTAATTGAGTTAGCATCTATTGATTTTGTAGGGGAAGATTTCACACTTCTATCACTCTTAGCATATCTGTGTTTCCTAATGCCTGTGTGCTTTGAATTTAAGTTAAGTCCCCTTATGCTAGTCTCCCCACTAGCAAAAAAAATGTATCAACACTTTGCATTCCTTCCAAAATCTTAGAGTGCTCAACCAAATCTTGACATAACCTTTTAAATATCAGGAAATACACGCCTATGTTTATTTAATTTCTCTTTGCAATCTTACCCTTGGAGGGCTAGTAACATTCCAGTGACTTTGTCCAGCATTCCTTCCAAGGCCGCTGGGAGATGAATGGTATGGTGTGGATGATACGGAGGGGAATTCTATAGGGATTAAGAGACTGAAGCCAAAGCTGCCAATCACAGAAGCATTACAGCGCAGAAGGAGGCCAGTCAACCCATTGAGCTTGCAAACGTCTCATTAAATGAGCATCATTACCTAGCACCGATACCTAGCTTTTTCTCCACACTCCTGCACATTATTTTTGTCCAAATAACAATCCAGTGCCCTTTTCACTGCCTCAATTGAACCTGTCTCCACCACACTTCCTGGCAGTGCATTCTATACCCTCACTATTCACTGAGTGAGAAAGGTTTTCCTCACTTTACCCTTGTTTCTTTTGCAGATCACTTTAAATCTATGTTGTCTTGTTCTTGTTCTTTTTGTGAGCAGAAGCAGTTTATCTCTCTGTATTCCATCTAGCCTGCTTATGATTTTTAAAACTGCAGTCACATCTCCTCTTAACCTTCTGTTCTCCAAGGAGTACCATCCCAACTTCTTCAATTTATCCTCCTAACTGGAGTTCCTCATTCTTGTTAACTGCTTTTGGACTCTCTTCAAAGCACTCACATCCTTTGTATAATGAAATGACCAAAATTGTACACAATGCTTCAGCTGAGGTCCAACATGTGTCTTTTAAAAGTACAGGATCACCTCCTCACTCTTGTAATCTACACCTCTCTTAATCAGGCCATATGCTTTATTTTTGCTTTCTCTATTTGCTCTTCGACTTTCAATAATCTGTGAACATATACACCTGGGTCCCTTTGCTTCTGCATCCACCTGTTGTGGGACAAAAGGAAGGAACTTCACAAATGTTCAGGGCAAAATATAAGGCTGAAGGACCTTAAGGTATGAGACAATTTAAGAATGAAAATTAGGAAATTGATCTATTAGAAAATAAATTAGAACATGATTTAGTCAGAGATGGCAGCAGTGATGACTGAGCAGGACCTAATATGGGATAAATAATGTGGACCAAAGTTTTAGATGAAAGTTTAAACGAGTAGAAGAGTGGAAGTTGACCTAATCTGATAATGACAAAACTACAGCTATAGAATTATCATTTACTTCTACAATTTCCAAACTGTAGAGATTCTATTCTATTCTAATTCTTTCTCCACCTTGAAAAAGGAGTTTTATAGATGGCACTAACCTGCACTTAAATCTTTTGTCTTCAAATTGGCTACATGAATACAAGTATCAAGAGAACAGATCCTGGTTGGTGCAACAAAATGCCTAAGATAGTATGGGAACTAGATAAAGTTCCAATTAATTAGATGCTCACTCAACTCAAAACTGATTTAATTATACTACTACCTGGTTATGTCTGGTAGTCCGGAAAACCACTGTTATTGAATCACATTACAGACATTTGTGGTAAAAGAGAGGCCAAATTTTACATGAATTTTGCTGAGAAATTATTTAAAATTCTCAGGGATTACCATGATCGGAGGCTTACAGGCAGATCCTCATAGTTTGCAACAGGCTACATTGGAGCACTGGAAATTGTGATGGGGGTTATGCAAAACTGATGAACTCACCTTATAGAGTCCTTCACAGTCACTAGCAGATATTGAAGGCCAAATTGCAATAATAACAGTTTGATATTTTTTCCTCCTCTATAAACTTCAACTGTTCCTCTCACTTATGCTTTATGATTTATCTTATGCCATCTAAATCCTCTCAGATGAATGTCTTGTGCAGATGCTTATTATGGATGAGACAGGCTAAATTGCTAGTTTCTTTCATTTCTCCAGAACATGTGGTTGGTTCTTGGAGAATATCTGTAGAAACAGAAGGGGAACATTTGTTTGAATATTGATTACAAAAGATTCTTTATAGCAAACCTAGCACATACTTCTTCCAGTTACATTGCTGCCAAAAGAGAAGCTTCCTAGCTACTGAAAATTATGGGGTGGTTTGAATCCAGTCTGTTTGGTTCAGGCATAGCTGGTTCTAGTCAATTGGGGTCCAGGTCTTGAAATGGCTTGAGCTTCTTTGCTAATGGGATAGAAGAGTGGCAAGTGTGATGTGTCAGTTGGCCAATTGGAAATTAAAATATATCTACTCCATTTTGTTGCCTGCACAGTCATTATTGATATGGTCTTCCTCTGAACTATGTTGTGTGCAGTATACTGATCACTTGTGGAAAGTTTTAAATTTAAATCAACTTGTTCAGACATGTCATTACAGATCTCAGTGGGAGGTGGGGCTTGAACACAGGCCTTCTGGCCCAATAGTAGGGACACTACCATTGTGCCACAAGAGCTCAGATTATAATTGGACTGCAGAGATTAAATTAAAGAGTAGCTACTGGACTCACAGGAAGGAGAAATATTCATATGAGGAGAGATTTGGAAAATTAAAGACAAAAGGCAAAACAATATTGTAAAGTAACGATGTGAATAATGACAACCGGATTGTGACAGGAAGGGATATTATTTAAATAGCGCCAGTATAGGGAAAATGGTTAAAAAGACAAAATATAAAGCTTTTTAGAGAATGCATGCATACTTGTAATGAGATGGATGAGTCAATATCACAAATAGAAATAACTAATATATTATGATCACTACTCCAGAGATATGATTTCAAAGTGACCACAGCTGAGATCAAGTTGGCATTTTTGAAATTTAGGAAGAAATGAAAAAGAGATGGGGAAGCTTTGTTTATAAGGGATAATATTGGTGCAGCAGTGAGAAATGATCATCACTCAAATGGTCCATATATAGAATTAGTTGGATAGCAGATAAGAAATAGGAATTGAAATAAATCACTGATGAGAGTGACCTATAGGCTTTCTGACAGTACCTACACTGTAGATCAGTGCATAAATCAAGAAATAATGAAGGTTCATAAGAAAGGTATTGAAATAATCATGGGAAATTTAAATCTGCACATGGATTAGACAAATTGGAGAAAGTAGCCTGACAATAAGTTCATAGAATGTATTCAGGACAGTTTCTTAAGACAATATGTTTTGGAACCAATCAGGGAATAGGCTATCATAGAGCTGGTGATGTCCAATGAAGTAGAGATAATGAATGACTTCATAGTAGAGGATCCTTTAGGTAAGAATAAATATACCATGTTAGAATTTTATTTTCTGTTTGGGCTGAATCTAGAGTCTTAAACGCAAGTAAAGCAAGTCACATGGCTAGGGAGACAGGATTGTCTGAAGTAGACTGTGAAATGGGTTTAAAGGCAAAGAAGCTGTGGCAGGCATTTTAGGAGATATTTTATAACTTAACAACCATCTTTCCATTGAGAAAGAAAGGTGCCATGGGAATGATGCCAACCCTAACTAATAGCTAACTAAGCAAGTTAAGGATGGCATGAGAAAAGATTAATGGTATTCCATAAGAATGGGAAACTTTTAGAAGCCAGTAAAGGATGACTAAAAATAATAGTGGGAGAAATTAGTCTCAGAGAAATCGAAAAAGAAGTATAAAACAGAGTGAAAACTCCTACAGTATTATAAGAAGGAAGAGAACGGCAAAAATAAGTGTTGGTCCCTTAAGTAAGATTGGGAAATTAATAATGTGAATCAAGAAAAGGGTGGAAACGTTGAATAAAAAAATTTACTTCCCAATTGATGATTACAGGAAGTATACCAAGAAATTATTCACTGAGAGGAGAGGCAGTGACTGAGAGGAAAGGGTTAAAGAGAGAGAATTAAAATCACTAAGAGAAAAGAAAATATTGGTGAGGAGAGAGAATCACTAAGAGAAGAGGGGGAGAGAGAGAGAGAATCACAGAGATTTGGACGGGGAAGAAAAAAGATCATGGAGCGGATAGAGAGAGAAAATCACCAAGACAAGGGACTGACAGACTAATGGGCAAAATTAAAGCAGACTGGGTTGGGGTAATATACTGGCATGGATTGAGAACTGGTTGACAGATAGGAAACAGAGAATAGGAATAAATGTGCCTTTTTTCAGGAGGCAGTGGGTCTGTGTCTGTGTATTTTCCCCAGAGCTCAGCCTAGCTGCCCCCCTTTCTTTTATAAGTTTTTACAAGTCCAGAGTTTTGGTCCAGTTTTGTAGAATGTGGGGATTTTTCCTTAATTATACAGCACTGACTAGTGGTGTACCATAGGGTTCAGTGTTTGGGCCCAGCAATTTGTGATACATATAAATGACTTAGATGATGGACCCAAATGCAGTATTTCTAAGATTGCTGGCCACACAAAATTAGGTGGGACCGTGACTTGTGAGGAAGATTCAAGAAGGCTTCGGGGTGACCTAGACAAGTTGAGTGTGTCAGTTAAACACATGGCAGATGCAGTATGAAATGGATAATTATTAATTTATACACTCATGTGAAAAACACAAAAGTAGAATATTATTTAAATGGTGATGCATTGAGAAATGTGGATGAACAAAGGGATCTCGGTGTTCTTGTACAGTAGTCAATGAATGTTAGTAGGCAGGTGCAACAAACAATTAAGAAGACAAAGGGTATGTTGGCCTCCTTTGCAAATGAATGAGTTTAAAAGTAGAGATGTCTTATAGTAGTTACACTCAGCCTCGCTGAGACCACACCTAGAGTACTGTGCACAGTTTTGATCTCCCTACCTAAGTGAAGATATACTTGCCATTGAGGGAGTGTAGCAAAGGTTTAGTAGGCTGATACTGGGATGGCAGGACAGTCCTGATTTTACTAGTTCTATACTTGCTAGAGTTCAGAAGAATGAGAGGGGATACGATTGAAATTATAATATTCTAGCATGGCTATACAAACTAGATGCATAGAGATATTGCCCCTGGTTAGAGAATCTAAAATGAGGGGTCGTAGTCTCAGAATACAGAAAAGACCATTTTAGGACTAAGATGAGGAAACACTTCTGCACTTACAGGGTGGTCAAAATGTGAAATTTGCCTAATAAAAACCAAAAGAACTGCGGATGCTGTAAATCAGGAACAAAAACAAAGCTGCTGGTAAAGCTCAGCAGGTCTGGCAGCATCTGTGGACGAAAAAACAGAGTTAACGTTTTGGCTCTGGTGACCCTTCCTCAGACTGATGGTGGCTGGGAAAACGTCAGTTTATATGCAGAAAAGAGGGAGGTGGGTGGGGCAGGGAGGAAACGATAGGATAAAGCCCAAAGAGAGAGAAAGACATTTGGACATGCAAAGGAATTGCTAACGATCAGGCTGGGAGGGTGAATAGTTGTTAATGGGGACTGTTAGTGACTAACAACAGGGGGTACCACTTCAATGCACCACCTTGCTCCCTGGCCAACATCTCTGTCTCCAGCTTGTTACAGTGTTCCAGTGAAGCCCAGCGCAAGCTGGAGGAACAACACCTCATTTTCCGCTTGGGGACCCTACAGCCCTCCGGACTCAATGTTGAGTTCAATAATCTTAGGGTCTAAACTCTCCCATGTCCCACCCCCCCACCCCACACACCAGGCCTTGTTACCACACAGCCTGCCACTACACACCCCCTGTTGTTAGTCACTAACAGTCCCCATTAACAACTATTCACCCTCCCAGACTGATCATTAGCAACTCCTTTGTCTGTCCAACTGTCTTTCTCTCTCTTTGGGGTCTATCCTATCGTTTACTCCCTACCCCACCCACCTCCCTATTTTCTGCATATAATCTAACGTTTTCTCAGCCACCGTCAGTTCTGAGGAAGGGTCACCGGACCCGAAATGTTAACTCTGTTTTCTCCTCCACAGATGCTGCCAGACCTGCTGAGCTTTTCCAGCAACTTTGTTTTTGTTGTGAAATTTGCCTACTCAGTTCTTAGTTTCTATAATTCCAAGAGGCAAAAAGGAGGTGAGTTTACAATAACTATAATTACTGGAGAAAATACTATAGGTGAACAATTGAACCTAAAGGTTGACAAGTCTCCTGGAGCTAAGGACCTGATTTTTGATACTGTAATAGGATTTTGCTGCAGTGACAGCGGTTGGTTGTAATCTCCCAAAATTCCTTAAATTCTGGAAGACACCCCACAGATTGGGAAACTGCAAATGTAACATCACTTAAAGGGCACTCAATTGCATTCAAAGCCGTTCAGAGGAAGTTCACTAGACTGATACATTGGACGAAGAAAATAACACAATAACAAAGTAAATTAAAAGGAAAATGAGATTATGTTTTGTAAAACCCTAGGAGTTCAGACAAGTTCACTGAACTGTGGAAGTGATTGTGTTTCTGTCTTAGATGGTGTCCTCAGATGGTGTCTTATTAAGTAAGAGAGTTAGTGTAGAAATATTTAGAGTAGGGTCAGTAAATTTAATCTTAGAAAACAGCTCGTGAAAAAACTTACAGCTGCAGCTGCAAGATAGAAGGGTAGAGTTTACCTGACCTTCCAATATCAGGATGGATAGAAGCTGCTCACAACTCATTGGCTAAAAAATCCTAACCATATAACCTTGTATATAACTAGCCCTTTATTTTAGAAGTTGTATACTAAATAGTAGGAATCAGCATCTTTTTGTATCACCTGTGATTGGGAAAGTAGGAAATATACGATGAGTGATAAAAGGTACTGCAGATGCTGGAGAATCCGAGATAACAAGCATGGGGCTGGATGAACACAGCATCTGCAGTACCTTTTATC
>JAHRHZ010000144.1:55628164-55651434 GCA_024137785.1 Ginglymostoma cirratum
GTCTCATCCTGGGAACAGATGCGGCGGAGGCGAAGGAATTGGGAATAGGGGATGGCATTTTTGCAGGAGGGTGGGTGGGAGGAGGTGTATTCCAGGTAGCTGTGGGAGTCAGTGGGCTTGAAATGGACATCTGTCTCTAGGTGGTTGCCCGAGATGGAGACAGAGAGGTCCAGGAAGGAGAGAGAAGTGTTAGAGATGGTCCAGGTGAACTTCAGGTTGGGGTGGAAAGTGTTGGTGAATTGGATGAACTGTTCGAGCTCCTCGTGGGAGCACGAGGCGGCGCCGATGCAGTCATCAATGTAACGGAGGAAGAGGTGGGGTTTAGGGCCAGTGTAGGTACGGAAGAGGGATTGTTCCACATAACCTACAAAGAGGCAGGCATAGCTTGGACCCATGCGGGTACCCATGGCCACACCCTTTGTTTGTAGGAAGTGGGAGGAATTGAAAGAAAAGTTGTTGAGGGTGAGGACGAGTTCGGCTAGGCGGATGAGGGTGTCGGTGGAGGGGGATTGGTCCGTTCTGCGGGACAGGAAGAAGCGGAGGGCCTTTAGGCCATCAGCATGGGGAATACAGGTATATAGGGACTGGACGTCCATAGTAAAAATGAGGTGTTGGGGACCTGGGAATTGGAAGTTCTGGAGGAGGTGGAGGGCATGGGTGGTGTCACGGACGTAGGTAGGGAGTTCCTGGACCAAGGGGGTGAAAATGGAGTCTAGGTAGGTGGAGATGAGTTCGGTGGGGCAGGAGCAGGCGGAGACAATGGGTCGACCAGGGCATTCAGGTTTGTGGATTTTGGGGAGGAGATAGAGGGTTTAGGCCCGAAACGTCAAGTTTTCCTGCTCCTATGATGCTGCTTGACCTGCTGTGTTCATCCAGCCCCATGCTTGTTATCTCAATATATGATGAGTAACAGAATTTGATAGGGAAAGCAATGAATACAATGAATAACAGAATTCAAATAGTCCTTAGAGATCAATAAGTCTGGCAAATGCCTGAAAAAGAGTATAACCATTAACATTGGAATGGAAATTAATGACATATTTTGTAAGATCCCAAGGCCTGGTAAACATCATGTGATCGTGGGGAACCTAGGGCTGCCCATAAAGATATCCATCATCGGTCATGGCTAACAATCATATCATTGTTGCATGTAATTATTATAGTGCAAAATGTATAAAAATACAGTACTTGGCTGGGAGGGCCAGAGTACTCAGTGGACACTGTTTGAAGAACCTGTCCCATACTGCATGGTAAAAGAGCTCTGAAAAATGATCGATTGTGCTACTAAACATGGAACTCAAGACTCCTCATTGTCATCCGTCCTCAATAATTGTCACTGTGAAAAGGGTAATTCACTGGCCATTATCGACTACTTGGGCCTATTTGTGTGAATATGTTTCGTATTAGTAAAGGGCAAACTCCATGGTCAGTTCCAGCTATAAGTTGCAGTATTTAAAGAGATAAGAGAGAGAAAGGAGTTATGCTGTGTTCAGTAGACAATCAATGGACCAATAGTTTGCAGCAGGAAGACTTCAATCCCAAAGCAGGATGGGTAAGGCCAGGGAGAGTCTGCACTGGGGTGGTGTTGAACTCCACAGCAGGGACCCTGGGTGGAAAAGCACACTAAGGGAAGTATAAGACTATGGCAGCTGGAAAGGAATCATGTATAAGGACAAAGGTAAAATAATACGGAGCCTGGAGGGGTCATTGCTACAAAGTGTATTGGATTGCAATCAGAAGCTGATCATGAATATGATGAGCAGGGATTATGACCCGAATACCCCAATACCAAAGCGGAAAGCTTGGTGGAATGGACATGGAAAAGATAAATATAAGAAGGTAGTTGTAATTCTGACAGCCCTCATCAAAAATACGGCCAGTGAGAGATGGAAACAGCAAGGGTGGCAGCTCTCGGATGTGAGAGTTTAAAACCACAAGGACGGATAGTTGCCATAATAGAAGATATCTAGTATCCTGCTCTACTTAGAGGATGGCTAGGATGATGGCATTGACTAGAATGCGTTAGAGGATGAAGCGAACGCATTCCAATATGGGGATAATAATGAGTCGGGATAATGAGTGGGATGACCTACCACCCTATGAATCAAAAAGGCCTGTACGAATAGCTTGTCTGTGGGCTGTAGTTAAAAATTGAAGAGGTAGACAGGCGAATCCACAGAAGAGAAAGAAAGTTCACCTAGAACCTTTTACCCCAGCAGACAGACAAGTGTTATTGAACAAATTGACCAAATGATTAAAGCTTATTGGAACTCCACGAAGTCAATTAGTTTGCAAACAGAGTATTAAAAAGAAATTAGAAACAAAGAATATAAAGCCTTAAAAAAATTAGCACTTTGGGCTCATGTGGATTTAAAAGAGAAATTCTTTGGTCAGCAGATATTTATCTCAGCCAAAATTTATGGAGGTAAAACTCCCTTTTTGTGACTGTGTGCTATATAATCACAGGTTCTGAAATGTGGAACTATTGCCCATCTCATTCTCTTTACGAGCAAAGAGTAAACAAAAAGTTAAAAACTGAGATCAGAAGAAAGTAAGAAAGTATTCATAAGAGATCGAGCCCAGTTGTCCCTAAACTAAGTGTTAATTCTTTGTGATTTGGTTTGTATGCATCTTCATTTGTTGGTTGTTGATGTTGTCCTGTGTAATATGTCTCTGGAACTTGGGATCTGGAGATACTTTGAGTTTAGTTTACATTTGGGAAATGTATGGTAATTTCAAAGTGTTGTGTGTGCCTAGATCAGTGTGGAACATGTATGGCTAATGTAATGTCCTTTCGAGGAATTAGCAGTAGTCATGTAAAAGAGAAACTTGCTATGAAATGTTGATTTTGAATTAGTTTCTTAAAACATGCTAAACCTTTACCTCTTGCAATTGGTTACGTTTGATTAAAGTTAATGGAAGAAGAAAAAATTAAGTCAAAAGACATATCAAAATACTTTATCTCTTCCTTCCACAACATAATGTACAATTCGTGTTGTGTTTAGTTTGAGGAAAGAGTCCCGGGTAAATGTAAAATTTCAGAATCTTAATGTTTAAATTATCATGTTTGGAATTTCATTTTCTGGTCAGAGTGAACTTCCAAATATTATTTTAACACATTGGTAAATCTTTAATTCTGGATGATAACATTTGCTCATTTTAAATGTTCATTGGTATGAAAGTATCCACGCAATAGGGAAATTTTGGAATTGCAATTCTCTTTGAACAAAATTATCTGACGATATGTTCCAAAATATGAGAAAGCTGATATCAAGGAGTTAAAAAAGAGAGTGGAATCTAACAATGGAGGTAGGCTTTTCCTTCATTCAGAAATGAATTGTAACAAATGGCTCTTATTTTTGTACGGGAGTAAGAGTAATTATGTCAAGGAGTTTTTGCCCTGCCCCTTTTAAATTAGCAGTAAACCACCACTCATTAATCCATTCTACATGAAGTGGAATGGATATTGTTTTATTTTTCAGATAATTGAAGGTACTGAAGGCTTTCGCTGGTGGCTGCAAATGTCTCAACCTCAGTACAGACTTACCCCATTGCAACACAGTGATGGGTGAGGCATCCTTAAACCATCAAGCCATTTATTAATAATGCATCGCAGCATTGGAGAACTACTGTGAAAATATTTTATCGTGTATCAAGAATCTCAAAACTACTAAGCCTGGTTATGCTTAAGCACATCATAAAAAAAAAACAATATTAAGGTTCACATGGCCTGGCATTCTAAAACATTTAAAGGGAATAGTTACTTTAAAATTTAAAACAATTTTGGAAATGATAAAATACAAGCACAAAGTCTCAGTGGTTTCAATGCATAAAAAATTGTTAGTGACTGAGGGAGTAAACAAAATATTAAATTTGGACAAATTTGAATATCGATATATCAAATATCTAGAATGAGTTATCAAGTAACTTTCTAAAAAAAAGGGGTAATCTCAGAGAAAGAACAAACGAAGTAAATTTTTGCCTGAATCAAACAGAAATGTTCGACTTCTGTTTAAAGATATTACCAGATTATGTCCCATTGGACTACATTTCTCTCCTGTGCTCTGGAATTAGATAGGCTGGTAATAGTTGATTTGCAAAATTGGATGAGAGGAAATGATTAAAGGTGGAGAGTGGTGGCAGAAGACGAAAAAAAAATAGAATAATAGGTTTTAATGGCAATTGAGATTAACATACATTTTAGTAAAAGGGAAGTTTAGATCAGAGAATCCCTACAGTGTGGAAGCAGGCCATTCAGCCCATCAAGTCCCCACGAACACTCCAAAAGGCATCCCATGCCACCTACCCTATAACCCTGCATTTCCGATGGCTAATCCACCTAGCCTGCACATCCCTGGACACTATAGACAATTTAGCATGGCCAATCCACCTAACCTACATATCTTTGGACTATGGGAGAAAACCAGAGCACCCAGTGGAAACCCTAGCAAACCTAGGGAGAATGTGCAAACTCCACACAGACAGTTGCCTGAGGCCAGAATCAAACCCAGGTCCCTGGTGCTGTGAGGCAGCAGTGCTAACCACTGAGCCACCACGCTGCCAATGAAAGCACTAAACTAATAGCTTTCTCTTAGTGATGTTTATGTCCTGGTCTTTTTTTAAAGAGAAATGCATTTGATGATTGAGGCACTACCTGAAGCATCAGGATCATACATGGAGAGATAAGTAAAACCTCATAATCTTTGATTAGATCATACGAGAGTCAAGAATGTATGACAGGATCTTGGGATACTGATGTAACTGTGCAAAACTGCTTGTTGCCTTGGAGGTAACAAACATGAAGGAATGCAAGTTAAAATAAAATGCACTGAAGGATGGGTCTCAGATATGTACACCTACTTGACAAAAATATTAATGTGGCCTGGAAGAACACGGAAACATAATTTAAATGATACGACACATGAACCATTGAGAAACTGACATTAAAACAATGAAAGTAGTATTAGTGAAAGGGAGGTAAAAGTTAAAGTAAAAGGTCTGATTGTCTATTATGTCATAATGTTACAGAGATGAAAGAATGTGGACTCTGGGAGGAATAATAGTGGGCTAACTGAAGATTAGATGATGTACCTGAAAAATAAAAGTGGGAAGCATAAGCAGAAGGGAAAGCCTGATGAATGCACAGTAACTTGATAGAGTTGTATTGATTGATACCATGGACACTGCAGCTTAGCATGGGTACTTGCATACAGAGGTGGTTACCACTCAATGGTACAATCATTCATAAAATTGGCAAGGAGGGAAACATATTGAAGAAGTATCCTTGAGACAGATATAAGTGAAAGATACAGGGAGATTTTTGAGTCCATTTATAATGTCATTTTACTGTTATTAAATGAGGTGATCTGTGGAAAGAGAACTGGAGGACTAAAAACAACAAATTAAGGAGCATGATTCTGAATTTATAATATTCAGAGGTTACAGAATTTGAATATAGTGTATTTTAGAACAAATTATGTAAATAGATTAATTGAAAGAAAAAGGATGTAGACAAATTGGGTAGATCATTATACTCAAAGATTGAGGGAAGCATAGCAGGAAGAAGTAAAATTATGAGACAAAGGTGAGAAAGAGATCATATCCCAAGGTGACCAGACTTCACCGATGTAACTAGGATTTCAAGTGTGCCACATGGGCAGTTGAGGTGCCCAAACTCATCAGCCTGATGGGACAGGTTATCCAACCCACCCCAACCCAGCCCCCCACCCCATCCCTCCCATTGCCTGGTGGCCTTACTGGAGATTGGAAAATTAAGAGCAGTACCGGAGAGCTACAGATCTAAAGGGAGTCTGTGCTACTCCCAGCTGATAAACATACACAGGAAGTTAAAAACAAAGTAGTAAACTCAATAGGATTGATAGTGAAGGAGGGGAATGAGCATGAGTGCGTGAGAGAAGTTGAAGATGGGGACCAAGGTGGGATTGCTGAGGAACCATTAGAAGGTTGAGATCATCAAGTTCCTAGGAGTGATAATAACCAACATCCCATCCTAGACTTCCCATGTAGATGCGATGGTCAAGAAGGCACAACGCCTCTTCTTCCTCGGGCAGTTCAGGAAATTTGGCATGTCCATAAGGACCCTCACCAACGTTTACGGATGCATCACAGAAAGTATGCTGTCTGGTTGCATAATGGCCTGTTACGGTAACTGCTCTGCCCAGGACCGTAAGAAACTACAGAAGGCTGTGTGCACAGCCCTGGTCATCACGGAAGCCAACTTCCCATCCATGAAATCCATTTACACTTCTTGTTGCTGTGGAAAGGCTGCCAACATCACCAAAGACCTATCCAACCCTGGTAATGCTCTCCTACAATCTCTTCCGTCGGGCAGAAGGTACAAATGCATGAACACACATGCAAGCAGGTTCAAGAACAGCTTCTTCCCTGCCAGTATTAGACTGATGAATATATTCTCTAACTTCAAATAATGCTGATCTTGTAAATGTTGATCTTGCTTTGAGTATGTCTTGTGCAGTGTATGCCTTATTCTGTCCAAGTTTCTTTTTTCTCACCCTTTGATCTATATGTCCTTGCTTACTATGATATGCCTGTACTGCTCGCAAACAAAGCTTTTCACTATACTTAGGCGCATGTGACAATAAATCAAATCAGACCAAATCAAGAAGGAGAAGGAATGTTGTTGTTAATTGTAGATCGAGGAAATATAACAATGAGATACCCCACATTGCTTGGGTGGTGATAGATGTAGAGAGAAACTTGATGGCAGGTGAGCAGATTTCTGGTAGATACTCATCCCATGTAGCAGAATTAAAAGCCCTGACAGCAGCACTGAAATTAATCAGGGCTCATAGAGTCAATAAATACACAGATAGTCGGTGTGCTTTTGGAGTAGTACACGATTATATGATGGCTAGGGCTCGGCGAGGATATGTCACTTTGTCCAGTGGCCACATACAACTTGAAGAGCAGGTTAAAGATTTGGTGAAAGCAGCTAAATTGCCTAGTCGAACAGCACTAATTAAGATTAAAGCACACCAGAAGGTGGAAACCCCACAAAAACATGGTAATAAGTACACAGATAAAGCAGCTAAAATCCTTACTGAAACAGGACAGACATTTGAGGATTTTGATTTGATTGAATTTATTGTAGTTACATGTACCTAATTACAGTGAAAAGCTTTGTTTTGCGAGCAGTACAGGTATATCATAGCAAACAAGGATACACAGATCATAGGGTGCTTCAACAGAGTGAGGCATACAAGATTACGGCTGCACAGGAGGTACACAAAGCAAGATCAACATTAACAGCATCAATTATTGAAGTTAAAGAGGTCCATTCAGGAGTCTAATAACAGCAGGGAAGAAGCTGTTCTTGAACCTGTTGGTGCATGTGTTCAAGTTTCTGTATCTGTAGCAGCAGAACATGCACAGGATCATAAGCAATCATCAGGACCAAAGGAAAATGAGTCAGTTGAATGAGATCCCCCTCAGGTTATTCTGAGTGCCATTGAGATTTTGAAACTCCCTCAGGATACAACTAATTTGATTATTGAACCATTCTCAAAAACAACACAAGGCACAAATGTGTACAACTTATACGAGCTGGTTCTTGATGATGATCAATACGAGCTCTACAATGATCAATTACAATGAGACATGCACCAGGTGCCAGACTGGATATCGGGTGAACAATGGAAGAAATGGGTCAGGGAGAAGACACCTCTAGATCACACCTGGAGTTTAACCCTTGCTTTTAGAGTACTGGGTGCATGTGATGATGATAATGGGGGATGCTCCATAGGAGCGGTGCTACACTTAAATAGGGTCAACCATACCTATCACTTAAGGAAGGTCCACAATGTAGGCAAACACAATGAGGGGATTTGGATATCGCCAAAAAGACCCCCAACTCATGTGATTGTGATAAAGAAGTAAATGGACTTGTCACAGTGTCACCGTGAAGGGGATCACTGGGCATGCCCAGAGGTACTGACTAGACAAAAGATTATTGGCTTTGACTCTTATGAGAATTGCATATTGTCTGTTTTACCAGTGAATAACCAGTCTTTTCTGCAGAAAACCCTAGTTGGACCAGCTTATTATTTAGCCGCAGTGGCCAGCCATTATTGCAAAGGGTCAAAACAGTGTCCTCTATTGGGACATAATATTGCCATAAGAAATATAACTGGGGACATTAATGAACAAATTTTACTTATGTCAGAGAAAGACTTATGCTTCAGGATGATCTCAAGGTCCACCATGCAGACACAGACCAAGAGATATTACAGGATGTCACCACCAAACTGCCACCTATTCCACCCTTCAGCTGATTGGGTTGACATCATTAAGGAGGCTAAAGAAATCATCCACAAGTGGTCTGAACACACCAAGGAAATCAAGGTCCACGTAGATCAACCAGACGAGAGCCTGAGAGAGCCCAGTTTGTGTGATGGGGGCCTGAATACACAAATCCATCCTTGGATTCAGATAATATCTCATGTGGTGGTATTGGTACAACATGGTGTATTATTTAGTACTGATCGTACTAATTTGCCTTGTTAAAAGACAGTTCCAGAAGTGGAAGAATTGATGGCAGAGGTTGGAAGAACAGATACTAGTATCAGAATTGAGTATTCCTTAAGATGTAGGCCAGCTTGGCATATAGGCCAAGGACCAAAAGGTGGTGTTGTTAGGGCAGCCAATGGCCAGAGGTGGCACAAGATAGCTGCCTGTGGATTTTTAGTTGGTACACATTTGGCGGAGAAAATTCTTAGTGCAGTAACAGAATTAGCTTGCCTGGTTCAGCATTAACATGAGACCATAAGTTATGACAACGGCAGCTTTGAGAAGAAGGTAACAAGGTCTAGGCAGAACAATGAATCTTACAAATTAATATACAGGGAGTTCTGTACAAACTACAGTTGCAGATGTCTGTAAAAGACAGTCTGATAAGACATGTCTGGGAACAGACAGCCTGAAGTTTGTATTTTAGCAAGAATTAAAAGAAAATTGTGATCCCACAATAACAGAGACAAATGATAAGTTAAAAGGAAAATGAGATTATGTCTTGTAAAACTCTAGCAGTTCAGACAAGTTCATTGAACTGTGGAAGTGATTGTGTTTCTGTCTTAAGATGGTGACTTCAGATGGTGTCTTATTAATTGAAAAAGAGTTAGTGTAGAAATATTTAGAGTAGAGTCAGTAAATTTCATCTGAGAAGACAGCATGCGAGTAGAATGAGTTATTGTTGCAGCTTCAAGACAGAGTCAGTGTTTATCCAACATTCCAAGGTAAGGATGGAGAGAGGCTGCTCACAACTCATTGGCTAAAGAATTATAATATTAGGTGTAACCATATAACTTTATTTCTAGCTAACTCTACATTAGAGCTCATACTATGAATATAATAGCAATTTGTAGGAACTAGCATCTTTTTGTATCTCCTTTGGTTAGGAAGGTAGGAAATATAAGATGAGTAACAGAATTTGATAAGGATAGCAATGAATGCAATGAATAACAGAATTAAAACAGTCCTTAGCCTGGTAAATGTCTGAGAAGGAGTATACCCATTAACCTTGGAATGGAAATGAATGGGGTACATTGTAAGATCCCATGGTTTGATGATAATGGTGTTTTGTAAACATCATGAGATCATGGGGAACATAGGGCTGTCCATAGAGATGTCCATCACTGGCCATGTGTTTACAGGATTGGATGTATAGATTGAGAGAACATGGCTAACAATGATATCGATGTTGCATGTAATTATTGTAACACGAAACATATAAAAACGCTGTCCTTGACTGGGATGCCCAGAGCGTTCAGTGGACACTGTTCCAAGAATCTCTCCCATGCTGCATGCTAAAAGAACTGTGAATAAAGATCGATTGTGCCGCTAAACACGGAACTCAAGATTCTTATAGAACGTAGAACATTACAGCACAGTACAGGCCCTTCAGCCCACGATGTTGTGCTGAACTTTTACCCGAAACCTAAGGTCTATCTAACCTCCATCGCTACCTTATACTACCATCCATATGCCTATCTAATAGCGGCTTAAATGCCCCTAATGAGGCTGAATCCACTACCCTCTCCGGCAATGCATTCCATGCCCCTACCACTCTCTGAGTAAAGAACCTACCTCTGACATCTCCCCAATATCTACCGCCTTTCACTTTAAAACTATGTCCCCTCGTAAAAGCTACCTCCACCCGAGGAAAAAGTCTCCGGCTGTCTACTCTGTCTATACCACTGATCATTTTGTACACCTCTACCAAGTCACCTCTCATCCTTCGTCGTTCTAAAGAGAAAAGCCCTAGCTCTCTCAACCTTTCCTCGTAAGACCTTCCCTCCATTCCGGGCAACATCCTGGTAAATCTCCTCTGCACCTTTTCCAACGCTTCCACATCTTCCCTGTAAATTCTTCTTTGACATCTGACCCCAACAGAGATGAGGTGGAATTTCTTTTCCCAGAGAGTTGTGAGTCATTTGAATTCTCCTAGTAGAGCTGTGGGGGCTGAATTGTTGAATATTATCATGCTAAATTACACTGATGTTCAGTTCATAAAGGAGTTAAGAGTTATGGGGGACAGGCAGGAAAATGGAGCTAAGGTTAAAAATAGGTCAGCTGTGATCTGATTGAGTGGTGGAACAAGGCTTAATGAGTCAAATGGATTATGCCTGCTCCTATTCCTTATATCTTATGACCACGGAAATTCTGCTCCAAAATTAAACAAAAACAGTTAAAAAAATCAGCAAAATTTTTAACATTCACAGATTTTTAGAATTAAAGGATGCATTTTTTCTGAGAATTGCTGATTAATCATAGTTTTAATGGACATAAAGAAGCTACTTCTAAAAGATCTTGTTACCTAGGTATTCAGATTCAAATGCCTTATTGTCTTCACCAAGTGTTTGAAAGCGACGCAGGACAACAGGGCTCGACATTTTCTAAATGCTTGCTTTCACAGGATATTGAACTCTTGATTTACTGAAAACAACAAGAAAACATTTAAGCATATGCACTAAGATTTTCATAGCGAGGAAACAGCTGGAAAGCAGTGTGTGAACAGGTTTAACTATTACAGCATAATTCTAGATAATCATCAATGGTTATATTTCTCACTGAATAAAAGAGCGACAGATATTTTCACATTCTGGTAATTTAAAACCCACTAAGCAAAGCACAGAAGTGTGTGGGTTGAAGTATATATTTTCTGAAAATGTGGTTTAGTCACTGAGAGTGAAAGGAGCAAAGAAGTCATGAAAGGAGCAAACAGCTAAGTAACCACTTAACCAAGATAAACTTCATTCATCCAGCTACTATGCACTCAGAATTTGTTGGAGAATAGCACAATGAAATATATAAAAAATGATTTTCTTTGTGCCAAGACTGAATGGTATCTACTGTAAGAATGAATTTTGTAGGGAACACCACCGACAAAAATGCAAAGGGGATAACAAAAATGGCATATTGTTATAGAAATAGCTTGGCCAGTTTTAATTGCCTTTACCAAGAGTGGTCTGAAAATGGCATCATATGACCTAGAGTCTCATTTTGCTGATTCTCAAGTTGCTGTCATCTTAGGTATACTTAAGAGTTGGGTGGCTAGATTTTGAGAATTCAAAATTGGGACACATTGAAAAGTCATAGAAAGGTGGGCTCCATGATGATTGACTTACAGAGTAACATGGCATCTCCAGAATATATCCAACAAGATTTTGTAAAACTATTCTGTAGATCATTTAAAAGGCATCATCAGTAATGGAACTATTGGCACCAAAAAAATAGTGGCAAGTCTCTTGATGACACTGGGTGGGAGAGAGGTTAGGGATACAGGTCCGCTGTAATGTAATGGATGCTTACAGGAAGAAAGGTAAATTTTCTCACAGATTTTCTCACCAGAGGCCTAGTTTATGTCTGCAAAAGGTAAAAACTGAGACATGTGAACTATATTTTTAGAAACTTTTTGAGACACCAGGAAATATTATGATAAAACATGACCGTCACAGCAAAATCAAGACGTCTGGTCACTACATCACAAGATGGGTGAATGTACACTTGCCTTTTTCAGCCAAGAGATCATGTATAATGTAACAACCAATGTCCTATGACATAGAATCCTGATAGCAAAGTGAAATAGTAGTTCTATTTTTTCTATAATGAGAAAGAGAATGTTCCCTGGTCCTGTATCAAGCCCATGAGGATTGTTTAAATGCAGAGCCTGTTCTTTACTGCAGGGTATCTGTACAAATGACTGTAAAAATGAAAGAATTTTCTAAATGACAATAGTAGTAATAAAATGGCTGAACTAAGGGGTGTCTTGGAAGGGAATTAGGAGATCAGAGAGTACAACAAATTTCTGGCGTGTATCATTAATCTAAACAAGAATCATAGACATAATAACATGGTACTTAGTGCTGCTTACAAAGCTATATATTGACACATCCAGACAGTGATGTTATATAGTCAATAAAGAACAATTATTTTAGACCTTTTAGTGCTCCTTCCCTGAGTCATGACAGCTATATCAACCCACAGAGAAAAAGGTTCTACTTTTCTGCATTTAGCTGTGAAACAGGGGGTTACCAATACTCAAAGAATGTCCTAAAATCTCCAGAAATTAAAGATCAGTCTCCAGGACAATAAAATGACTAACATAACCTCTATGTTTAAGAAGGGACAGAGGCAGAAGATGGAAAATTATAGGCCAGTTAGCCAGACCTTGGTTGTTGGGAAAGATTTTAGAGTCCAAGGGAAAGTCATGCCTGAAAAATGTTAGAATTCTTTGAGGCGGTAACAAACAAGTTAGCCAAAGGAGAGCCAGTGGATATGATCTAATCATATTTCCAGAAGGTCTTTGACAAGGTGCCTTACAGGAGGATGCTAAATAAGATAAGAGCCCATGGTGAAAGGAACACGGTACTGGCATGGATAGAGGGTTGGCTGACTGGCAGAAAGCAGAGAGACGGAAAAAGAAAACATTTTCAGGTGACTATTGGAGTTCACAGGAGTCAGTGTTTTGACTACAACTATTTAAGTTATCCAATAATGATTTAACTGAGGGCATTGTTGCTTAGTTTCCAGATGACACAAGATAGTTGGAAGGACAGGTAGTGGTGAGGGAGCAGGGAGGCTGCAAAAGTACTTGAACAGGCTCAGAGAAAGGACGAAGAAGAAGCAGATGGAGTACAATGTGGGAAAGTGCAAGGTAATTCACTTTAGTAGGAAGAATAGAAATGCAGACTATTTTCTAAATGGGGAAATGCTTTGGAAATCTGAAGCACAGCGGGACTTATGAATCCTTGTTCAGGATTCTCTTAAAGTTAGCATGAAGGTTAGGAATGTAAGTTTATTGTTATCGTTCATTTTGAGAGCAGAGAGGTACTGTTGCAGATGCATAAGGCACTGATCAGACTGCATTTGGAATATTGTGAGCAGTTTTGGACCCTGTACCTCAGGAAAGATGTGTTGGCCTTGGAGGGGCTCCAGAAGAGGTTCACAAGAATGATCTTGGGGATGAAGTGTTTGACAAATGAGGAGCAGTTTTCATCTCTGAGTCTATATTCGATGGAGTTGAGAGGGATGGAGAGGGATCTAATTAAAACTTGCAGAATATTGAGAGGCCTGGATAGAGTGGGTGTAGAGAAGATGTTCCCACTAGTTGGAGAGAGTGAGACCTAATGGCACAGTCTCAGAGTGAACGGATGACTCTTTAGAAATTAGATAAGGAGAAACTTCTTCAACCAGAGATTGGTGACTCTGTGTAACTCATTGCCACAGAAGGCTGTGCAGGTTAAGTCATTGAGTATGTTTATGGCAAAGATAGATAGATTCTTGATCAGCAAGAGGATCAAATGTTATGGGGTGAAGGCGGGAGAATGGGATTGAGAAACATATCAGCATTGATCGAATAGTGGAGCAGATGCAATAGGCTGTATGGCCTAATTTTGCTCCCATATCTTATGATTTTATCCTGGAGACAAGTCATAACACTGTTGAAAAAGATATTATTTTGGTAAATTTCTTTGAATGCATTTTTTTTCCAGCTATAAAAGTTTTTCTAATCCACCAGTTCAGAGATGTTATTACATAGCCCTGGAACAGTCGGTCTTGAACCCAGGCCTCTTGGCTCAGAGATGGGTATATTACTATTATACCACAACAGCAAACAGATATAAAAATTGCAAATGAGGAAAATAAGGCTGTTTTGTGTGTCAGTCAAACGTCATCCAATTGGTTAATGATTGCTTTTGTGGGAAGGCAGTGCACCAAACAGATGAATTTGTTGGCTGGCTACTGGCTGGGGAGGGGGTCAATGGGGAAGGATGTCATGTGATGGTCAAATTGACATGCTCGATTTCTATTTCCTATTGTTGCACCTTCAATCTTCACGCCTGCACTTGATGGCTCATTTCCTCCATGTTCAAAATGGACAGATAATGCTTTAAAAAGTATTTATTTTATTGGAACAAGTGCGTGAGTCTGTGTTTGTCATTTCACATCATGGTTTACCATTCTTAGTTGTTTCCAAGGTGAAATGCAGAGATGAGCTGACACCAGCTTGTGTTGCTATTGCTGTTACTGTAATCCAGCTTGGTGCATCTCCTAGCTCATTGTTAGGGCAAGCTAAGACAAATGAACAGGGCAGGACAGCTCATAGAATTCATAGGTATGTTCATAGAATCGCTACAGTGTGGAAGCAGGCCATTCCAAGCAGGCCATTTGGCCCATCAAGTCCATACTGACCCCCTGAACAGCATCCCAACAGACCCACTAGCCTATCCAATCCCTGAAACACTGCATTTCCCAGGGCTAACCCACCTAACCTGCACAACCCTGGACACTATGGGGCAATTTAGCATGTCCAATCCACATAACCTGCACATTTTTCGACTGTGGGAGGAAACCAGAGCATGCAGAGGAAACTCATGCATACACGGGGAGAATGTGCAAACTCCACACACACAGTCACCAAAGGCTGGAATCAGATCCGGGTCCCTGGTGCTGTGAGGCAGCAGTGCTAACTGCTCTGAGACAGCATGAGGCGGTGCTAATGGAGAGAGTGGTCACGGGTCCACACCCCGCCACCCCGTTCCACTGAATTCTCTGGTTTGTTTGACGTTCTGACAAGAATCTTTTTCTCTTCCTTTCAGGCTGCAATAACTCACAGATGCTCACACCCCTCTGGATCATCCTACCTCTCCCTTTCCCTCTGACTCCATCTTTTCTCCTGACACCATCACTTGTTGGCTATTTACTATTCCTTTGACTTCCCACTCTCTGATACGGAGTGTTCCATACTGAGCAAAAATCTTTGTTTTATGCCTCTGCAACCCCACCTCAATGAATGTTGGGCTTCACATGACATTGAACTTTTCTTCCATCACCTCCCCCTTCATGCCCATTTCTTGGACAGGAGTCCTGTTCCCATCCCACAGACCCTTTCATCCACTTCCAACAGTTTCCCTCCACCTGGACCCCTACTTCTGGCCTTTTGCCTGCATTTAGAGCAGTTGGTGTGACATTGTTTGCCTTAATTTCTCTGACACCCCTCCCACATAGTCGAACCTACTTCCCTCTGAACTGGCTGCACTCCATGCTTTCAGACCCTGCCCTGACATTGCCGTCAAGCCTGCCGACTAGGGTAGTGTTGTCATTGTCTGGTGTACTGACTCTACATTGTGAAACTGCAGTTCCAGCTCTCAGACATCTCCGCCTACTTCATCTCCATCTGGGGATTCCCCTGTCTCCACTGTCTCCAAGCTCGAGTCCCCCAACCCTGCACAGCTTGCTTCTACCTTCTCCCCAAAATCCACAAACAGGACTACCTGGGCAGACCCTATATTTCTGCCTATGCAACACCCGCCCCCCACCCCACAGAACTTATTTCTTCCTCTCTTGATTCAATTTTGTTTCTTGTTGACCAGTCCCTTTCCACTTACATCCATGATTCTTCTAATGCCTTATGTCAATTTCGGAATTTCCAGTTCATGGACTCTAGCCACCTTCTCTTCACCATGGATGAGCAATTCCTTTGTACGTCCATCCCCCATCAGGATGGTCTCAAGGCTCTCTGCTTCTTCCTGGGAAGAAGGCCTGAACCTTCCCCATCCACCACCATCCTCCTCTGCCTGGCCAAGCTCATCTTCATTTTGAACAATGGCTCCTTTAACTCCTTTCTCTGTCTTCTCTTTCATTAATGGTGTGGCCATGGATACCTGCACTGGCCCCAGCTACGTCTGTCTCTCTGCGGTGTACGTGAAACATTCCTTGTTCCAATCCTACTTGGGCCCAATCCACACTCTTGTTATCATTGGTGCTACTTCCCTCTCTTGTACTGCATGTGAAAAATTTATCAATTTTGTTTCCAATTTCCACCCTGCTCTCACCTTCACCTCGTCCATCTATGACTCCTTCCTCTTGCCTTCCTCAAAAACTCTGTTTCCATTTCTGGCGATAGGCTGGCAACCAATATCCATTACAAACCCTCTCACTCCTACAGTTACCTGGACAATACATCCTCATACAGTGCATCCTGTGCAGACTCTATTCCATTGTCCCAGTTTTCCATTTCCATCGCATCCATTTTGATGATGCTACCTTCTGCAAGGGACCTCAGAAATGTCCACCTTTTTCCTGAACTGAGGATTCCCAGGTATTATGGCTGACAGGGCCCTCAGCCGTGTCCAATCCATCTCCTGTGCTTAAGCCCGCACCACCTCTCTTCCCTCCCACAGTAATGATAGGGTCCCCAGTCCTCACTTCTCACGCCACCAGCCTTTGTATCCAAAAGATTGTAAGCTGCCATTTCTGCTACCTTCAATTGGAGGCCACCACCAGATGCATATTCCCTACCCCTCCCTTATTGGCATTCTGCAGGGACTGTTCCCTCTGAGACACTCTAATCCACTCCTCCTCCATTCCCAACACCAAATCACACCCCCATGGCACAACCCCATGCAATACCTGCCCGTTTACTTCCTCCCTCCTCACTTTCCAAGGCCCCAGACATACCATCCAGGTAAAGTAGTGATTTACCAGCACTTCATTCAATGTAATCTACAGTATTCACTGTACATAGTGCGGTCTCCTTTACACTAGGGAGACAAAACGTAGACTGCGTGACCACATTGCAGAACACCTACATTCTGTCCACCAAAAAGACCCTGAGCTTCCAGTTGTTGCCACTTCAACACATCACTGCGTTTCCAAACCAACTATTTGGTCTCAGGCCTTCTCTTGTGCTCTACCAAGCCTCAGCACAAACTCGAAGAGCAACATCTCATTTTCCACTTGGGGACCCTGCAGCAGCTATGACTCAAAATTGAGTTCAACACCCTTACAGCCTGATTCCATCCTTCTGTGTTTTTCACCCATTCCATATCTTGTCCTATTATGAGTTGGGTTGCTATTAGCACAGTCACCCATTCTTGCCTCCTCCTATGCCTATTACCACATTGCATCAGTACAGCTTACCAATTCTTTCCTACTCTTAGCTCTCATTATCACTTACTCAGGCTTTCATTTGTTCTGGCTTGCTCATTTACCTACCCCTTTCATATATCTCTCTCTCAACTCCATCTCCACCTATCTGCTCCCCTCTTCCCTCTCCCCCTCCTTCCTTATCTTTGGCTTCAGCATAAATATCACTTTTCTCCTAGCTGCTAATAGTTCTGATGAAGAGTCACCAGATTCCAAACAATAACTCTGCTCTCTTCCCATAGATGCTGCTATTCTTGTTGAGCGTCGCCAGCAATTTCTGTCTTTGTATTGATATAATGAGACTTTTTTTTTGTTTATGGAACCACATAAGTACAAATAAAAAGGAGCACATGCATTTAGATTTTTGAATATTTTAAAATATTTACTTATTTCACCAACAATTGTTGTTTGCTAGAATTAATGGAAATCGATTTTACAAATTCATCAGAAAGAAAAATACTGCAATAATTTACACATTAGTGCACTTTTGCTTTCATACAGTAGAGAATTATTATTCTGCTAAATAAGTCATTTCTAACCTGATAATTCCATTCCTTTGTCAACACTGCGACACATTTACAAAATTTATTGAAAATACAAGAAAAGATCTACACGTATAGTAAGAATAAACCTTAGTTGGTACATTTGTCAAAATAATGTAATAAATGTTATTATTGTTATTGTTAAAATGATTTTACCCTTGAACAATACTGTTGTGCATTTGGATAACTGTTCTGCTATGCAATCTGTTTAACATACCTGATTTATTTAATGCAGAAAACAGACAACAGATTCGTTCTGCATGGCTACTTCAGCTATGGTTTGTAGTTTTGCTGATCTGCTTTACTACTTTGGAAAAGAGTAACCAATGGCTCCAAAGTTTCAATAATTAATCTTCACCTGCCAAAAGGTGAAGGTAAATGACTGCAAGTTTATTATATCCAATAGGTCAATGACATTTTGCAAGTCCAGTCAGTGGTAAATAATTACAAACACATGTGCACAGTCAGTTGGTAATAAAAAGAACTTCCAACATTTAATCTGCCCTCTAATAGATTCATTCATTTTCAATTTTGATACTTTTCCTGATGTTAACACAATCAGTAATGTAAATTTTCAATATAGTATTATTTTTACACAGGCAATGTGAGTTACTGTTTGGAATAAATAATTATGACCACAGATTTTAAGTAAAATAACTTTTAATTCAATGTTAAATACCATGAGAAATAAGAAAAATAACAAGTGATCAAAACAAAACTTGTATGTATCAATATTTTCTTGAAGTTTGTACTACTGCTAAAAAAAACATAATTTTAGAAAAGTTCATTATTAACAAATGTGTCAGAGAAATGGCCTCACACTGAAGAGATTTCTGATATTTGTGTGCAGTGTGCAGTGACAACCGTGTTTTAACAGCAAATATATTCAACACATTCATCAGCAACTTTTTCAAACATAAAACATATCCACAAATGAATGATGTACTGCATAAAGCAATAGATATCAACAACACTCTTTTATGGCAGAATATTAGGGAACAGTGGGCCTTCATTAATTGTCTAAATGGGCTTGTTTTCTTCAATTGGAAAATAGATGACATTGAATTAGAATACAATGGATCCATATGGTTGTCTACTCATGTCACTGGCATTTATTATCTGTTGAAGGATATTAGTGATTCCTTGGAGGCCAAACCACTCTCATTCCAAAAAGGTTGGAGGTATGTCCTCTTGAATAAATTCAACATGTCGAACTCCACACATTCTGATACTACACTGTCACGATTTCTCATTTTTATCCAAATTCACATCACACCTTATATTCTGTCTTTCCTTCCCTGGTATTCCAAGTTTCAGAAGCTCTAATAAACTATATAATCAAATATTTATATCTGACCTCAAGTCTCCTTTAATAGCAGATATTGATGAAACATTGGAAGAATTAAAATTGGTAATTTTAACCTCCAATAAGGGTTAGGTTTTGATTAGAAGGCAAGATTAAAATGTGAAAAATCTCAAAGCAAAAAACAAGGTGCTTCAAACCAGCCAACGATTGACTTAAATAGAGGTGGGTTGTATATGGGTTTGAATGTACTGGGGGCAGGCAACTAACTGGCTCCCTAGAGATGGGTAACATCCATAACATTTTTATCAAGGCCACCCACCTCATATAGTACTTCACTTTTATCTTTAAAACTGTCTGACTGAGATTCCCCATGTTGTCCCCACCTATCCCCCAACAAAACCTGTTCTCCGTTTCATGTAATTGCACACCTCCCCTACCTCCCACCCCCACGACAAATGGCTCCTGCCAGGATTACCTACCTCCATTAATGTCACCCTGCAGTCATACTCACCCAACTTTCACCAATCAGACAGTGTCTCCTGGCACACTCCTGTGATCACTGTTACCTTGCCATGGTTGTCAAATACTCCTTTGACTCTTGACTCTCCTCATAGGGATCACCAGTTCTCTTCAGCCCCACAATTAGCAATAAATACACCTCCCCACCCCTACTAGACACCCACGGTTCCTAATGCTGCCTGAAATAACCTAGGGTAACTACTTTCTTAAATTGATTTCTTCCACTACCTTTCAACTGTTGAGTTACTACTGTAGTGATTGTAATGAGGTCAGCCAAGTGGACCTTTTAGAATATGAGTTCCCTGATTGGGACTGTTAACCTGGTCCAGTCAGGGACCCTGTCTGACAGGTAAGAACAGGAGTATCAGAGGTTCTGTTCACTCTGAGAGCTGGCTCTGAGGGAGCTGGATCAGTGTCAAGGTCTTTCCACATATAAATAAAAGGTGACCTGGTGACATGAAACTGGCTCCTGTGGAGTTATTTCATTAGCGATGAGAGAAAAGCATGGTCCTGAAGAAATTCAATTGCAACAGTTATCTTTGAGTTGGGGTAAGCATTTCTGGCATCATGCCATCATTTGGGAAGCTTCACTCATTCAATCCTGCCATCAAAGACTGGGTCCAGTATATGAAAAGAATGCATTATTTTTTCTGGGCAAATGACATGACATTTCCCATGTGTAATCCACCAGAACTGCACATCCCTGGATTCTATAGCCAATTTAGCACGGCCAATCCACGCATCTTTGAAATGTGTGAGGAAACCTGGCATCTGGAGGAAACCCATGCAGACATGGAGAAAATATACAAACTCCACGCAGACAGTCGCCCAAGGCTAGAATCAAACCTGCGGCCCTGGTGCTGTGTTGAAACAAGTAAAAGTCATTGCTGCACAGATTTTCTCCATACCATCCATCATTTAATAGTCTGGCAGAAAGAGCAGTCCAAACTTTGAAGGCAGGCTTCAAGAAACAGCTTACAGTTTCACAAGATACTAAACTGTCCCAGTTCCTATTTAATTATAGGACCACCCCTCATGCAACTACAGGGATAGCTCTTGCAGAGTTACTAATGGACAGAAGACTATACACAAGGTTAAATTTGATCATCCTAGATCTGGATACGAGGGTGAAATGGCTTCAGGAATGCCAATGCTGGACACTAGACTCTGCTAAGTGAGAGAGACAGTTTACTTGAGGGGATGAAGTTTGGTGTAGGAACCACAGAAATGGTCCTGCATGAGTAAGAGTCAACGTGAGGTCATGTCCAGTGCTGTATAAAGTTTGAGTAGGTGCGATGGTCCTGAGTAAGCACATGGACTATATGAAAGCTGCAAACCCACAATCACTGCTGGAGCAAAATGTGCCTAGATCTTCGATCGCCTTTCCAACTGTTCTGGAACCCATGGGTTCTCACTGAACATCAAGCGTTGAAGATACCTAGGAATCTGAGATGGGCACAGTGTTTGTCGATGCCCCAATGCCTTTGCCACCTGGAGAGGAGATTTCATTTCTTCCAAGATGGTCTTGGTGCAAGTGGTGAGCTATTGTGCTTTAAATGCTGCCTGTATCAGAAGTAGAGTTGGAGGAACCTGATCCCATGCTAAAACACACCAGGAGGAGCTACAAAAAGAAGAACTGTCCTATGTCTTTGGACTCAGAAAGGGACGGATGTAGTGATTGAAACAAGGTCAGCCAGTGGACCTCATAGAATGTGAGTTTCTGATTGGGGCTGTGAATCCGGTCCAGTCAGGGAGCCCTCGTTGACAGATATAAACTGGAGTGCCTGACATCCTGTTCACTCTGAGAGCTGGTTCTGAGGGTTCCAGACCAGTACCAAGGCCTCTCCACATATCAGTAAAAGGTTACTTTGCGAAGGGATACCAGCCTCTGTGGAGTTACTTCAGCTACAGCTTCCATTCTAAGCATTTCTACGTAATGATGCACTGACTTTTCGAGATCTGGATGATACTTTTCTGCATTAGCTGCCCACTCACATTATGGAGCGTGCTTGGAACATGGAGAGAAATATACATACATATTATATATATAGATTAGAAGAACACGAAATTGAAAGGGAAATTTTCATAGAATCCCTACAGTGTGGAAACAGGCCAATTGGCCCAACAAATCCACACTTACCCGCTGAAGGGCATTCCACCCAGACATAACCCCCCACCCTATCTCTGCAACACTGCCCCTTCCATGGCTAATCTATCTAGCCTACACATCCCTGGTCACTATGGGCAATCTACCAAACTGCACATCTTTGGACTGTGGGAGGAAACTGGAGCACCTGGAGGAAACCCATGCAGACACAGAGAAAATGTGCAAACTCCAAAAAGACAGTTGCTTGAGGTTGGAATTGAACCCGGGTCCTTGGCACTGTGAGACAGTAGTGCTAACCACTGAGACACTTTGCCGACCTAAGTAAGAAATACTTCCCTATTAGCTCTACTAATCAAAACTTCAAAAGGAGAAAAGTGAGATAGGGAGGCTTAAGACCTCAGCCGCTGAATGCATAATTACGAATCGTAGAATGAATAAAATCAAGAATGCTCAAGTGACCAGAATTAGACAGCACGGATGATAGAAAGAGCTTTCTGGCTGGAAAATACTGGGAAAGTTTGGAAGTGTGAGGCCATGAATGGATTCGATATATAGATGATAACTTTAAATTATGGCATTGTTTAATCAAAAACCAACATAAGTCACTGAGCAAAGTTGTGTTGATTGCATTGTAAATGTGATGTTTTATAAGGTAAAATGGAGGAATGAAGGGAGTCATGGGATTTGCTTTGAGTTCTGCCTGACAACTTGCTTGGATGGTTTCACTACCATGGGGACAGGAAGCTAGACTTAAAAGGAGTAAGTTGCAGGAATATTCACCTCACGAGCAGGTGAGTTAACCATGGACAGACTTTCAGTTTCCAAGCTTTCAAACAGAAGAGAAAAAGGTTTCACAGAGACAAAACTGCCGCAGTGAGTGTGGTCAGTGAAGAGGAGAAGGCTGTGAGTTCTCTGTGAGCTAGTAAGCAGAATGTGGGTAGAAGGGTGCTCCTTGGCTGAAAAAATACATGCCATGGCAATTAAAAGAATCTGGAAGATTTGCCCTTGTAAAGTCAGGGTATCGATCCAGCCTGACACTTAATACTGGTGGTCAGGTTGGATATTCCAAAAAAAAAGATTTTTGATAGTCACTCACTTTATGACTTGTTGAAATAGAGAGACGTGAACCCATGAGAATTACTGTGGGCTGTTTTATTATCAGGCTGAAATCCTGGGGGAATCATTCACTAATGGAAGTAAAATATCCCTTGGGATGATGTTACTGGTTGCAAGTAAGCATGAATAACAGTTATCTTTTCTGTGTGCTTATTGCCTACTTTGTAATGTTTGTGAGATAACAAGGTGTGGAGCTGGATGAACACAGCAGGCC
>JAHRHZ010000144.1:55651834-55682234 GCA_024137785.1 Ginglymostoma cirratum
CTGCTCCTATGACGCTGTTTGGCCTGCTGTGTTCATCCAGCTCCACACCTTGTTATCTCGGATTCTCCAGCATCTGCAGTACCTATTGTCTCTTGTAATGTTTGTGTTTGTTATGGACCAGACCAGACCCTCTCACACTAGTTTAAAAACTAGCTTAGGCCCTAAGTTTTTCTTATTTCGAAGGTAGATGTGAAGCACTTGTTCCAGGTGTGATGCAACTGGTAAAATCACTTGATGTCAAGCAAAACATAATTTATTTAAACACTGTAGTTAAAATACAAACAAAAGAAAGAGGAATTTAGAATAACTTACTGGTGGAAAACTTAACCTGAATAATAAATACAGTACCCATTGCTAATTAACTGTTCCAATGTAGTAACATCCCAAAAACACACCCCTTGGCAAAAAGGTCAATTCAGACACAGACTCTTACACACATTTTCCCAATCCAGGAGGGAACAACATCAAGAGAGTTTTCAGAGAAGGTCACAGTTAGTGACTGTTTACTGAAGCTTGCCACCCTTATGGGACGCAAACGGCTTCTACTGTTACAGCTAAAAAAACCTTTTTAAAGTGACAACATCATCTCACCTCCCCCCTTTAAAAAAATGAACCATCTATACACAAGGATGCTTCATTTTAAAACCCTTAGCCTTACTCTATTAGTACTCTACAATACATATACATTACATTGATTCTAAGCATGCAAACATTCACTACTACGCTTTATTTCGGTCTGTTTAATCCTGCAACCAAATGCCTCTGTCTTTATTCATCCAAATTGTGACAACACGTTGGCAATTATGTTTTATTGTCCTGCCAAGTGTATAATTTTCAAATTGAATAGCTGCAATAATAAGCTCCATCTAAACAGTTGGGAATTTCTGCCTTTAAATTTCTCTAAAAACTTTAATGGGTTATGATCAGTATATACAATTGTCTCAGACACATTACTGGCAATATAAATGTTGAAATGTTGTAACGCTAAAACCAAGCTCAAGGTCTCCTTCTCAAATATTTCTGTTAATGAATATTCAACTTTCTGGAAAAACCCAAAAGATCTTTTTATCTTCTTGCATCTTCTTGTAGGAGTACAACACCGACACTCACGTCAATAGCCACTTTGAATGGTTTTATGTAATTAGGTGTGGCTAACACTGAGGCAGTGGTTAACACAGCTTTCAGGCTGTCAAGTGCCTTCTGACAGTCCACCGTCCACTGAGATTTTCTGCACTTCTTCAATAAGTCAGTCGGTGGAGCAACCACACTGCTAAAATTTACTACAAACTTCCAATAAAACCCACTCAATCCCAGGAATTGTAGCACTGCTCTACTCATCGATGGCATGGGAAACTCCCCAGTAACTTTTGTTTTCACATTCTTTGGGGCCATCTGTCCATGTCCAACAACATGGTGCAGGAATGTGACTTGGGCTTTTGCAAATTCACTCTTAGCCAGGTTTATCACAAAGCCTGCCCCTCCGAAGTTGATCAAATAATTCTGATAAATACCGCAAATGTTCCTTCTATGTGTGACTAAAAATCACCAAGTCATCAATGTAAACCACACAATTGGGTAAGCCAGAAAATCCAAAAATAACTTTATTGGTTAGTCTTTGAAATGTGGCTAGTGCGTTTTTCGTACCAAATGGCATGAATTTAAATTGGTGTAGTCAATAAGTGTTATGAAAGCAGAAATAGTTTTCACTCTATTGGATAAAGGTACCTGCCAGTATCTTCTCAGTAAGTCCAAATTAGAAACATAAGTTGGTTGTCCTACATTTTCAATACGATCTTCCAAATGTGGAATAGGGTATGAATCAGACTTTGTAACTGCATTGACTATGCAGTAGTCCACATATAATCTTTGGGTATCATCTGGTTTTGGCACCATTACTATGAATGAGCACCAGTTGCTGCAGCTCACTTCAACTACATTGTCTTTGAGCATGTGTTCAATCTCTTTTTGAACCTATGCTAACTTTAGAAAGTTAAGTCTATAAGGATGTTGCTTAATTGGAACAGCATTTCCTATGTCTACATCATGCATCATTAGATCCATAATTCCCAGCTTATTCCCACATATCTCCCCATGCAATTGTAATAACTCTTTCAGGTCATTTCGATTTTCCTCTGGAAGGCATTTCAATAATTTATCCCAATTTTTGAGACCTTCCTCATTTTCCAATTTAATTTGAGGAATGTCCAATTCAGAATCCACTGAACTTGGCTCTTCACTCTATGTTGTAACCAGTAATACATTCTCCTTTTGCATTCCTTCCCTATCAAAATACCCTTTGAGCACGTTCACACGACACACACTATCTGGAGTCCTTATCAAATAATTCACTTGACTCAATCTCCTTTCGATTTGATAAGGTCCACTAAATCTTGCTTCTAAAGGTTCACCTGTCACTGGAAGTAACACTAAGATTTTATCTCCATTAACAAAATTGTGAATTTTTGATTTCTTGTCTGCTTCCTGTTTTTCATCTTTCTGTTGTAACTCAGTTAATTTCCCTGAACGAAAAATATCCACTTTGTCCTCCACCTGTTCTTGTTTTAACTCAATTATTCGATCAAACATGGTCTCTGATAATTTTACTTCAACCTCGTTATCTTTATACTTTGATTTCTTCCCCTTCTTCAACCGGTGGCTTTGTGACCTTGTTGTCACAGAGTCAGGAAAAATCCCAGGATATACTTCCTGCAATACCTCAGTGGCCTGGTTTTCCACTGGCTTTTCAACCACAGTAGGCAGCACTCCTGCCTATGATCCACCTATATTGTTACCAAGGACAAATTGTATTCCTGGAGCTGAGAGTCCCTCCAACACTCCAATCACCACTTCTCCACTTTTCACCAGATACACCAACGTCACTTTACATTATGGAGCACTTCTTGTCTCACCATGAGTTCTACATATTAAGACTTTTGCAGGCCATAGACCTTCTGAATTACATATCTCCTCCTCGCTCAACATCCAAGATTGACAATATTCCCGTATCTCTTAAAACTGTAATATTTTTACTTGCTCCTCTTGGCATATGTGAGTAAACCTTACCTTCTCAAGTGAATAGTTTAAGAAGATCTAGCACTTTCTTCTCAACCAGCCTCTGACCAGGTTGTACATTCTGGTGCAGTTTTTTTAGCCTCCACGGTGCTTTCCTCTACCACTTCAAAAAAATTCACTGGCTTATCCTGTTTTTCTACATCAGTCTTCTCAATGCTTTTTCTAAACCACCAACTTTATTGCAGTGAAGACATCTGAGCTTTTTTACTTCTCTTTCCCCTTCATGAGTTTTCTTTTTACTCTGTGGTAAACTATCTTTGTTATCTTAAATGAGATCTACCTTTCTCTTACCACCTGAAGATTGCTCTTTTCCCCAGTTTCTATCCCTCACAGATTGAAATTGATTTTGGAAGCCAAACTTTGATTTAATAACCAACTCATAATTATCAGTCATTTCAGCTGCTAATCTTACCATTTTAACTGTCTGCTCTTCCACATGAGTTTTCACTACTCCAAGAAGTTAATTTTTGAACTCCTCCAAAATAATCGTCTAAGAACATCATATGTGTGATCTATTTTCAATGCCTTTATCCACCTATCAAAATTACTTTGTTTAATCCTTTCAAACTCAATGAACATTTGACCAGAGTCCCTCCTTAGATTCCTGAAACGTTCCATAAAGGCTTCTAGCACTAGCTCATATGTCCTTAAAATGGCTTTCTTCACCTCCACATACTCCCCAGATACCTTCTCTGATAGTGATGCAAATACCTCACTAGCTCTATATACCAACTTTGTTTGGAGCTACAAAACCCACACGGTCACAGGCCACTTTTAGCCACTTCCTCAAATGAAATGAAAAAGGCTTCTACATCCTTCTCATTAAATTTAGGCAATGCTTGGACATATTTAAAAAGATCCCCACCAACCCTTTGGCTACAATGGATTTGCTCATCCTCACAATCGTCCTCACTAAGCCTTCCTTCTAACTTCAACTCCATTCTTTTAAGTCAACTTTCCTATCTAATTGTCAACTTCTGAAGTTCAAATTCTCTACTTTTTTGCTTTTCTTCTCTCTCTTTCACCCTTTCTTCTGCTAGGACCTTCCTCTCTTTTTCTTTTTGTTCTAGCAGGGCAATTCTTTCCATTTCTCTTTTCTCTGCTTTTAGTCATAATTCAAAATATATTTCAGTTCCTTTTCACATTCAAACTGCTACATCGGCAATTGAATTCTAGCCATTTCCAAAGATTCCAATGGCATTTCCTGCAAATGAAAATGCTGCGCTATCGCTGTAATTACTGCCCTTTTTCTCACAAAGGCAACCCCAACTCCAACTTGTCTGCCAATTCCAACGGTTTCGCTTTGCTCACATTTTGTAAAACTCCTGAAATCATTTCTTCCACCCCCAGACAACACTTAGTGACTGAAAGAGCCATTACTACACAAAGCACAAGTGTTTAAACCAATCAAATTCAACATGCGAAACAAAACAGACTAACAACTATCACTTACTGCATTTGAGTCCAACAACCCTAAACCCAAACTGGAATTATAGAACTATATCCTGACATGAGCCACCACTTGGTTATGGACCACACCAGACCCCCTCACAATATTTTAAAAAGGTAACCTAGACCCTAATTTTTTCTTATTTTAAAGATAGATGTGAAGTGTTTGTTCCAGATGTGATGCATATATTTGCAAACCAATGGAATTAAGGGATCTCAAACCAGTTGGATAAATGGAGGTAGGTAACATCAGTCATGATTCTGTCAAATGGTAGAGCAGACTTGTGGAAGAGAAGGACCTATTTCTATTCCTAAACTCAAAAAAGATTGTCAATCTAAAGTGAAAGTAAAATGGATATTCAAGAAAAAAAAACACATCTCCCTCTATTCACATTAGTGTGCAATATTTGATAACTACGTTTTAAAAAAAGATTGTAAAATAAGATCCATTAGCACCACTGTTGGAAACCATTTTAGTTAAAAGGAAATGCACACGGTAACATTGAGAATTGCTTAGCAATCATTTTTGGTGACATCTATATAAACTTGGTGTGAAACTCCCTCTTTAACTAAACATTTGGTCACCTATCCCAATATGTCCTTGTGCGAATCCCAAGTTTTGGTGAATTCTGCTCCTAAGAAGCACACTAGAATACTTCTCTATGTTAACTTCACGAAGTAAATGCAACTTGCTGCTGATTTTATGATTACTTAAAAGGATTAGACTACATGCATGGATAGAGTCCTGTATAAACATCATTAACGGAAAGCTAAACAAAACCAAAATATAGCAGATACAGGAAGATGAAATTAGAGAAAATGTTGTTTGTTGGTTTAAGTGTTTATAGATCGTTCTACTTTTATTTAAGATAGTGCTAAAATCTGCATTTGAGAGAAACCTTCTCCATTTCAGGATCAATTTATAATCTGAATTCTGTTGAAAAATACAACAAAAACATAGTTATGAACAACACCAGCTGATCATTGAACACAGACCCACTGGTTCAAGTCAGACTCTAGGACATGATATCAAGTAAAATATGTTCAAAATGCAATAAAACAGATTGTCTTTCAACTCATTTTGGGGTTCAAATAATATTTATAACCTGCAATCGTAAATGCTGATTGCTGCTGTGTGATGATTCTCACTGCTTAATTGCTAGAGCTGTTTCTAGCCTGATCAGTGATAGGTTGGTGTTATCTGTTATCTGTGGACAGTTTCATTCTTAGACCTTTGAGCAAAGTTTACGAACACTGCTGTTCAGCTATACTCAAAGTGCATTGTCCCAAGGGCTATTGCCTACTCCACATTTCGTCCCTCGCCTGCCTTTCTGATAGTGTTTATTGAGGACTAGCTACATATCTCCAAACAATAAGGTCAGTGGACTTACGAACGTATCTTTTCACAAAATAACAATTTGTCCTGCAACTTTTAAATGCCTCATGGTTATGCTTCATCTTTTGAATATAAGCTGTTTGCATCAGCTCTTAGGTCTCTACTATGCCATATAGCCACACTACAGTATTGATGCTATCGTAATGTCATGACATTATATTAATTATAACTATTATATTAACTATTTCTTTCTTTCCAGAACAACATTGTTTCCTTTTTTACTAAGCCCTGCGCTGGTCACAACTGCTCATAAAGACTGTTTATCAGGGTAAAGTTAAGCAGATTATTTGCAGTCAGAGCTGAATAAGTCAAAAGATCAATGTACTATTGCCCTTCTAGAAGCAATCTCTGCAATGCATGTGAATGGGTTTGGATCAGCTGTTTTGGTTCCATTTGGAACTAAGCTTACTAATATAAATTAAATAAACTTCCGTTTAATCACAGTTCTTTATTAGTGAAAAGAATTACTTTGTTTCTCATGCTAGACAGTGCTGAACATAATAAAATATGATAGTCCAGAAACAATAGAGCAGAAATTAGGCTAACATTTGTTCCTCAGATCTAATTCCCTTGAGAAGGTAGTGGTGATGAGCTGTCTTCTTGGCCAACTACAGGCCACACAGAGTGAGAAAGCAAAAGTAGAATTTGGCACAATTATAGTGAAGGAACTCAGAAGCATAGAAAGTGGGAGCAGGATTAGGCCTGCTCCACTTTTCAATATGATCATGACTAATCATCCAACTCAGTACCCTGTTCCTGCTTTCAACCTGTAAAGTTAGATCTTTTAAGCCTTAAGAATTACATCTATCTCCTTCTTGAAAACATTCAAAGTGGCCTTAATCACTTCTGATAGTAGTGAATTCCACAGACTCACCACTCTCTGGGTGAGATAATAAGTGACAAGGCACAGACAGATTTGGACGAGGAGTGAGAATTTTATAATTGAGATGTTGCTTGATCAGGAACATGAGAATACGAATAATGAGTATAAGTACAGCTAAGAGAGTTGTGGATAACCTTACATACATGGAGCATAGAAACAGTGAAGGAAGTCAGACGTTTATTAGAGCAGACTTTTTTTATTCACTCATGGAATGTGGGGGCTGTTGGCTGAGTCAGCATTTATTGTCTGACCCTTGTTGCCCTTGAGAAAATGGTGGTGAGGAGCCTTCTTGTACTGTTGCAGTCCATGCCCTGTAGATTGGCCATAATGCTATTGGAGAGGGAATTCCAGAATTTTGACACAGCGACACTGAAGGAATAGCAATATATTTTCATGTCAGGGTGGTGAGTGGCTTGCAGGGAAACTTGCAGGTGATGGTGTTCCCATGTATCTACTGCCCTTTATCCAAGTTGTTGCTTTTGTGGTTTTTGGAAGGTAATGTCTAAGCATCGTTGGTGAATTTCTACAGTGCAATGTGTAGATAGTACATACTGCTGCTACTGAGTGTCAGTGGCAGAGTGACTGAATGTTTGTGGATGTGGTGCCAATCTGGCAGATTGCTTTGTCCTGGATGGTGTCAAACTTCTTGAGAGTTATTGGAACTGCACTAATCCAGGCCTGTGGGGAATATTCCATCTCACTCCTGACTTGTGTCTTATTAGATGGGTGGCAGGCTTTGGAAGTGAGTTACTCGCTGCAGTATTCCAAGCCTCTAACTTGCTGTTGTACACTTTATATTTATTTGGCTAGTCCAGTTCAGTTTCTGGTTGATGGTAACCTCCAGAAAGTTGATTTTGGGGTATTCAGAGACGGTAATGCCATTGAATGCCAAGGGACAGTGATTGGGTTGCCTCTTTGGAGATGATTATTGCCTGGCATTTGTGTTGCAAAAAGGTACTTGCCACTTGTCAGCCCAAGCCTAGGTACTGTGCAGGTCTTGCTGCATTTGGACATGACTGATTCAGTGTCTGATGAGTTGCAAATGATACTGAACATTGTGCAATCATTAATGAACATTCCCATTTTTGACCTTACCATGGAAGGAAGGTCTTTGATAAAACACCTGAAGACAGTTGGCCCAAGGACATGACCCTGAGGAACTCTTGCAGAGGTGCCCTGGAGCTGAAATGACTGACCTCCAGCAACCACAACCACATTCTTCAGTGCCAGGTATGATTCCAGCAAAACAATGAGTTTTTCCATGATTCCCATTTACTCCATAGTTGCTCCAGTTTTTGATACCACACCTGGTTAAATTTGGTTTTGATGTTGCCACACCTAGAGGTAACAGAGGAATGGAAGGCTCCAGCAACAGATGGGTTGAGTCAAGAATAGAGCTGGGGAACTTTAAGTAGGTAAATAGGTGGTCTGAGTCATGGCTATGATTAAAAGGTCTTTTTTAGGATTTTTTTAAAATTCCGTCATGGGATGTGGGTGTCACTGGCTGGTCAGCATTAATTGCTCATCCCTAGTTGCACTTGTGAAGATGTTGGTGAGCTGCCTTCTTGAACTGTTGCAATCCATGCAGGTAGACCTATGATACCCTGAGGGAGGAAGTTCCAGGATTTTAGTCCAATGAGACTGAAAGAGCAGCAATGTATTTTCAAGTCAGCATGATGACAGTCTTGGAGGGAAACTTGCAGTTGGTGATATTCCTATGTATCTGTTGCCCTTGGCCTTCTCGTTGCCAGTGCTTGTGGGTTTGAAAGATGCTGTCTAATGGTCTTTTGTGAATTTCTACAATGCATCTTGGAGAAGACACACATTACTGCTACAGAGTGTGGATAGGAAGTGGATATTTGTGGTTGCACGATCCATCAAGTGGGCTACTTTGTCATGGATGGTGTCAAGTTTCTTGAGTGTTGCCTCATCCAGACAAATGGGGAATATTCCACCTCACTCCTGACCCATACCTTGTAGGTTGTGGATAGGCTTTGGGGAGTCATGAGGTGAGTTACTTGCTTCAGAATTCTTAGTACCACCTGTTCCTGTGGCCATTATATTTATACAGTTAATCCAGTTCAGTTTCTGGTCATTGGTAACCCCCAAGGATGTTGATAGAATGTGACAGTGGGAAGGAATTTAGTGATGATAACACCATTGACTGTCAAGATGCGTTGGTTAGATCTAATTAGAGTTGATCATTGCCTGGTATTTGTGTAGCACAAATGTTACTTGCCAAGTTTTCAGTTTTTTTCAATTCATTTATGGGATGAAGGCATCGTTGGCCAGGCCAGCATTTATTGCCCATCACTAATTGTCAGGAGGACAGTTTAACAGTCAACCACATTGCTGTGCATCTGGTCTCACATGTAAGACAAACCAGATAAGGATGGCAGTTGCCTTTCCTAAAGCGCATTAGTGGGCCAGATGGGTTTTTCCAACAATCAACAGTGGATTTATTGTCATTATTAGAGTCTTAATTCCAGATTTTTATTGAATTAAAATTCCACCTTCTGCTGTGCCAGGATTCGAACCTGGATCCCCAGAACATTATCTGGGTCTCTGAATTAATATCACTGCATTAATGCCAATAGGCCATTATCTCTGCTTCATCCAAGTCTTGCAGCATTTGGACATGGCTGTTTCAGTATCTGAAACCCTTCAGGTCACTGGCTGTTGTAGTACTGCTGGAGTCCAGGTATCTGCTCAGCACGAGGCAGGAGAGGACTCCAATGAGGTGGGCAATTAAGAACTTCATAGACATGCACAAGGAAACACAGGAGCAGCAGGGCAGGGTTTGTCTGTGGCACTGGGAAAACTGACTTGAAGGTTGGAGGATTCCACAAGCTCCCTTTGTACCATGCTGCTTCTGAGATGAAAGCACCTGCCTGTCTCCATGTAGAAGTTGATGGCTGCCATAGAGATCCAGGTCTGCTGGGTATATGAACAATTCTGCACTGTTCCAACTATTGGTGTTCAGCACACTAATGTCAAGGTGACAATGGGACAAGGGACCTTGACCTCACTCCATGTGCCCCTTCTCCACAGGGACACAGTATAATGTCCAGAGGTTACCAACTGCCAAAGAAAGCACATATAGGCCCCCCAATGTCTCCTCTCAAATAGGCACAAAATGAATTAGTGCTAAGAGAGCAAATGATGAGCCCTCAAATCCATGAAATGGGTGTCTGTCCCTTCTGCAAAGTAGTCTCAGAAAAGTATTCCAATGAAAGGTGCCTGTACACTCCAAAGAGCAGTACTGAAATGCAGAACCATCTTGCAAGTGAATTGGAGGTGTGCCATGTTGGTGTGGTGAGACTCATATATATCCAATGCCAATGTCCCTGGACAGGTACGTATGTGTGCAGTTGCTGCCCATGAAGCTTGCCCTGAGATGTGCAACTGTTATTCAAAATGGAAGGGCAGTGGAACAAGTGGCCAGCTAGGGCTGCCAAATAACTACTCTGAGGTTCATGCTGGGAATCGTTGCTTCTAGTTTTTATTTTACAGGTGGAAAAATGGGAAATTGAAATTAATGTGGCAAATTTAACTATTGTTAATACATGCAAATGAAAGCAAAAAGGCCTTTCTGCACTCACTAGCTATACTTTTGCCTCATCATTTCACATTTGGTGAATGGACATTTTGCTCTCAATTTCAAGGCTCCATTATTGCTGATCTCATCAATTTTCCCAACTTTCTTGTCTATGCCCAATCATTCAAGGGTTAAGAAGATTCTGCCCACTATTTTCTTTGAGCTGAATTGATGCGAGAATGGAGGTTTGGTATAAGCCTGTAAGCTGTGAGTTTTCTTGTAAGAGATTACCATGAGGTTATCTGTTAGGTGAAACTGAAGTTTGAACAGGGTGGGGAGAATCCTCCTCTCACTTTCAGGTTATAGCTCTTTTGTTTTGATTGATTACAGAACTGGTTTGCAGGTAGTTCATTAGCTTTTTGGATAATGTTTAAGGTGGCATTTCTCATGGTGCTTCTCCAATCCAAAGAGCTGTCATCATTAACAGGGTGGCACGGTGGCTCAGTGGTTAGCACTGCTGCCTCACAGCACCAGGGACCCGGGTTCGAGTCCAGCCTCGGGTGTCTGTCTGTGTGGAGTTTGCACATTCTCCCTGCGTCTGTGTTGGTTTCCTCCAGGTGCTCTGGTTTCCTCCCACAGTCCAAAGATGTGCAGGTTAGGTGGATTGGCCATGCTAAATTGCCCATAGTGTTCAGGGAGGTGTAGGTTGGGGGGGTGAGTCTGGGTGGGATGCTCTGAGGTTCAGTGTGGGCTTGTTGGGCCAAAGGGCCTGTTTCCACACTGTAGGGGATTCTATGAAATTAACTTTTTGCAAGTATGGGAAACATGGCTACCTTAATCATGTGACATATCATTAGTCCTAAATCTCTTTCTAAATAAGATATTTGAGACAGCCAATATATTTTTGTTTGAGCTGATGAGCAATACAAGGAGAAATCACTGAAAACCTTGCTGGCTGTTGGCAAGGAATGGCTTCACAGAATTAATACATCTAAATTTTCCATGGAAGATCAAGAAGAAATCTGAAGGGGGATTTGAAGGTCACTCAAGGTAAGAATTAACTTCAGGATTAACAAACTTGAACTCACATTATACAGACAGCAACCACAAGAGTCTATTAATGATTTAGTCCCTAGATGTCACAGAAAAGGGCATAAAATCAATTTCTTTAAAGAGGAACTCAGAGGCAACTGAATTAGTAATTGGGTCTACATAATCAAAACGTTCAGGAAGGCTCTTCTAGGCAAGAAAAGTGGGCATACCATTGACACCTTATTTGAAGATGGATGCGAGTTTGAAGACATAGCAGTTGGCCAACTACAATCCATGTCTTCAGCCTAGCTAATACTATTTCTGCAGCCAAACCAACAAGGTTTGTAATAGATATGTTTTGGTGCATCCACCCGAAGTGACAACACACTGTAGCAACCCAGAAGAAGAAGAGTTACTCCACCTAGTATTTAAGGAAAACAGATACCAGAACAACCGGATCCAACAATGCTTATCACACAAACAACAACAGGAAGATACTGCATGCCCTAACACACTCATCATGCTACCATACATCAAGAACATATCCAAACTGACTACAAGACTCCTACGACCATTGGGCGTCAGAGTAGCACACTAACCCACATCAACCCTATACCAACTGCTAACTTGAACCAAAGACTCCTTACCCACTGTGGACAGAACCAACATAATATAGAAAATCCTAGGCAAGGACTGCGACAAACATTACATTGGACAGACAAGAAGAAAATTGGCCACAAGGGTACATGAACACCAACTAGCAACAAAAAGACATGACCAATACTCACTCATCTCCATTCACACAGAGAAGGAGAACCACCAGCTTGATTGGGACAACGCCAGGATCCTAGGACAGGTCAAACAGAGACAAGCATGGGATTCCTAAAGGCTTGGTTCGCCATCAAGAAGGCCATCAACAAATGCATAGAGCTAGACCCTGTATATACACCACTGTGAAGGAAAATCAGGAATGAGGTAATCAAATTCAACGGACCCCAGAGTTTAAATACCAGATGGGAAAACACAGCAGCACTTCATCAGAGGTTGGACTGATGATGTTACCCAGCAGGGTAATGAAACATCTGAGAACTGACGAACCAGCTTGGCAAGTGAACCAACCACAGCATTTGTACAGCTTTTCTTCACATCTGCAAAACCGACGGTAGGGAAGGAGATTGGCATTCATCTGCAGGAATTCTGGTTCCAAAGGCCAAGCCTGATCCTAGAACAGAACATAGGTGATCATCAAACAATACAACATTACAATTCTGGCAACAAGGAAAATATTAAAATATGTTCAAATGCAAGCATTTTGATGAAGCACAGGCCAAGAGGCAGGCAGATTTCAGCAAATGACCAAGCTTTCCACATGATGACCTAACACACCAGGTGGATGGTATAAGGCAGTCAGAAGCTTTACAAATGATAACATCATATGTCCTGGAAAGGTAGGTCATTGCACATTAAAAGCTAAAATCAACACAGGAGCTAATTCCAACATATTACCTAACAAAAACCGAAAGAACTGCAGATGCTGTAAATCAAGAACATCTGTAAATCTGAGGAAGGGTCACCGGACCTGAAACGTTAACTCTGTTTTCTCCTTCACAGATGCTGCCAGACCTGCTGAGCTTTTCCAGCAATTTTGTTTTTGTTCCAACATATTACCAGTACACATCCTGAAAGACATATACCTCAGCAAGCGGTGCTCCACGGTACAATCTACAGGATATTGACTCTGATTGGATAATATCATTAATTCCATGCACTGATACAACCAAAATGGAGTACAAATACACAAGTTAATTGTGACTTCCTGAAATCTTCTACCTGGTTGGTACCAGCAGTTAAGCAGTGGTGGGACTACTGGTATGCATAGATCTCATTGTAGTCAGAATTAATAAGATTCAAATCATACCCGCTGTGGTCGAGCAGACCACATGTGACATGATTGCATAAGTTGAAGTTGAAGATGTTCTCAAAATTAATCTGTTACACTTTGATCAGATCCAGTGTGAATAATTGTAATGGGTAACCGCCAAAGATGAGTGACTACAAGAGTTTTAAAAGACCAGTATCTAGAGTTAGCCTGAGATCATTAAAGAAGTTTCTACGGCCATTTATTCATTTTGGTTAGACAGCAATTATAACACGGCAAGTCATTTTCAAGGGTAAACAAAACCTCATACTAAAAGGATTGTACCAAGATATCATGACCATGTTACACAAAGATTGATGCATATTGAATTGTGGCAAGAAAGGCGTTCCAACTGCATTCTCTTTTCCAAGCCAGCTTGTCCAGCCTCAAGGCACTAATCACTCAAAACCAGCGCCACTGGGCAACAGTTCTACTGGAATTTCAGCCAAAGCCAGAAGATTTCCAGACAAAGTCTTCAAAGCATTCCTGAAAAAAACTGAAGTCCCATAAACTCTTGGGAGTACACCATTTCTGATGAAGGGTCTAGGCCCGAAACGTCAAGTTTTCCGGCTCCTATGATGCTGCTTGGCCTGCTGTGTTCATCCAGCCCCACGCCTTGTTATCTCGGATTCTCCAGCATCTGCAGTACCTATTATCATTCATGGGAGTACTTGGCCTCTGATTGACAAAATGGAGAAGGTTTATTCAGAAGCAGGATTGACTTATCAGTCATCGAAACGAAACGAAGAAAGTCATTCTTATCCTGAAGGTCAGTACTTAATGTTGCTTTTTCATTGCAAGAGTACGATTTAACATCAATAGGGACAAAGATAAAGTTGCTGGAAAAGCTCAGCAGATCTGACAGCATCTGTGAAGAAAAAAAATCAGAATTAAGGTTTCGGGTCTGGTGACCCTTCCTCAGAACTGAACTCAGAACCTTCCTCGGAACTGTACTCCATAGTGAGGTTTCTGAACAATCAACCCGGAACTAAAGACCAACGCGGTAAACAACCACTCAGGCTCCGGCGCCCTTTCGACCTTTCAACAGAACTGATGAAGGGTCACCAGACCCGAAACGTTAATTCTGATTCTTTTCTTCACAGATGCTGCCTGACCTGCTGAGCTTTTGCTGCAACTTCTGTTTTTGTTCCTGATTTACAGCTCCCGCGGGTCTTTCGCTTTTTATTTAACGTCAATAGATCTGTTTCCATGCTGTATGTCTCTACGAGTCTATAACACAGTTAACAAGCATGGGGCTGGATGAACACAGCAGGTCAAGCAGCATCATAGGAGCAGGAAAACTTGACGTTTCGGGCCGAAACCCTTCATCAGAAATGGGGGAGGGGAAGAGGGTTCTGAAATAAATAGGGAGAGAGGGGGAGGCGGATAGAGGATGGATAGAGGAGAGGATAGGTGGAGAGGAGGCAGACAAGTCGAAGAGGCGGGGATGGAGCCAGTAAAGGTGCGTGTAGGTAGGGGGGTAGGGAGGAGATAGGTCAGTCCAGGGAGGACGGACAGGTCAAGGGGGCGGGATGATGTTAGTAGGTAGGAGATGGGGATGGGGCTTGGGGTGAGAGGAAAAACAGGTTAGGGAGGTGGAGATGAGCTGGGCTGGTTTTGGGATGCGGTTGGGGGAGGGCACTCACCTTTACTGGCTCCATCCTCGCCTCTTCGACTTGTCTGCCTCCTCTCCTCTATCCATCCTCTATCCGCCTCCCCCTCTCTCCCTATTTATTTCAGAACCCTCTTCCCCTCCCCCATTTCTGATGAAGGGTTTCGGCCCGAAACGTCAAGTTTTCCTGCTCCTATGATGCTGCTTGGCCTGCTGTGTTCATCCAGCCCCATGCTTGTTATCTCGGATTCTCCAGCATCTGCAGTACCTTTTATCTCTATAACAGTTAGTCCAGTTTATTTTACAGTACAAGCTAGCACATTGAGACATTGCTTCAAATGTGTTGACACTAACTTGACGCTAAAACTTCATGAAATAGGCGGAGAGACTATGAGATGCAGGGTGACAATGATTGTTCGAGCTTATCAATGTCAATGATCAGAATGAAACTGCAGCGCCTTTTCAAGTAATTTGCCAGTATTTTGATTTCGCAATCATATACATTAAGCACGTTCCAGGTAAGTTCTTATTAATATGCACATCTTCGACACGCCCCCAGCTCCATAACTCCCCACTTCCATATGAAGTGCTGCTTTGGCGAATGAGTTATGATTTATTTTGCCACGTCAAATCCAACGCACCATATAAAATGGTTTTAGGATTAAACCACCCCAGGGAAATCTGGCAGTCGGTGTACTCCATAAGTGAGGTGTATGAACAATCAACCCGGGACTAAAGTGCAAAGCGGTAAACAACGACCCAGGTTCCGGCGCCCTTTCGACCTTACAACAGAGAACAACTCACAGAAAGTTTGTATATTCTTTAGGTAAGAGCACTTTTTCTGTTATATTTTGCTTTGATGTTTGGAAGCCCAATAACCCGATCAAGATTACAGGTTTGTTAGTTAGAATAGACAGAAACAACGCTGAAATAGTTAGTCAATATCGCAATGCGGAAGAGGATGCGAGCTGTAGGTGTCTCTAAGCTATCCATTGATTGAGGCAGGAGCTACTGTTACAATAGCCGCAACAGACAGCAGAGAGCACCTCAGCAGTGAGACGAAATCTCAAACCCCACAGTGAGATAGTCAGGGATGAGTCATTCAAGACACCAGGTTGGAACTGAATGGATCATGAAGAGCAACTACCGTAATGAAGCTAAGCATGTTTATACTTGGAGAAAGGAGCAATTCGATATGTAATTTGCACTGAAACAACACAACACTGAAACATTTACAGGAGCAAAAGAAATAGGTTGCAGAGATAGTAGGAACTGAAGATGCTGGAGAATCTGAGATAACAAGGTGTAGAGCTGGATGAACACAGCAGGCCAAGCAGCATCAGAGGAGCCGGAAGGCTGACGTTTCGGGCCTAGACCCTTCTTCAGAAATGGGGGAGGGGAAAGGGGATCTGAAATAAATAGGGAGAGAGGGGGAGGCGGATAGAAGATGGATAGAGGAGAGGATAGGTGAAGAGGAGACAGACAGGTCAAAGAGGCGGGGATGGAGCCAGTAAAGGTGAGTGTAGGTGGGGAGGTAGGGAGGAGGTAGGTCAGTCCAGGGAGGATGGACAGGTCAAGATCGCAGAGGTCATTTCACATAAGCTGACCTGTGTCAAAGGTAAAGGGAGGGGTGACGATTCCAATAACTTCTGGAGCCCTTCAATGTCGGTGAGCTTGAGTTTATCCAAACCTCCAATGTCTGAATTCTAAATCAAACCAAGTCGTGTCCCGTCTGTTTCCGGCCCTTGCTCACCTGCATTAGCAGTTTGGGAGGTAAAGCCTCGATTTTGAAATTCCTACGCCTCTGCTGTGACAACTATGTCTGATTCCCACTCCAAGACCTTCTGAAATCTGTACGCTTCTCCGATTCCGACACTTCTGCCACTGGATTTCCATCAATTCGCCTGCATCACCAGCTGTCTAGACCCTATCCACCTTTTCACCATTCTCCTCCTTTAAATCTTTTCTTCAGACATACCCAAAATTATTGAATTTTGTACAGTGCAGGTGGAGAGAAATCAGTATTAATGTTTGGGGTCAAGTGACCTTTCCTCCGAACTGATGATAGCTAGGAAAATGTCCATTTTTATATGCAGAAGAGGGTAGGTATATAGAAGAGGTATATAGGGTAGGGGGAGGGGAGTAAGGAGTAAATGATAGGTGGGATAGAGCCCAAAGAGAGAGAAGAGCAGTTGGACAGATAAAGGAGTGGATAACAATTTGGCTAGAAGGGTGAACAGCTATTAATGGGGACTTATAGTGGCTAACAATGGGTGGTGTATAAAAGTAGACTACGTGATAACAAGGCCTGGTAGTGGGGGTTGTGGTAAGGACATGGGAGAGCTTAAGCCAGAAAGTTATTGAACTCAATATTGAGTCCATAAGGCTGCAGGCAGAAAATGAGCTGCTGTTCTTTTAGCTTCACTGGAGCACTGCAGCAAGCATGAGACAGAGTTAAAAACCTAAAGAACTGCGGATGCTGTAAATCAAGAACAAAAACAGAAGTTGCTGGAAAAGCTCAGCAGGTCTGGCAGCATCTGTGAAGAAAAAATCAGAGTTAATGATTCAGGTCTAGTGACCTGTCCCCAGAGCTTTTCCAGCAACTTCTGTTTTTGTTCCTGAGACAGAGATGTTGGCCAGGGAACAGAGTGGTGTGTTGAAGTGGCAGGGCAACTGAAAGCTTGGGGCCTTTTTTGCAAACAGAACACAAGTGTTCTGCGAAGCGGTCACCTAGTCGATGCTGCATTTTCCCAATCTAGAGGAGACAACATTGTGAGCAGCGAATGCAGCAGACTAGAAGGTCTGGAAGGTGTGTTTGGTCCCTTGGACTCTGAGGAGGGAGGAAGTAAATGGACACGCATTACACCTTCTGCGGTTGCAGCAGAAGGTGCCGTGATGTTATAGGGGTAGGCTGGAGGTGAAGGAAGAGTGAATCAGGGTGTCCCATAGGGAAGGTGAACAAGTAAAGGGAGGGGAATATGTGTCTGGTGGTGGCATCTCACTGGCGGTGGAAGAAATGGCAGCTTCTGCTTGTGGGTGCTGGTGGGATGGTGGGTAAGGACAAGGGGAACCCTATCACTGTTGCGGGAAGGAAGAGCGAGGATGAGCGCTGAAGTGCAGGAGATTGGTTGGACATGGCTGAGGCCCTGTCAGAATGGTGCTGGGGAATCCTTGGTTGAGGAAGAAGGTGGAGATTTCAGAGGCTCCCTTTTTCAAGTTGGCATTATTGTAACAAATGTGATGGAAGCAGAGGAATGGGGAGAATGGAATAGAGTCTATACAGGAAGAAGGATGTATATTCTAGGTAACTGTGGGAGTCAGTGGGTATATAGTGGATATTGGTGGCCACTCATTCCTTAGAAATGGAGAGAGAGATGTTGAAGAAGGGAAAAGAGAAGTCAGAGATAGAGCAGTTGAAGGTGAGACCGGAGTGGAAATTGGAAGTGAAATCAATAAACTTTTCCAATTCCGGTTGAGAGAGGGAAGCAGCACTGATGATATCATTGATATACTGGAAAACGTTTTGTGAGTGAGGGCCGGAATAGGACTGGAGCAAGGAATGTTCCACACATCCCACAAAGAGATTGGCACAACTGGGATCCATGCATGTACTCATGGCCACCCTTCTGAACTGAAGAAAATGAGAGAAGTTAAAAGAAAAGTTGTTCAGGGTGAGGATGAGCTTGGTCGGGCAGAGGAGACTGGTGGTGGATGGAGGTGATTCAGGCCTTTGTTCCAGAAAGAAACAGAGAGTCCTGAGACCATCCTGGTTGGGGATGGACGTGTAAAGGGATTGAACGTCCATGGTAAAGAGGACGTAGCTGGAGCCCGCAAACTGGAAATTCTGCTATTGGCGTAAAGTGAGCAATCGTGAATGTCAGTGGGCGGGGATTTGACCAGGGGAGAAAAGACCAAGTCAAGGTGGGAAGAGATGAGTTCTGTGGGGAACTTGTTAGCTCGTCAGATGAGCCAGAGGACAAAGTGGAACTGGGGAGTGGTGCAGCTCTGAGCCAGCGTGATGCAATGCTGTTGGCTCTCACCACGTCCTGAGATCGACACAAGTCCATATGACATCATCATAGTTTGTGGTGCTCCTCAGTAATAACTCTTCCAGACCCACATACAACCTGTCTCTCCTAATTCTTTGTGCATCTTCTTTTACCTCTTCAGTGTTACCTCTTGGATGCCATCCACTGCTGAGTTATTTTCAGTCATCCCCAATACATGTCATCTATTGCATGTAAACTTTAAGCACAAAGGTCTTCCTTTCTTTATTGTGAAAGGTTTATTTCAGAGGATTACATTAATTGATTACACATCTGAGCGTTCAGTACATTTGAATAGCAAAGGAGTGTAATTGTGGGAGTGGTATAACACAACATACACCTGACTCTGAAGTTGCAAAATATTTGGATAATTAAATGACTTTTGAATGTTCCTATTGTGTTTCTCAGAAAATACAACAGTGTTCATGGGTGCAGCACTAAATATTGTGTACAGTGATACATTCAAATTCTAAACCATTAAGTCACGAAAATAAATCTAACTAATTGGAATGCTTTTATGATCTGGTGTTGATTCATCTTTTGGTATGTTGAGCATGATGCTCACCTGACAGACTCAGTATATTTATTTTCCTGTTATTCACCTATTACAGTCATGTGGGGATCTGTTAGGCAATGGGCTGGACAACTGGTTTGTGATGCAGAACGATTTCAACAACATGGCCTCAATTCCCTCATTGGCTGAGGTTACCATGAAGGACTGTCCTTCTTAACCTCTCTGCTTACCTGAGGTGTGGTGACCCTTGGGCTAAAATGCCACCGGTCATCTTTCTGGAATGAGAGAGCAGATTAGAGTCAGGTAAGACAATGGCAACTTTACCTGTATCGTCATGAATGCTTCCTTGTCAGCATAGAATGCTATCTTTATTATAGTCCATGTTTCTGGTAAAGCTCAGCTTCTGTTGTTTGAATAACAGACATTTGAGGAGTTGGCTTTCAGATTGGAATCTAATTATGAAAGGCTCCTTCATTTATATATGAAATATTGTAGTAGGGAACCCACCATTCTTTTTGCTTTAACCTTGCTATCATTTCTAATTTTATAACCACCGTCATTGGATTCAAAACATTAACTCTATTTCTCTCCACAGATGCTGTCAGACTTGGTGAGTTTTGTCAGCAATTTCTGTTTTTATGTCTTTTGACTACTAGTCTGGTGACAATACCATTATACCATTATAAATATGAAAGTCAGGAAGCTTTACTTTAGCCAAACAGGGCATTTAGGAGACCACATCTGAAATTCTGCGCACAGTTTTGATCTCCTTAATTGAAAAAACAAAATAATTGCATGAGAAGCTCTTGAGTGAAGATTCAGTTAATTCATTCCTGGGATAATGGGCTTATCTAATGAAGAAAGGTTGAACAGATTGGGTTTATACCCTTTGGAGTTTAGCAGATTGAGAAGTAATTTTATTGAAACGCATAATACTTTGTGAAAAAAAACCGAAAGAATTGCAGATGTTGGAAATCTGAAACAAAAACGGAAATTTCTGACATAATATTCTGTGATGATTTGACAGGTTGATACTAGGAGAATACTTCCTCTTGTCAGTTAGAGAATACAATTTATCATGAAGTCTCCCATCTAAGACAGATGTGAGGATTTGTTTTCCCTGAAAAGGTTATGAATATTTGGAATTCTCTTCCCTAGAACACAGTGGATGCTGGATAGTTGAAATTATTCAAGTGAGAGTTCAATCAATTTTGACAGAAAAGGGAGTTCTAGTGTACATGCAGATAGGAAAGTGGAGTTGAGGCAACAGCCAGACCAGCCATGATCTCATTGAAATATGGATCAGACTAGAAAGGCCAGATGGCTTGCACCAGCTCTGGTATCCAATGTCCCTTTGTTTCTCAACATTATTATTACTAACCTGTCAATCTCACAATGTTCTCCATATAATATCTTCCATTTTGGCCTAAGGTTTTCTTTAATTAGGATTTTAGTTTTAAAAATCTTGTAATTATTCATGTGAAATATAGCACAAGAGGAAATTATGAATGAGCATCATATAAATGTTTGTTTTTTTGTTCTGTACAATTCACTGTTGTACTTAGGTTTGGTGTTCATATTCTAAAAGTGGCTGTTTTTTTTCAGGTTCTCGTCATTTGCCCTATATTCATAGCGATATGTTTGCATTCACTCTGGGCTTCTTTTTAATCTGGTTTCTGTGCTGGTGGATGCGAGATAAACTTAAAATAGGAAACGTCTCGGACAAGTACGTGTTCATCACTGGATGTGATACTGGGTTTGGAAATCTTGCTGCAAAAGTATTTGATGAGGGTGGATTTCGAGTGCTTGCTGGCTGCCTGACTGAGGAGGGGGCTCAAGGCTTAAAGAACGAGACTTCAAGCAGGTTGAAAACAATCTTGTTGGATATTACAAAATCTGATAGTATAGAGAATGCAACTGATCTGATCAAAGTTGAAGTAGGAAACCAGGGTAAGTGCAATACAGTGAGTTCTTTTAGCTATATACTAATATAATATGAAGAACTAATATACAATTACTTCTCATACATAATTAGTGTAATATATTACATGCTGAATAATGAAATACATTAGAATTTACATTAAAAAGGGTTAATTGATGTATAATTATGAGAAAACAATTGGGTGAGAAATTCATCTATTCACAGCCACCCCCAGCAAAGGCTTCCAATTATTTTTGCTGGGACACTAGATACAAGATAGTGATGTCACATAATTACATGTTTTCCTACTGTTATTTTAAAGACTCTAGATTCACACTATTATTGGCCTACAGTAAAAAGAGTGTCTTTTTGAAGGAAGTGGAAAGTTCTAAATAAATGGCATTTTTAAAAAACCTATTTGACACATACTGTTGTCAAGATAGAGTCAAGATTTATATGATGCAATGTATAGAAGGTGAATAGGATTGGAGGTGGCACAGCTTCACACAAAACATATAAAGAGCAATGAGAAGTAGGCGGGGTACATAGATTGGCGTGGAGAATATGAAAAACCATTGTGTTTGGTGCAGACCAGAGCCTGAAGGGTCATTGCAGATAGGTGGAGTGGTATAACATAGTATAGATATGGTATAGGAGATGAAAAGGATGTAAGGACATGGAGTGGTGGAGTTATAGTGCCTTATTATTTTCGCTATAACTGGGATGAAGTCCCACAGTAGTGAGGCAAACCTTTCACACAGTCCAAAATCTTTCTTGGGTCTACTGGCCTGACTATGCCCTACACCTGACTAATGATGGGCCTGTACCCACCTCACTTCAGTAATCATTAACCTGTCACTTTCACAGCACCTTTACATTTCCTTGAACCCAAAGTAAATAATGAGTAAAAGAAGGAGAAAGATGAAAGAGAGAAACAGAAATGAAGTGTAAATGAGTCTGAAAGCAGACAGGGAGAGACAGAAGAGGAAAAAAAAGCAGAAAATAATCAGTACAGAAAAAGGCAAACGAGGAGAAAAATAAAAAGAGACAGAAAGGGAAATAGGTGAATGTAACAAACAGAGAAAAATGAAGAAATACAGAGAAAAAGCAAAACAGAGATATGAAAGGAGTGACAAAGAAAGACTCAAAAGCATACTTAAACCCTTAAATAAAATAAAAATACTGCAGATGCTGGAAATCTGAAATAAAAGCAGAATTTGGTGTAGAAACTCAGCAAGTTTGACAGCATTTGTGGGGAAAGTAACAGAGTTAACGTTTTGAGACTGATATGACTCTTCTTCTTTATTTAAACCCTGCCATCTTGACAGAAACCAAGTCAGTGAACAATGGAGTGTTGCAATCTTAACACATATTTCTCAGCTTGTGAGAGGGAAACCCTCCAAAAGCAGTAGGGTCCTTAAATTCGCAAGGTGGGTGTAGTGATTGTAACGGGGTCAGCCAGGTCAACCTCATAGAATATGAGTTCCCTGACTGGGGCTTCTAATCTGGTCCAGGCAGGGAGCCCTGACTCTCGGACAAGAACAAGAGTGTCAGATACCCTGTTCACTCTGAAAGCTGGCTTTGAGGAAACTGTACCAGTGTCAAGAACTCTTCATGTGTAAATAAAGAGTGACTTAGTGACAGGATACTGGCCTTTGTGGAGTTACATCAGTGGGGTTTGTTTACATCAGCGCGCTTAGATAGTGATTTTTACCAAAGGCCCACATGGGAAGTCTTTATGGAGAGGAGGAAAACAAGAGAGTGAGGGAGAAAGATGTCGATTGTAATGGTTTATTCTGGCCAGGAAAGGGGGAGCAAAAGGTTGATTTCTTGTCTTACGTCTTGTTGAATGCTCTTTCAAATGAATTTAATGGGAAGGAAAATCTTGTAGGAATGAAGGAAGGGCTACCAATCTGCTGACACCTGTTTTCTGCTCAATACTAAAGGTTAAACACCATTATGAATCACAGCGTAAGAGCATTTCTTGTGCTGTACTAGTCCAGAATGTCAGTCTCCCCACCTGTATGTTCTTGCTGTGCTGCCTGACCTGTTTTTGTTTATTGCCTCATCCAATCAGACATTAGCTTGGTGCTCTATTTCACATTTAAATTCATTCTCACATTTTGAGACTCTCAGCATAGAGGTCACTGAAACGCATACCAGTGTTTGCAATTCCTGGGAATCCTTCCCTGTCCTTCCAGTCTGAGATATCTCTTTCCATCCTCCTTTTTTGTGGATACAAGGTAATGTCTTTGGAGATGAACTGCAGTTACAACCAGAGGCATGAGAGGAGAAGCCACAATAGCTTTCTATCAGCGTCAATCTGACAGAAATAAGAAACTCGGCCAGAAGAGGTGTAGACATTTGAGTGATTCAATTTTTTTTTAATGTCCTTGCAAAGTGAACAGGATTGCTGTGGATCAAAGAAGGAAAACCTTTGGGTTTACCCTGCACCTTGTCCATTGGCAAGGTTTCACCCAGCCTCTGCAGCCTTCTCTCAATCATTTTGATGGGTGCCAGGAATTGTTTCATGCATGATCAGTGATGTCCTCATACAATCATTCTCATCGTTTTTCTTCATTCTCTTGACTTGTGTCTGTGTTGGCAACCAATCAGAGCTGTATTCAGGTGATCATGGTTCAAAAATGATCCAGAGGAGAATATCTTGCAATTTACTCAGTCATGTAGATAATTGAGTATTCCCAACTTCAGCTTTATCCTGTATCCACGTGAAAGATAAAGAATTGGGATATTCCCATCAAGTTATCTTTCTGACAGGTGAATGTCTGATGACATCAGACATTTGCCATAATTCTGGAAATGCTGAATTTCTGGGCGAAGGATTTTTAAGAAAAAGCTAACATGTCCAATAATAACCACACCTTTGCAAACATACGCTTGCAGCAGTGAAAGTGATCAGGAGGGGGATGTTTCTCTTCTTCATTATTTTACTGATACTGAGACTTGTAGTACCTCAAATCTCACAAATCAAGAAAAACAAAAGAACAAGTGGGTTTAGCACAGAACCAATAAACATTGTTGAATCTACCTATAAATAATCAGATCAGCCAATGTTAATTTCATATTGATCTGATTAAATAATTTGAATGAGTTTTTAGAAGTTATGGATAATGTATAGATTATGCTCATAAATGGTACTAAGCTACAATTATTATTTTTTCTTAATGTTTCGATGGCTATACCTAGAGTAAATGTTAAAGGTGTTAGATACATTATTGTATATGTATAATTATCCTAATTTGTTCTTGCAGGTCTGTGGGGATTAGTAAACAATGCTGGAATAGCTGGAATACTCTGTCCCACAGATTGGTTACAGATTGAACATTTCAGAAGACCTATTGAAGTTAATTTATTGGGACCAATTGAGATGACATTAAAATTGCTACCTCTGATTAAGAAAGCCAGAGGAAGAATAGTGAATGTGAGCAGTGTGCTCGGTCGATTAGCGTTGACTGGTGGAGGATACTTCCCATCGAAATTTGGAATGGAAGCTTTCAACGATAGTTTAAGGTTAGGATATCCTCTGTTATAACACATTTAAACTACAGTGCAGCATGAAGGTAACAAATATCAAGGACACATAATCCAAACTTCAGATATATTACCGTATTTACAACAATACTAAAAATTATTCTTTGATGTAAAAGGAGCTTTATAATTTAGGAATCACACTAAGGCAAATTAAGGCGAGATGCCACCACATGCTAGTTTGATTTTGCACTGACTATAGCATGACTATGAAAGGTTCCCTGTGAAGTACTGACTTATATTACTTTAAATGAAGCATGTATAACACCAGGGGTAAGTGGGTATCCCTGTCCTTGAAAAATATTAGAAACCTGCAAAGTGTACATGCAGAGTTGATTTACTCCTGACTGTACTCCTGATTCTGCAATATAACTTCCCGCACCCTGATTATACATCACTTTACACAGCTGAAACCAACAGCAAGGTTTTAATTTTATATCCATGTTGCATAAGTTGGTTTTTATGTTTTACTATATGGTAGCACTTTAGCCTCTGAGCCCGAAAGTTGTGGCTTCCACGCCTTACTTCAGAAACCTTAATATATAATTTAAGGTTGCAAGATTGAGGGAATGCTACACAGTTGGAGATTTTATGTTTCCAAAGAGACAATAAACTAATCCTCTGTCAGTCCTCTCTGGAATATTTAAAAGCATTAGTTGAAGAGGATCATGGCACTACTTGAAGAGGATCTGGGATTTCTTCTAGCTGTTTGGCCAAATTTTAATTCTCAATTCATATCACTAAAATATATTTCAAACATTTTGGAGAATGTGACTACAGCATATTTCTTTCTGTCTAACACCATCAAAAGTTAGAATTTTTCTATTACAGTAAGTAATTTGTTATCACTTAGCCTACAACAATTTCAATGATGCCATGCATTTTTTTGCAGAACCGCAAATTGACATCAAATTATAGTGCATTTGGTGTACAAATGAAATATCCTGGGATTTGTAATCAGATGGTACACTATTTTAAATTGCTCCCTTTATTGATGATAGACAAGAATCCGTTCCTTTCCCAGGAAATTGAATTTAGTCTGATCCCAGTCGGCCAGTTTAAATGGTCCCCGCTTTGAATGTTTATTACGTATGGTAGATTGAACAGTAGCTGAAGGAGCAAATCAATATCAGTATTTACATAGATAACAAGGGTTTAGGCCCAAAACGTCAGCTTTCCTGTTCCTCTGATGCTGCTTGGCCTGCTGTGTTCATCCAGCTCTATACCTTGTTATCTCAGATTCTTCAGCATCTGCAGTTCCTACTATCTCTCTCAGTATTTACATACTTGTTGCAAGTTATCTTTATAAAAGTTACACCTTTCATAATTGATACGAGTAATGGAAAAATCCATATGGCTGACCCATGCAGAGGTAGTGGGTGAGTAGGTGAGCTAATAATATTTTCTATTTGTGACAGACTGTCTATGGGTTAATTTTAGAGAACATTTTCTTGTAATTTGTGACGGTAATATTTGAAGATTTTGAGGTATTAGTGAATCATTGTAAGACAATAACTAACTAGATTTTACAGATAATAATCATTAATCTCTTTTTAATAACATGCATAAAAAGTTATCACACAGCTGGATAATAAACCTGCACTAATCTCCTTTTCCAGATATTTTAAGTCATATATTTTAATTTCTAGGCTCAGATCAAATCAGATTCATAGACTGGGGAGATTGAAGTGTTTCCTCTATTGTTTCCCTTGAATTACGCTGTGATTTGTATCCATGGGTATTACATAATGATCAGCCATGCATCTAGTCTTGACTTAGTTGATACATTGGCCTAAACATTTCGGTTTTAGCTACCTTGGGATCAACAAGAGCAGCAGGTGTTATTTGGCATTGTCAAGTATTTCACTGGTCTTTGAAGGAGGATCAAACTACATTCAAACAAGGACACACTTCAGTCACCACCTCATCTGCCTGTTTTCAAAGAACGGGATGGGGAATAATGTTATTGCACCAGAAATGTATCAGTGACTAAATATTTTCTACATTAGAACAGTATTACAATAGATCTGACTAGTTTTTCTGTTTTCATCCATGTGCAAAATTTGCTTGCTCAGGCGTGATATGAAGCATTTTGGAATAAAAGTCTCATGTATCGAGCCTGGGATGTTTGTAACCAAACTGACAGATTGCAGCTTACAGCGTCATGAAAAGCAAGAGCTCTGGGACCACCTATCACCTGATCTGAGAAAGCAATATGGAGAAAATTATTTAATACAATGTAAGAAATATAAACTTAACTTTTCCGGTCAACTTTCAGCCCTAGGAATTATGTTATGATTATTACCATGCATGGATTTAACTTTCCCTATTTTAATGATAGCCCATTTAAAATAAATGATTGAGTATTTCAGTTAGATTAGTTAATAATAAAAGCATACACCAATATTTGGCAAGAGTAATTTCAATATCTTGGTGTTTGCCACCAAACTCAACATTTGTTTGAAAAGCCTACATCCATATTTTACAGCCATAAATCCTAAATTGTTTAGCTTAGCTATTTACTTTGAAAAACTTCATAGGGCAGAATTTTCCCTCCCTGGATGTGCTGAGAGAGGTGGTGAGAAGGGGAAATAATCAGGTGAGTTGGCCTTGGCAAGACACTAGCCCCTTCTTGCCAACTAATTTTTGGGTGAGAGTGTCGATGTGGTGCCAGTCAAGGGGGCTGCTTTGTCCTGGATGCTGTCCGGCTTCTTGAGTGTTGTTACTGCTGCACCCATCCAGGCAAGTGGTAAAGGTGGGGTTAAGTATGTTTTTCCCTCTTGTTGGCTCCCTTACCACCTGCTACAGACCCAATCTAGCAGCTATGTCCTTTAGGACCCAATCAGCTCGATCAGTAGTACTGCTGCTGAGCCATTGTTGGTGGTGGACATTGAAATCCCTCACCCAGAGTACATTTTGTGCCCTTGCCATCTTCAGTGCTTCTTCTAAGTGTTGTTCAACATTGAGGAGTACTGATTCATCAGCTGAGGGAGGATGGTACGTGGAAATCACCAGATGGTTTCCTTGTCCTTGACTTGATGGGGTTCAGCGTCAATGTTGAGGACTCCCAGTGCAGGTCCCTCCTGGTGTCTGGGATATTATCTGTGAGGTATGACTCGGTGAGTATGATGATGTCAAGTTGTTGTGTTACTAGTCTGTGAGAAAACACTCCCAGTTTTGGCACTAGCCCTCTGATGTTCTTGAGGACACCTTTGCAGGCTTGACAGGGCTGTTTCTGCCATTGCCTGTTCTGGTGCCTAGATCCATGCCAGGTGATCCATCCAGTTCCATTTCTTTGAGACTTTGTCATGACTGATACAACTGAATGGCTTTCATAGGGTAATTAAGAGTCAGTTATGTTGCCATGGGTCTGGAGTCACACGTAGGCCATACCAGGTGAGGATGGCAGATTTCCTACCTGAAGGACATTAGTGAACCAGAGGGGTTTTTTCAACAGTCAACAATGATTTCATGGTTGTGAGTAGATTCTTAATTCCAGATTTTTTAAAAATTGAAATCCAAGTCCATTGTGCTGGGATTCAAACTCAGGTTCCAGAGCATTAGCTGTGTTTCTGGATTAATAGTCCAGCAATAATACCACTAGGCCATCACCTCCCCTGTGCGGCTTTCGTTTCTTTAATTCTGTTGCCTTGTGTAGCTACTTCCATTTGTTATTACTTAAGTGCTTTGTAATGAACTAGCTGAGTGAACTATGTTAACTTTCACACCAACTTTTTTTTATATGTATAAGGTTCTTTCAGCATTTTGGCATTCACCTCTCTTTCCCCATAACTCTGTTCTCTTCATGGCTTTATTTTATGTCAGATTAATTTTATTTAACTTCCAGTTGTGTTGAGATTGAAATCCATTCCAGTTAATGTTAATATGATGTTTGTCATTTTAGATATTGATGGGCCTCCTGTGTGTTTGCAGTATTTCCTATTTTACTTCAGGTTTCCAATTTCCATTTTCGTTTGCCGTTGTTTTTTGTTTGTATTTTGTCACAAACTATTTTTCTGACATTTGTCTTGGGCCTTCCACAGCAGACACCAGACAGGAGAAATTAGTGAAAAAATGGTCAAGTAAAGACCTTTCCCAGGTGGTGTGGTGTATGGAACATGCTCTGACAGCAAAGTACCCTCGATCCCGGTACAGTGCAGGCATTGATGCAAAGCTGCTTTGGATTCCAATGACTTACCTGCCGACATTTGCCTCGGACTATCTGTTGGCTCAGGATACAATAATAGATTCAAATGCTGTGTAAAAATCAACATCACTTTAATGGAAGTAATAAGACTGATAAGAAGACATCAAAAAGAAAAAAATGAACTTCACACATGCGGCAACATTTTTCCGCAGTGAAACAAGTACTGATTAAGTCACTCATTCTGAGGAAGGGTCACCACACCCGTAACGGTAACTGATTTTTTTCTTTACAGATGCTGCCAGACCTGCTGAGCATTTCCAGCAACTTCTGCTTTTGTTCCTGATTAAGTCAGTGATGTCATATAATCAAACTATATGCGGAAGTGAGTCTGGAGTTTGTTTCAGGAGAAGATGAAATATGTCACTATATTAGTACCAGATTGTTTAGATTTGTATTTATGGTAAGAAAACCCAAATATTTTAATGTTTTTAAAGTTTCTTTATAATGTTTTTGTTTTGATGCCATGTAGATGCCTCAATCATTTATTTCATAATATTCAAACTTTAAGTTAAACATGAAGAGATTCTATAACTTTTATTTCTGGCATACTGTCTGTGCGAATACTTCCAAAATGGTTGGCAGCTTACCCAGTTTCATGGATGCTTGGAGATCTTCTTGGCTTGGCAAAAGACTACAGCGATCTCTGGATCTTTGTGAGCAAATTTTGTTGCGTACTATCGTAAACATTATTTCAGTGATGATTTTTCAGTGATTTTTACGGCAATCACATGGTTATTTTTTTAAATGACTAATATTGCACAACATTTAAGTCCTGAATTACGATTGTATGGAATTTAGACATCTATATTTGGTTATTTGTATTATGCTACTGGAAAGGGTGGGGCAAACCTGTCAGTCCTGAAAGGGTTGGGGGAGGCAGTATTAGGAACACAATCCAGTTTCACTAGTATAATCTTCCATTTAAACTTGATATTGAGTCACTCATCCATTCGCACATTTAATTGTTTTCCACTTATTTTTTCTTAAAAAATATAGTTGCATATTTTGAGTCAACATTTATTTGCAAGATGCAATTTCTTATCAGGTTTAGAATGTCAATGTATTGTTCTTCAAAATAAAGCACTGAAATTTAAAATTTAGATCTGTTTAAGTGCAATTATAGCTGCTATTCACTTTTTGTTCTCTAATTACACCATTGTCGATCAAGCTAACAAGCATGGGGCTGGATGAACACAGCAGGTCAAGCAGCATCATAGGAGCAGGAAAACTTGACGTTTCGGGCCTAAACCCTTCATCGATCAA
>JAHRHZ010000144.1:59001436-59121053 GCA_024137785.1 Ginglymostoma cirratum
TGACCTGTCCATCCTCCCTGGACTGACCTATCTCCCCCCTACCTACACTCACCTTTACTGGCTCCATCCCCACCTCTTCGACTTGTCTGCCTCCTCTCCACCTATCCTCTCCCCCTCCTCTCTCCCTATTTATTTCAGAACCCTCTTCCCCTCCCCCATTTCTGATGAAGGGTCTCGGCCTAAAACGTCAAGTTTTCCTGCTCCTATGATGCTGCTTGGCCTGCTGTGTTCATCCAGCCCCACGCCTTGTTATCTCGGATTCTCCAGCATCTGCAGTACCTTTTATCTCTGATACAATCATTGCTAAGAAATAGATTACCTCAGTGTGAGGAGTATAGTTTAAAGTTCCAGAAGAGAAGTGTTTGGTTATAATCTTAAAGAGGTTATTTGAATGTGAGACATTCTAAGCTTAGTTGTATGAAGGCACCAGGAAGAAGCTATCAGATTCTAAAGATTAGGAGTTGAAGTCACAGTTAAATTGAGACATAAAGGGTGATGGAGGAGGGAAATCTTTCTGTTGTGCATTCTGTAATGGAGTGCTTTGGGGATTAGTGAGATTATATTTTTTCAAGTATTTAAAAATCTTTAAGTGTGTGTTACATGTAAGTTGTTTAGTTTATTCTATTTTACGTTTATTTCTTTTGCATGATTAACTTCTCCTTTATTGTTAAAATCAAGCCTGCAGCATTACTTACATTTCAGTGAGAGAACACTTCATTAAAATAAAAAAAAGAGTATTCAGAACAAATTTCAGTCTGGGATCTGACTTGCGCAGAAGTAGCATCAAATGAGGTTTTGACAACATATTTATGGGTTCAGCAATCTTGTTGTCGGACGAAGATTTTATACTTCACCTTGGTAATAACTTTTCACATGTCCATCTACCCTATTTCTTGCACACATAGCAGTTTTTAACTTATAGTTCTGGTAAGAAAAAAAAACTTACCTCGTGCAGCAGCGGCCTTCTTGTTCTCAGCAGCCGCAGCGCGAGCCAGAGCGCCGACGGGAAGGTAATGTTGTTTTCTTCCCTGTATAAAAACTTACCTCATGCAGCAGCGGCCTTCTTGTTTTCAGCAGTGGGAGTCCGGGAGAGAGCGCAAGGGCAGCCAGAAAGGTAAGCTTTCATTATAAAAGTCTTACCTCGCGTGACTGAGGCCTTCAGTTGTTCAGCGAAGAAGTCCCAGAGCAGCCGTGAGTGGTCGGCTGGGTAACGGTTATCTTTCACCCAATAAATTTGCAAAGTAAATTTGGGAAGTGCAGAGAATACTTAAAGGGAGGACACTGTGAAACTAAAAAAAATTAATTAATTTTAAATAATTAACTCAGTAGAGACGGCAGGTCAGGTGATGTGTTGTAACCGTATTATGTGGGAGCTAGCTGATCCCATTGAGAATGGCAGTGACCACACCTGCAGCAAGTGTTGGCTGCTTGAAGAGCTCCAGCTCAAAATTGATGAGCTGGAATCCGAACTCCAAACACTGCGGCACATCCGGGAGGGGGAGAAATACCTGGATGACTTGTTCCAGGAGGCAGTCACACCTATTAGATTAACTAATGTTAATTCGATCAGCGGCCAGGTACAGCAGTGTGTGACTGCGAGTGAGGCAGGTAGAGGAACCCTGCGGACAGGAACACAGGAGCTGGAGCCCAAGACATTGTCCCACAGGTATGAGGCACTTGGTCCCTGCATGGATGAGGAACAGGACAGCAGGAAGGATGAGTCAACTGACCATGGCACCATGGTTCAGGAAGATATTCAAGAGGTGGGGTGCTAAAGGACAGATTGTAGTTGTAGGGGATTCCATCATGGGGGATAGACAGTATCCTTTGCAAGCAGGATAGAGAGTCCTGCATGGTGTGTTACCTGCCCGGTGCCAGGGTGTGAGACACCTCTGACCGGCTTGAGAGGATACTAGAGGGGGAGGGGGAGGATCCAGTTGTTGTGGTCCACATAGGCACCAACAACATAGGCGGGACTAGGATAAAAAAAGTGTTTCTGGATTATGAAAAGCTAGTAACAAAATTAAAAAAACAGGCCTTCGAGGGTCATAATTTCTGGATTGCTGCCCGAGCGACGTGCAAATTGGCATAGGGAGGCGAGGATCAGAGAAGTAAGCATGTGGCTAAAAGAGTGGTGTGGGAAAGAGGGTTTCCTTTTCATGTGGCACTGGCATCAGTTCTGGGACAGGAGGGATCTACACTGCTGGGATGGACTCCAGCTGAACAGGGCCAGGTCCAGTGTTCTGGCGAAAAGGGTAAATAGGATGGTCAATAGGACTTTAAACTCGTAAGTAGGGGGGAAGGGAGGAGTGGGCGTACAGGGATTATAACAACTAATGGAAGGCAAAACAACAGGTTAGCAGGTGACGAGGAAGCTTCAACTCCATTGAAAATTAGGAAAAATGTTAAAGGGAAGGAGAGCTCAAGAGCTGTTACTAATGGAGGTGATAGGACTCAAAAAAAAGGTGCAAAAACTGGCATAAGGGCACTTTATCTGAATGCTTGGAGCATTCAAAACAAGGTGGATGAGTTGACAGCGCAAATCATGACAAATGGGTATGATTTAGTGGCCACTACAGAGACATGGTTGCAGGATGGTCATGACTGGGAGTTAAATGTCCAGGGGTATCAAACTGTTCGGAAGGACAGACAGGAAGGTAAGGGTGGTGGTGTCACTCTGATTTTTAAGGATGATATCAGGGCGGTAGTGATAGATGATATAGGTTCTACTGAACAAAAGGTTGAATCCATTTGTGTGGAAATTAGGATTGCAGAGAGAAGTCACAGATAGATGTGGTCCATAGGCCACCAATTAATGACATTTGGGGTGGGGCAGGCAATAAACATAGAAATAGCCAATACATGTAAAAATGGTACGGCAATTATCATGAGGGATTTTAATTTACCTATTGATTGGTCAAACCAGGTCGGTCCTGGCAGCCTTGAAGAGGGGTTCACAGAATGCATCCGTGATAATTTCCTTGAACAATATGTAATGGAACCTATGAGGGAGCAAGCTATCCTAGATCTAGTCCTGTGTAATGAGACAGGAATAATTAATGATCTCACAGTTAGGGATCCTCTCGGAAGGAGTGATCACAGTATGGTCGAATTTAAAATACAAATGGAACGTGAGAAAGTTAAATTCAGTACCTATGTCCTGTGCTTTAAACAAAGGAGACTATGAAGGAATGAGGAAGGAGTTAGCTCAGGTAGGATGGGAGCAAAAACTTTATGGTGGGTCAATTGAGGAACAGCGGAGGACTTTCAAAACAATTTTTCACCGTGCTCAGCAGAAATATATTCCAGTGATAAGGAAGAGCTGTAGGAAAAGATATAGTCAGCCATGGATGTCTAAGGAAATAAAGAAAAGTATCAGATTGAAAAAATTATATACAAAAAAGCAAAGAGTAGTGGGAAACTAGTAGACTGGGAAATCTTTAAAGTCCAACAGAAAGCCACAAAAAAAGTTATGAAGAAAAGTAAAAGATTGAGAGTAAACTAGCTCAGAATATAAAAAGAGGCAGCAAAAGTTTCTATAAATATGTAAATCATAAAAGAGTGGCAAAGGTAAACATTGGTCCTTTAGAGGATGAGAAGGCCAATTTAATAACTGGGAATGAGGAAATAGCTGAGACATTGAAAAATTATTTTATGTCGGTCTTCACAGTGGAAGACACAAACAACATGCCAAAAACTGATGGCAAGAAGGTTATTGCAGGTGAGGACCTAGAAAGTATCATTATCACTAAGGAGGCAGTGCTGGGCAAGCTAATGGGGCTAAAGGTAGACAAGTCTCCTGGCCCTTATGAAATGCATCCCAGGGTACTAAAAGAGGTGATGGGGGAAATAGCAAATGCAATAGTAATTATTTACCAAAATTCACTGGACTCTGGGGTGATTCCTGTAGATTGGAAAACAGCCAATGTGATGCCACTGTTTAAAAAAGGAAGTAGACAAAAAGCAGGTACCTATAGGCCAGTTAGCTTAACTTTGGTAGTGAGGAAAATGCTTGAATCTATCATTAAGGAAGAAATAGCAAGACATCTGGATATAAATTGTCCCAATGGGGACACCCAGCATGGGTTCATGAAGGGTAGGTCATGTTTAACAAATTTGGTGGAATTCTTTGAGGACATTACTTGCATGGTGGACAATGGGGAAACTGTGGGTGTGGTGTATCTGGATTTCCAGAAGGCATTTGACAAGGTGCCACACCAAAGGCTGTTACATAAGATAAAGTTGCACGGTATTACAGGTAATGTATTGGCATGGATAGAGGATTAGTTGACTAGTAGAAAACAAAGAGTAGGGGTAAAAGGTCTGGTTGGCGGTCAGTGGCTAGTGGTGTGCCTCAGGGATCAGTGATGGGACCGCAATTGTTTACAATTTACATAGGTGATTTGGAGTTGGGGACTAAGTGTGGTGTGTCAAAATTTGCAGATAACGCTAAGGTGAGTGGTAGAGCAAAGTGTGCAGAAGACACTGAAAGTCTGCAGAGGGATGTACATAGTCTAAGTGAGTGGGCAAAGGTCTGGCAGATGGAGTACAATGTTGATAAATGTGAGGTCATCCATTTTGGTAGGAATAACAGCAAAATTGACTATGTTTTAAATGGTAAAAAATTGCAGCGTGCTGCTGTGCAGAGGGACTTGGGTGTCCTTGTGCATGAATCGCTACAAGTAGGATTGCAGGTGCAGCAGGTAATTAAAAAGGTAAATGGAATTTTGTCTGCCATTGCTCGAGGGATGGAGTTTAAAAACAAGGAGGCTATGCTGCAGCTGTATAGGATCCTGGTGAGGCCACACCTGGAGTACTGTGTGCAGTTTTGGTCTCCTTACTTGAGAAGGGATATACTAGCACTGGAGGGGGTGCAGAGGAGATTCACTTGGTTGATTCCAGAGTTGAGAGGGTTGAATTATGAGGAGAGACTGAGTAGGCTGGGATTATACTCATTGGAATTCAGAAGGATGAGGGGAGATCTTATAGAAACATATAAGATTATGAAGGGAATAGATAAGGTGGAGGCACAGAGGTTGTTTCCACTAGCAGGGGAAACTAGGAATAGGGGGCATAGCCTCAAAATAAAGGGAAGCAGATGTAGGACTGAGGTCAGGAGGAACTGCTTCACCCAAAGGGTTGTGAATCTGCGGAATTCCTTGCCCAGTGAAGCAGTTGAAGCTACCTCGCTGAATGTTTTTAAGGCAAGGCTAGATAAATTTTTGAACAGTAAAGGAATTAAGGGTTATGGTGAGTAGGCGGGTAATTGGAGATGAGTCTCAAAAAGATCAGCTATGATCTTGTTAAATGGCAGGGCAGGCTCGAGGGGCCAGATGGCCTACTCGTGCTCCTAGTTCTTATGTTCTTATAGCTGAAGCTACAATTTGATCCATTGTACTTTCCTTTTGAGACCCTTTTGGACCAGTTTGTATGAACACAATAATTCCCAGTAGTTGCCCTCACAACTTCCACCATTCTGAATGAAGGCATCCTGCTTTATTACAATAGGAACACTGAGGCCTTAGATTTTCACCTCTACCTTCAGTATTTTCCCTACTTATCTGAGGAAATAATTTTGGGGAATGTCCAGATATCGTTTCTTTATCCTGGCTACTTGCCTTCCATTCATTTTCCATTGTCTATTCTTGGGTTTAAGGAAGTGATAGAAAAAATGTTTAGTTATATGGATCACACATGATCACCAGCCAATACTGCTGTCTGTCTCGTAAGTGCAACCCTTTGGCCTTCAACATGGGTTCTTTTACAATAAGTAGTGAGACTTAATTTTTTTTCCAAGAGACTGATTCCTTTGGGAACTTCATACATGATTTGAACACCAAATGCTTCTATCTGCCATTCAGAATTAATCTGATTAAATCTTTCAATTTCAACATCAGTGTACTCAAGCTGTTTCTTCAAAGGTTTTGTCTTATATGTTTCTTGAACTAATTTATATACACTGTATAGAGCTTCTTTTTTAATAGTGTCATGATCCCTAAAAACATCTTCTGACAGGCAAGCATACACTTCCTGTACATTTCAGTCAATTGCCCTTGGCCAATTCATTTGTCTCATTAACTTCTGCAATGAAATGAAGAATATCTCCATTTCCTGTTCCATAAATTTTGGTATTATTTTTAAAATTTAAATATTTCCTTACTGGACTTTAGACTATGACTAGAATTTTGCTTATTGGAGTCTGCATCAGCATCTAATAGTTTTTTTTTAACTGCATCCCTGTAAGCTTCAATTATTTTCCTTTCTCTCTTTCTCTTTCTCCCTCTTTCTCTCTCATCTCTCTCACATTTCTAGTTCTAATCTCATAAATTCTCTTTATCATGCTTTTTCCTCAAAGTCCAATCTGTTATATTCCACCACCTTTCTTTTTTTAGAAAGTTTCCTACTTCTTAATTTATTTTCCATTTCAATCTGCTTTAACTGTAATTCATTATTAACTGATTCCATTGTCTCACTTCTTAGAGTACCAAGGCAGCCCTAGGCAGGCAATTCCACTTCTAGTTTACTTACCAGTTTAACCAACCTGGCTTTTGTGATCTCTTTTCAGTTCATCAGGGAGAACTCCCCCACTTTCAAGAAGGTTTTAGCAATGTTTACAGTCAAGACCTCATGTTTATTCTTTTAAATACTTATCACTTATAAACTTCACACTTAATCTTACATTATCCTCATCACAGATCCCTTGATTTAACAACATACATTCCTTTTTAAGGTCACAATCCAATAACAAAGGAAATATAAAGATGTGGTCAGTACAGAAAACAATTCCATGCCAAGCTATTGGACGTTCAACTAGCCAATAGCAGCAGCAAACAGGACCTTTATACTGCACATGACCCAAGAAAATAAAAATGATCTTTAGTAGGCAATTAAGTTACAACATATGAAATCCTAACCACAATTATTTAAATATAAGAATGTGGTATTGGCAGGAACTACAGTTGGACTGGTAGTCCAATTAGATTACAAAATCCAATAACTAACAATAATTGAATTAACATCAATTTGTCTTCAGCACTCATTCATCTGAAACATTCCTTTCTCTTTGTGATTAAATTAATCAAAGCCACTAAATTTATAACTTTCAATTGCACATTTCAAATCAAGATTTTCATAAAATAGATATTTTAATACATCATATATAAGGATGCCCAACATACAGTTGTTTCCATGACTAACAACATTAAAAAGTCATGCTTTATTAAATATGTTGACAGAAGACAATTTGCCTGGCAATTTGATTCCAAATTTATTCTATATAACAGTTGTACACATATGATGGCAACTTTAGAAATAGATGCTTTAAGCATCATAAAAATATTTTCCGGCAGGGTGCAAATGTGGGAACATGAAAATTACTTTAATTGTCACTTCAAAGAGTGTCACATCATCACCAGACAAATTACTTTATGTTTCTTCTTTAAAATCGCTGCACCTTTTTTTTTCTCATTTTAGTCCACCTTCATGAATCCCTTACCTGAACATTACTTGCAATGTTGACTGAGGTGAGTAAAGGCAAGCACCTATGCTGCCAACTGAAATACTTTTGGCCATCAGAAGTATTGGTACTTTGTTTAAGAAATGATGTAAACACATTGACGGCAATTCTAATATCATTTAGGGATGGGACTGCGACCCTTACTTGGTCTGTCCTCCATGTGAATCCAGACCCACAGCAACGTGGTTGACATTTAACTGTCTTCTGGGCAATTAAAGATGGGCAATAAATGCCGGCCAATCCAGTTACGCTCTTATCCCATGAATGAACCTTTTTAAAAAATGCAAGAAGGTTTATTGGACTAATACCTAGAGCAGGGATCTGAATATTACTGCCTCTATCATTGTCAGCTTGCATTAAAGCAGATTGCCTAAAAGAAATAAAAAAAATTAAATAACACCTCTTCTATCTTTAATATAAAATAATATGCAATTTGATTGTAGTAATTTTCTGCTCAGTTGCCCAGTTGTATATTTGACTGCATCCTAACTCATCCAAATTTTAAAATTACCCTAAGAAAAATATAGAAAGAGAAGTATACAGAAAAGTAATGTGAATAGCATGTGCTGACAGCAAATTAAGTCTTTGAGCTTTGTATGAAAATGCTGTGTAAAAAATGTTACATTTAAGCATTCTGCTTTTAGATATATATTGGTATTGTGGACTAAGATTGAATTTGAACCAAATGGTTTCAAGTTAATGGACTTCAGTTCCAAACACACGTCTGTGACTAGGTCATCCTGTTTGCAAATTCTGTTCAATGTGTTATAACGCCTCTCACATTGTTAGGAAAGACGAGTACTTACTATTTTGTGTGCATTTACTGAATAGAAAGCATTACTGGATTTCCTTGCTGAATATTGACTTTGAATTGAGAATGGTGAATGAAAATAGATGTGAATAGAGATGTGAGTCTCTTCATATATAATCGTTGTAACAAAGCATGTTTAACTTATAGTCAAATGTATTACAAACAGGGTAGTTAATTGTAAAATAATGTTAAAAAAGCAGGTAGAAAAAATAACCTTTTAGTTTTTGGATGGTAACAACAGCTAGTGTATTTTAAACCAGAAGGATCATCATTTGATAAATAACATTAGGGATCATTTAACAAAAGAGGTAAAATTGATTTTCAGTGGTTGCTCTTAAGATGAAATAATTCTGTATTTTACTCACCATTAGAGGAGGTGTACAATAAACATTTTGTTTTACTGATGGAGACAAATTTCATCTCCAATATGTAAATAAATGACATAGGATGATGTAGAACATATTGTATCACATCATAAGCTTCACCAGAAATGAAAACGGAAATTGCTGGTGAAACTCAGCAGGTCTGGCAGCATCTGTGGGAAGAAAGCAGAGTTAATGTTTCAGGTCTGGTGATTCTTCATCAGAACGCAGGGCAATAGCACTAATTGAAAAGCACTTTCAGGGAGGCATAGGCACCATGGAGCTTCCTTGTATGCTTTCTTATTTTGTGTTTATATATGTGTATTACATTTGTGTACACAAGTAACTATTGTGGTCTTGTATGTGCACAATGTATTTTTGAAAAATGCAACTACTTTCCATTTTCTCTCTTCGTAAACCTTAAGCCAAGTAGCAAAAGAAAAGTATCAATGTGTAAATTAGACATGGAAGCTGTTGAGGCATCATTTGTCGGTATATATAATTAAGCACTTGCATCTAAATCCCCTGAAATTGCAAACTAAATCCCAATTGACAAAAATGGTTTGGTGCCATCAATCAATACTTTGAAAATGCATTGAACCCCCGCAGCCACTACCTGCTCAATATACGGCAAAAGAAAATCAGCCTCTTTGTGTAAGATTTGGACATCTTTTTCTATTTGAAGGTAAATTGTGACACCAACTCAAATTTTGCGTATATAAATATTTTACTTATATATAAAATATATATATAAACAGTACATGCACCCAAGGATAAAAGTCTGATTTGAGAAATATGGCTAGCATCTGGTAAATGACTTACATTGTAATACATCAACTGACCTACTTTCGTGTAATTTACATAATTCAGATCTTACATACGTACAAATGTAACCCCATCATTCAAGAAATCAAGAAATAGAGAAAACAAAGATCAACATTATTCAAATTTCATTCAGGACAGGGTTTAGCGGATATAAGAGGTCTGAGGGAAGTGTATTTCAGGCTGTGCATGGTGGATTTGGGGGGTGTCAAAGAACATAGAAACTTAGAAAATTACAGCACAGGAACAGGCCCTTTGGACTTCCATGTCTGCAAGGATACAATGCCATTCTAAACTAATCTATCTACCTGTATATGTCTGTATTAATCTATTGTCTACTTGTCCATGTGTCTGTCTAAATGCTTCTTAAACGTTGCTATCATATCTGCTTCTAGCCCCTACCCTGGCAGCATATTCCAGGTACCTACTACTCTCTATTCAAAAAGCTTTCATTGCACATCTCCTTTAAATTTTTCCCCCCTCATCACAAGTGCATGCCTGTAGTATTTCACATTTCCACTTTGGGTAAAAGACTCCGACTATCCACCTTATTCATGCCTCTCATAATTTTATATACTTCTATCAGGTTGGCCCTCAGCCTCCGACGTTCAAACATACACAATTCAAGTTTATCCAATCGTTCCTTATAGCTAATACACTCCAAATCAGACAAAATGCAGGGAAACTTCTTTTTCACCTTCTCCAAAGCCTCCACATTCTTCTTATAGTGGGGCAACAAGAACTGTACACAATATTCCATATGGTCTAACTGAAGTTTTATACAGCTGCTACATGATTTGCCAACTTCTATACTTAATGCTGAAGGCTACTATGCCATATGCTTTCTTCACCACCTTATCCACTGTGTTACCACTTTCAGGAAGTTATGGACTTGCACCCCAGGGTCCCTCTATATGTCAATGCTCCTAAGGTTCCTAACATTTGCTGTATACTTTCCTTTTGCCATTGACCTGCCAAAATGCATTACCTGACACTTGTCTGTCATAAATTTCTTCTTCCATTTTTTCACCCAACTTTCCAACTGATCTACATCCTGCTGTACCCTTTGATAACCTACCTCAGTATCCACAATTCCTCCAATGTTCATGTCATCTGCAAACTTACTAATCAGACTACCTATACGAAACAAATAATAAAGGTCCCACCACTGATCTTTCTGAAACAGTACTGTTCACTGACCTCTGTCAGAAAAGCAAACATCCACCACTACCCTCTGTCTTCTACGACTAAGTCAATTTTATAACCAAGTTACCAATTTACCAACTTACCATGAATCCCATGTGACCTAATCTTCTCGATCAGCCCTTCATGAGGAACCTTGTCAAATGCTTTGGTAAAGTCCACGTAGACTACGTCCACTGCCCTACCCTCATCAATCATCTTCATCACTTCCTCAAAAAATTCAATCAATTTGGGAAATAAGACCTCCACTGCACAAAACCATGCTAACCATCTCTAACAAGGCCATTTTTTCCAAATGCAAGCAAATCCTGTCCTTAAGAATACTCCCCTATAAATTCCCTACCACGGATGTAAGGCTCACTGGCCAATATTTCTGACTGAGGACTTGACAATAACTAACATTGTACCTTTGTTTAACAAAGCCAACAGGGATAATCTGGGAAATTGCCGGCTTTATGTCAGTGGTAGGTAAATTATTAGAGAAGATTCTTAGAGATAGGATTTACTCACATTTGGAAAAGTAGAGACTTTTTCGCACTAAGCAGCATATCTTTGTGTGAGGGAGGTCATGTCTCACAAACCTGCTTGAGTTTTTTGTGGAGGCGACAAAGATGAGGGCAGGGCGGTGGATACTGTCTATATGAACTTTAACAAGGCCTTTCACGAGGCACATCATGGCAGTCTGATATTAAAGGTTGATATAAAATTGGATTCACAGGGAGTCATTAAACTGGATACAGAACTGGCTTGTCATAAAAGACAGCGGTGGAAGGGTGTTTTTCTGACTGGAGATCTATGACTAGTGGTATTCTGCAATGATCAGTGCTGGGACCCCTGTTGTTTGTAATATACATAAATGATTTGCAGGAGAATCTAGGTGGCCTGATCAGTAAGTTTGCGAATGACATAATGACTGGGGGAGTTGCGAACATTGAGGAAGATTACAGTAGAATACAAAAAGATAGAGAGGGGTTGGAGACTTGACGGTTGGAGCTTAATCTGGACAAATGCAAGGTTTAATGTAGAAATCAAATAAGTATACAGTAAATTACAAAACCATTAGATGCATCAACATACAGAGAGATATAGGCGTACAGGTTCACAGTTCCCTGAAAGTGGCAGCACAAATGGATAAAGCAGTAAAGAAGGCATTTCAGCATGCTTGCCTGTGTTGGTTAGAACATAGAGCATAAAAATTGACAATTTGCAGCTGTATAGAACTTTAGTTAGGTCGCATTTGAAATATTGTATAGTGTTCTGGTTACCACATTACCAGAAAGACATGGAGGCTTTAGAGAGGGTACAGAAATGATTTACCTGGATGTTGCCAGGTTTGGAAGGTATTATGTATGAAGAAAGGCTGGACAAACTTGGTTTGTTTTCACTTGAATGTCTGAGGATGAGTAGTAACCTAGTAGAAATTTACAAAATTATCCGAGGCTTGAATAGACTGAATAGTATTTTTCCATGGGCAGAAATATCAATTTCCAGGTAAAAGGATGTAAGTTTAAAGGAGATGTGAGAAGCAGTTTTTTTTAGATGAAGACTGCCTGGAATCTGCTGCCAGAGGAGGTGGAGGCAGATATAATAGTAATGTTTAAGAGGCATCTTGACAGTTATATGAATAGCAGGGAATAGAGGAATATGGACAAAATCGAAATATAAATTTTTTAGTTTAGCAAGGCGTCATGTGTCAGCACATTCTTGATGGGCCAAAGGGTCTGTTCCCATGCTGTACTATTCTCTGCTCTTTGTTCAAATAGAACTGGGTGACCTTGTTCATTAGAAAGCAGAAGTTAACATGTAGGTGCAGCAAACAATTAGGGTGACTAAATTATTTTTATTGGAAGAGTTTTTAACTACAGGAGTAAATGTATCTTGCTGCAATTGTATAAAGCCTTGTTAAGACCAAATGTGGAGTATTACATACCATTTTAAACTCCTTACATAAGAAAAATTTATATTCACCACAGAGGGAGTGCAAATAAACTTTATCAGATTGACTCCTGGGATGACAAGTTTATCTTTTGAGGAGTGAGTGAGGAGGCTGGCCTATATTCTCTAGAGTTTAGAAGAATGAGGGGTAATCTCTTTTAAGAGTTCAACATTCTTAAAGGGCTCAACAGGGTAGAAACAAGAAGGGTGTTTCCCCTGGCTGAGGTTCTAGAACCAGGGAACATGTTCTTAAGAGGTAGACTACGAAGAACTGGATTGAGGAGGAATCTCCGCTCTCACATCGTGATGAATCTTTGGAATTCTTTACTACTGGGGCTTGTGAAGGAATATACAAGACAAAGATTGATGGATTTGTGACCATTAAATATATCAAGATTTATGGGGATAGACAATGCAGGAAAATGGTATTGAGGTGAAAGATCAGCAAAAATTTGATTGAATAGCAGGTTAGACTCAATGGGCTGAATGCCTGTCCCTTGCTTATATTCTTTGTATCTCTATGTTTCATTCACTTAATAATGGATACCTTGAAGTGATTATCAGACAGAATCTAATTAAATATAACAGGTATAGTTATAATATGAGATCAAATTTCAAAATGTTTAGAATGATTTTCTTATGCCAACAAATACCTTAAAAAATGAAATCCTTCCCACAATTAATAAAATTTAATGCTGGTCTTGGCTCTGAGGTTGAACTCAAAACAGAAAGCCCTTAAAATACCCAGCTGTTCTGACAGCATCTGTGGACAAAAAAAAAGGGCTGAATCTTATCCATGTTTTGGCTAAATGTGAGTTGTGTTGGATTTTTTGGAGGTATTTTTGCCACATGGCCCCGTGAGATCAAACGCTTAACAATTAGGGTGTTTAACAAGCACACCTCATTGAATATGTAACTCATCTCTGTGCTACCCTTTACCTCCAATTCTAGCCCCATCTTATCACATGCTGCTCTCATGATAATTCATCATTCAGCACTACCCACAGAAGGCCAGCATCGCTTGTGCCCATGCCACTCTTGAGAGGCTATTGTGCACATGCACAGGCATTGAGAATCTGCTGTTGCTCCTCACTAGCAGCATATTGACCCAACAGCTACAAAGCCACGCTGCCCATGACATCCAACTGACTTTCCTGCCCCTTTAACATTACAGGTCAATGATGCCCACCCTGCTTCTATACACGCTGCCTCTGGAGACCATGGTGATGACCACTGCCCCCTCCTATACCTACGATAACATTCAATGCTGCTCCACACACCCTGTATACACGCTGAGTTTGTCCCAATCGCCATCCTCATTCCCACCTCCACAACTGCCTCTGCTTTCCTTCCCAAAGCCTTGACTCCCGCAACATTTTTGGTAGTAATGCCTCTGTTGCTCCAACAGGATCCCTTGTAAAGTCCAGAGCACTTGACAGACAGATGCTTAGGACTGGATTTACCCCAGATCTCTGACTAACTTTAACAAGCATCCCCTAGACATGACTGTCCAGACCTCTGACCACTGTCTTTGCGGTTCCCTGACTGAGTTTTTTTTTAATTCAATCAAGGGATGAGGCCGTCGCTGACTAGGCAGCATTTATTGAACATCCCTAATTGCCCAGAGGGCAGTTTAGAGTCAACTGCTTTGCTGTGGGTTTGGCTCACACGTAGGCCAGACCAGGTAAGGATGGCAGTTTCCTTCCTTAAAGGACATTAAGTGAACCAGATGGGTTTTTCCAACAATCAACAATGGATTCATGGTCATCATTAGAGTCTTAATTGCAGGTATTTATTGAATTCAAATTCCACCATCTGTGCTGGTGGGATTTGAACCTGTGTCTCCAGAATGTTATTTGGGTCACTGCATTAACAGTCCAGCGACAATACCACTAGGCCACTTCCTCCCCTATACTGCTAGGCCATTGCCTCCACTGATGATACTGATGGTACATGACTTATGATACATGACTCCCCGGACTGTTGGTGTAGATCCTACAGGACAGGATGCTGCAGACTTCATGGACTGCAGTTGGACAGATCACTTGACAGTGAGCATCCGAAGCTGACAACTGCCCATAGCCAAGTTCCTGGACTCTGTGCAGACTGTGTTTCATTCTGACAGCACTGGAACATCCTGACTGAAGCACCTGCCCCCTTAGTGGACTAAGGACTAGAACCCATTCAGTTTCAGACATTGCCGTTTGGTTGAATACACATGCAGTGTTTCTGCTTCGCAGGCAGCTGGCACATGCTATAGATATTAAACTGACATCTCAGTGTGCCATACATCAAGATGTCCCCCACACCCAGACAGATTCCCACTGACAAGCATATTGTCTGTGCAACATAGCACATCAATACAGGAGTACTGAGGGCCTTTAGCTCTGGTTGAAGTGCCATCACACTAACATGGAACGCTTGGCACAGCAAACAAAGCTGCGAGCATGGAGGAAGGCAATAAGTGAGCAAGTGCTAAGGGAGTAATAGAGGAAGCCTGAGTTGCAGCCGGGTCCAATCTGAGAGCTGGGCGTCTGACACTGTACACAAACTGTCCCTGCTGCAGGCTTTCAATCTTAGTTCCCGGTATGCCCTGCAATGCAAGCCTATGCTACCTAAGCAGCATGCAAGTGGATCAGATACGTACCATGAGAAGTTGGCAATTGCCAGATACCAATGTCAATGAATGAGGCGTGCATGTAACTTGTGCCCTTGGATCATGCCCTGAGAAATTGTTTGCTGCTGAATAATATGGAGGCTCTTCACAGCCATAACCAGCTGAAGTCTCCAGGTACCTGGTCTGATTTTCATATTGAGATTTCTAGTAGCATTTGGTAAAATAAGAAACTGGATATTAATGAGACGAGCTGCAGTATTAATATGGTCTTTAGCAAACCAATATCCTCCTTAATTGGCAACTCACTATTGCCTAGTGAGAAACTCACATCACCACTTGGCAAAAATATAAATGACACGTTGCTCCCAACATAGAGATAGGCCTCCTGGACTTAGATTCATAGAGTCGTATGGCATGGAAACAGACCATCAGTGCAACCAGTCCATGCCTGCCATATTCCCAAACTAAACTAGTCTTACCTGACTGTGTTTGGCCCATATCTTTCCAGATCTTTCCTATTCCTGAAATTATCCAAATGTTTTTTAAATGTTGTAACTGTACCTCAATCCACCACTTTCTCTGGCAGTTCATTCCACACATGAACCATTCTCTGTTTAAAACATTTGCACCTCATGTCCATTTTAAATCTTTCTCTTCTCACCTTAAAAATATGGTCCCTGATTTTGAACACTCCCACCCTATGGGAAAGAATCTTGTCATTCACCTTATTTATGCCCCTCATGATTTTGCAAGCCTCAATAAGGTCAACCTTCAACCTCCAACGCTCCAGTAGAAAAAGCTCCCTGCCTGTTCAATCTATTTTTATATTTCTCGTCAATCCTGCTGCAAGTGTCGCCATTGCACAGCCACTTACAAGATTCATCACAGAGTTAATGTTTCATTCACTCTGTTTCCTTGTCCACAGATATTACTAATTCTGTCTGACTATTTCTAGCATTTCATATTCTTATTTCTGATTTCCAGGATGTTTCAGATTTTTCATAATTTCTTCATGGGATGTAAACTTTGGTGGCATTTGTTGTTCATTACTATTTGGCTTTGAACCGAATAGCTTGCCATATCATTTCTGGGGGCAGGTAAGAATCAGCTATACTGTTGTGTGTCTGGAGTTACATCTATGTCAGACCTAGTGAGGATCATAGGTTTCCTTCCCTGAAGGACATGATAGAACTTGTTGGGTTTTTGCAATAGCCCATGATAGTTGTCACCATTACTGACACTAGCTTTCTATTTCAGTTTAATTTATTGAACATAAATTCCACAAGCTGTTATAATGGAATTTGAACCCTTGTCCCCAGAGCAAATCGTGTGAGTTATAAGGAGACCTTTTTTATTCCCTGGAATGTAAGAGGTTAAGGGGTGACCTCATAAAGGTTTATAATATCATGAGGAGCACAGATATGGTGAATAGCAGGTGTGTTTTACATAGGATTTCAAGAGTAGGGGACATATTTTTAAAGTGAGAGGAGAACGATTTTTAAAAATCATGCGAGGCAATTTTTTTACACAAAGTGTGGATCATGTGAAGAATGAACTTCCAAAGGAGGTGATGGATACGGGTACAGTTACAACATTTAAAAGACATTTGGAAGAGTACATGAATAGGAAATATTTGCAGGGACAAAAACAAAGTTGCTGGAAAAGCCCAGCAGGTCTGGCAGCATCTGTGAAGGAAAAAAAAAGTTAACTTTTCGGGTCCGGTGACCGTTCCTCAGGACTGATCAAAGTTATCAGAACTCATCAGTTCTGAGGAAGGGTCATCAGAGCTGAAACATTAACTCTGTTTATCCCTTCACAATTGCTAACAGGCCTACTGGGCTTTTCCAGCAACTTTGTTTTTGTTCCTGATTTACAACATCCACAGTTCTTTCAGTTTTTAAATATTTGGAGGGAGATGGGCCAAACACAGGCAGATGGGACCAGTGTAATTTGGGATTATGGACAGCATGGACTGGTTGGACCAAAGGGTCTGTTTCTGTGTGGTATGACTCTATGACTCAATGAATCTATATTTGCCTGGGCCTCTGGATTATTCATTTTTTTCATTACCGCTCTGTGCCCAAGTATGTGCCCCTATTTCACATTTGTATATGAGCACGTAATTTAGGAGCATAGCAAGGGAATGCTCCACCACTGCCCCTGTGGTCTTTCAGGTAGTACAGAAACTGAGGTCTTGTCCATCCACTCAAATCAATGCAGAAGATTCTTTAGTTCTCCAGCCAACATTAAAGTCTCAACCAACATCAACAACTGATCATCTGATCATTTTTCTGTATAACTTGACTAACACCAACATCTGCATTTTAACAGTGACTGCACTTTAAAACTATAGTTCATTGGTTGAGAAAAACTTTTGAGTATCCTGAGTACTTGAGAAGCATTATATGATTATCATTACTTCAATTAGCATGTCGCAATAGACTTTCAGCTTCTTATCATTTTTATGCTTGAATCTGTATTGAGTCACATCATAATATTTCTATTGTGTCTAGGGACAGACCAAAATGCTAAAACTACACATATGTATTTTCATATGGTCAATGCAAGCATATTTTGTTTCACAGGAAACCATCTGGGAACTTTCAGATGAAGAAATGCTGGTCTTCCAAATTTGAAGTAAAATTAATCCCTGAATATTTGGTGTCAGACCTTTTTATGCTGACAATGACACTGCCGAATGTGACCAACAGGTGTGTACTGCAAGTGACCTGTTTACGTGTGCAGGGCTTGTGCAGACAGAAATAGGGGCAGGATGCTGCTAACCATACATTTGTGGGTGATGGATCATGGGCGAGAGGGTATTCTGGTGACCATAGTTCTCCCTGCAACAAAATGCCACAGTGCACATAGAAAAGGTATCAAAGTGGCAACAGAAAAAGGGTACTTGCAGGCTCAGTCTTTCGGAGGAAATAAGGGCCAAAAGGCCTGCCTTAAGAGACCTGGGACCAGCTGTCAAAATAAGGGACCGTCCTTTAAATACACCCTGGTCACCGTCATTCAAACTTGGGAGAAATTCGGCAGGTTAGAAAGTGACAAGTTGGTGCTCAGGACATGGAGACATCAGTGCTAAGAAGAGATCAAGGAACAAGGAGGGGGAATTGAGATTGATTAGACAATGCTGTTGGGGAGAGCTGGCTAATGAATTGAGATGGTTAGTAAGGATGGAAGGAGATCAAAGATAGGGAGGCCCAGAGCTTGGGAGCTGGGGAATAAAGGACGCCAAGGAAATCAGGCCGAATATGCCAGCAATGGCAATAGTGCTTCTAGTGAGTGCATTCCTTTTTCTAATATACTTGTTGATAGGGATTGGTCTTCCCTGAGGATGCCATAATTGGCAAAACCAACGTACCAACCATCCGAATCAGAGTTTACTTATTAGGTTTATTAAAGTCCTCTGGGAATGGGAAATCTGCTATCCACATGTGATTTGGCCTACATTTGATTGCACATCCACAGCAATATGGTTGACTCTTAAATTCCCTTGAAAAAGACCAAGAAAACTATGAAGTCTGATAAAAAGAATGAAACTATGTAAATGTATCATTCAGCATCTTCCAACGTGCCATAAATGATAATGCCAGAAACATCTATGTCAACCCTGCAAAGTCCTCCTTACTAACATCTGGACACTAGTAACAAAACTGGAAGAGCTGTCAAATAGACTAGTCAAGACACAGCCTGTCATAGTCATACTCAAGGGAAGCAATGGCATAGTAGAAGTGTCACTAGATTAGTAATCCAGAACTTTGTGCTAATGTTCTGGGACGTGGCTTGAATCCCACCATGACAGATGATGAAATTTTGAATTCAATTGAAAAGTACATGAAATAAAATGTGAGGTTAATGGTGACCATGTAGCCACTGTAAATTGTTGTAAAAACCAATCCTGTTCATTAATATCCTTTTGCGAAGGCAATCTGCCATCCTTACCTAGTCTGGCCTACATGTGACTCCAGACTCACTACAATGTGCTTGACTCTTAATTTCCTCTGAGCAATTAGGAATGGGCAATGCATTCCATTCCAAAAAAAACGAATGCAATGATTCCTTACAGAGACCACCATTAACATCCCCGAAAATGTCTTGTCCCACAAGAAGCACAGACCGAGCAAAAGTGGTGGCACAGTACACTGCAGTGGGGAGGGAGTCATCCTGGGAGCCATCAACACTAACTCTGGACATCTGAAGTCTCGTGGCATCAGGTTGAACATGTACTTGAAAACCTCCTGCTGATCATCATCTGCTGCCCCCTCTGCTCAATGTTGAACAATGGTCCTCCATGTTGAACACCACCTGGAGTGTTCAAGGACATAGAAGCTGATCTGTGTAGGAGACTTCAATGTCCTTCACCAAGAGTGGCCCAACAACACCACTCCTGATCACGACGTTAAGTTCTAAAAGATAAAGTTGCTTTACTGGATGTGTGGCAGGTGGTGAGAGAACCAACAAGCAAGAAAAAGCAAGCGACCTCATCCTCACAAACTTACCTGTCACAGATGCATCTGTCCATGACAGTTAGTAGGAGTGACCACCACACCATGCCATCTTCACACTGAGGATACTCTTGCTGAATGGAATAGATCTGGAACATGCCTCAAAATTCAAACTGTCCATCCAAGAAGCACAATGGGCCATTAACAGCAACAAATTTCAATTCAACCAAAATCTGTAACCCCAATCCAGACAAATCCCATCTCTATTATTACCATCAAGGCAGTGGATCAACCTGAGTTCAAGAAGGTCTCCAGAACAGTGTGCCAGGAGTAGAACTGGGCATACTTAAAATTGAGGTGTCAAGCTGCTGAAGCTACAAGACAAAGACCACATGCATGCCAAGTAGCATAAACAACATAGTAAAGACAGGGCCAAGTGATTTCACAAACAATGGATCATATCTAAACTCTACGGTACTGCCACATCAGTTGCGAATGGTGATGGACAATTAAACAGCTCAGTGCAACAATCAAGGCTTAAGTATTTGCAAGTAACTTTGGCTTGAAGTGCTGAGTAGACAATCCATCTGGCCTCCTCCAGAGCTCCCCAGACTCATATATGCCAGCCTTCAACTAATTTGCTTCATTCCACGTAATACAAAGAAATTACTGGTGATATGAGCTGTAAGGGTTATGACCCAAGTAATACTTCACCAATAGCAATTAAAAACCTGTGCTCCATGATTAGCCATGCCCCTAGCCAAGCTGTTCCAGCAAGTATAACACAAGTATAATACCCTGCAATGTCATAAAATTGCCCAAGTATGCCCTGTACACGTAAATCAGGAAAAATTCAATCCAGCCAAATATCACCCCTTCAGTCTAGTCTGAAATATCCGTAGAGTGATGGAAGGGGTTGTCGACAGTGCCAATAGGTGGCATGCACTCAACAATAACCTACTTGCTAATGCTTAGTTTAGGTTCCACGAAGACCAAATAGCTCCTAAACTCTGAACAGCCTTGGTCCAAACATAGACAAAAGAGCTTAACTCAAAAGGGGAGGTAAGGCTAACTGTCTTTAACATCAAGGCAACATTTGCGGGAGTGTGGAATCAAGGAGCCCTAATGAAATTGGAGTCAATGAGATACAAGAGTTAAATTCTCCAGTGGTTTGAGTCACAGACGTCATAAAGCAAATTGATTGTTGTTATTGGAGGTCACTCATCTCAGCCTGAGACATCACAGCAGGATTTCCCCTCATAGCATTGTATCCCTAAGCATCTTCAGCTGCATCATCAATGAAGTTGTTCACCGTTGATTGCACAACGTTCACTTCATTCACAACTCCTCAAATACGGAGACAGATCATGTCCAAATACAGGAGGACAACATTCTGGCTTGGGCTGATTGATGCCAAATAACGTTCTTGCTACCTAAGCGCCAAGTTATGACAATCACCAGTGAGGCAGAATCCAATCATAACCCACTGATGTTTACTGGCATTGCAAAAGTTGAGTCCTTAATTATCAAAGTTCAGCTGTTGCCATGAATTAGACACTGAAATGGATAAGCCATTTGTGGCTATTTGTATTTGTAGCGATAACAGCTATAAATATTTGTGGCGATAAGAGCGGACTGGCAATACTAGACTATGGTGAGTAATTCACTTCCTAACTCTGCCAAGCCTGGCCACCGTCATCAAGACATGAGTCAGGAGCGTGAAGGAATACTCTTTGCTTACCTGGATGTGCATGGTTCCAACAACACTTAAGAAGCAGGACACCATTTAGGACAAAGCAACCTGTTTGATTTGCACCCCATCTAACAGCTCCAACATTGACTTTCTCCATCATTAATGTGTAGTGGCAGCAGTGTGCACCCATCTTCAAGATGCATGGAAATAACTTGCCAAGTCTTCTTAGACTACACCGTCCAAACCCACATCCTATAACAACTTGAATGACAAGGGCAGCAGTTGAATGGGAAACCACCACATATCACCCTGAGTGGCATTATATTGCAATCCCTTTATTACTACTGGGTCAATTTCCTGGAACTCCTTTCCCACCAGCACTGTGGCTGTACCTACATTCCATCAATTGCAGTGGTTCAAGAAGACAGGCAACCACCACCTTCTCAAGGGCAATTAGGCAGAAGAAATAAATGATGGCCCAACCACAGAAGTCTGCATCTGCATCCTTTGAAAAGTCTTTTTTAAAATTTGAATATACAAAAAGCCTATCATCCAGGCTTGGGTACAGACATTTCTTGATTGGCCTTATTCAATATGGTGAACAGCATATTTCTAGTTAGAAGCATATACATTCTTCCTAGCTGTCACTTTTGAACTTCAGGAGGATGCCTAGGATCTATGAGTCGCATGCAATATGTCTCAGTTAAACCACTATGGTGTTCACTGCAATGTGTTAATATGACATCAACGAAATGGCACAGTGAGATAAAAGAAGTTTAAAAAAAAGTGAACAGAGAACACTACTTCATCTGCAAAGAATTAGTCAGTTCGGGAAACCAGGAATTATCTAAGGAGTAGGACAGCAGGCAATCTTAAACTGCCAAGGAAATGGAATTGGAGATGAATCATTACACTATAATGAAAATATTACATATTGGGAGGAAAAGGACTGGACCTCCATGCAGATTTGATTCATAGCTTCCGAAACCACTATGGAGATTAGACAGATTGGACATTTAACCTACAGTCCACTCAAGAGATCAAGTTTACACATTTTAGACGACATTACAGGATATTGGATGCATACATCCCACGACACTACTTGAAAGATCAAATAGCTACATGTGGCATAAAGGATAAAAAAAACCTACTAATGTAGTTCACTTCAAGATTTTAAAACAATTAACAAATATAATTAGTTTGATTTCTATTAATATGTATCTATTTATATTTTATTGTTTAGATAATTATATCTCAATACTGCAACTCAAATCATGCAGTAGAATATTACTGCTTATTTCCCATGCAAGGGAGTCCATTTTCTGTTGCCAACCAGCATGAACCTCCCACCAGCAGAAAAATTCACAAACAATGAAAGTTGAAAAATTGTAAGAAGTCCTTAAATCTCCAGCTATTTGTTAAAATATATAAACCTGCAGTGTGTTATAAGATAGTAACGCATCAGCAGATTGAGTCAATATTTTAAAGTGTTCCAGCTTCATACTTAAGGTTAATATATCATCTCAACTCCTTGATGTGTTACTGCTGCTTAACACGTTGCAGATTACAATCTTTAAAGCGTTTATTCATCACTAACTTTCAGATGTCAGCTTGCAAAACCACATGGAGGCACTCTTGGAGCATCAATTGCTGGCATTAACTGACAGATGAGTAGCATGAGATGTTAAACAATTATAAACAAAAAAAACCCCAAAATAATGCAACAAACAGGGATGTTTTGTGAGTGAAATGTACCAATACTTTTATGACCACATGCTTAGATTCAACTAATGGGACCACAAAGGTTGGTAATTGAAAGTAACAATCATTGAGAGAGAGAGAGAGAAAGTGAGGTTGTTGAAATGGAGACTAGGGTGCTGAACCATAATAAAGGAAGCTATGAGGATATGAGGCATGACTTGGCCTTGATAGATTGGGGAGAGTTGCTTCAAGGGATGACATTGGATATGCTATGGCAAACATTCAAGGAAAACATGGGGGAACTGCAACAACTATTTATTCCTGCCTGCCACAAAAGCGAAATGGGTAAGAGGGCCAATCCATGGTTTACGAAGGAAATCAGAGATCGTATCCAATCCAAGGAAGAAGCATACAGAATAGCCAAGAAAAATAATAATCTGAGGATTGGGAGGAGTTTAGAATTCAGCAAAGAAGGATCAAGGGATTGATTCAGAAGGGGAAAATAGAATACGAAAGTAAGCTTGCAGAAAACATAAAGACTGATGCTAAGAGTTTCTGTAGAAACGTGAAGAGAAATATTGGTCAAGACAAATGTGGGTCCCCTTCAGACAGAAATGGGGGAATGTATATTCGGGGGCAAAGAAATGGCTGAGAAACTGAATATATACTTTTGTTCCGTCTTCACTAAAGAGGACGCAAATCAGATACCAGGATTGGTGGAGGATGCACGATTTAGTGAGAGGGAAGAACTGAGGGAGATCAATATTAGTAGAGAAATGGCGCTGGGAAAATTCTCAGGATTGAAGGCCGATAAATTTTCCAGGGCCTGATAATCTATATCACGAAGTACTTAAGGAAGTAGCTGTAGAAATAGTGGATGCATTGGTGGTCATCTTCCAGGAATCTATAAACCCTGGAACATCATTTATTTCTTCTCCCGAATTGCCCTTGAGAAGGTGGTGGTCACCTATCTTCTTGAACGACTGCAATTGATGGCATGTAGGTACAGCCACAGTGCTGTTGGGAATGGAGTTCCAGGAAATTAGCCAGCAGTAGTAAAGGAATGGTAACATAATGCCACGCTGGATGATATGTGGTTTGGAAGACATCTTATAGCTGGTTGTTTCCCATTCAACTGCTGCCCTTGTCATTCAAGTTGTTGACGGTGCAGTCTAAGAAGCCTTGGCAAGCTATTTCCATGCATCTTGAAGATGGGTGCACACTGCTGTCACTACACTTTTTAATGATAGAGAAAGAAGACATTTCTTCACCCAAAGAGTGGTGAGCCTGTGGAATTCATTACCACAGGAAGGAGTTGATGCCAAAACATTAAATGTATTCAGAGGCGACTTGATATAGCACTTAGGGTGAATGGGATCAAATGTTATGGGGAGAAAGCAGGATTAGGCCATTGAGTTGGACGATCAGCCATGATCATGAAGAATGGCAGAGCAGGCTCGATGGGCTGAATGGCCTCCTCCTGCTCCTATCTTCTATTTCTCTATGTATGTTTCCATTGTTTACTACTGGATTAGAATGAATTAATTCATATGAGTTTGACTTAAAATTGTGATGTACTTCAAATGCTTGATGAAAGCAGAGGAATTCAAGGAAAATACTTTAAACATTTTAAATCTTAGCATAGATTGTAAAACCAAAGATGACAAACAATTGATCATGCCCTTTATTTACACAGTACTAGTTTATATACCTTGACCCCCTCATGGCTGTGATTTTATTCTCAGCAGGACTTTTCATTTATGAGTTATGTTCCCTTTTGTGGATGCACATTTGTACTTACAACATTTCAAGTGCATCTCTTTTGTCTCTGGTTTCTACAACCTATTTATAGGTGGATTTTATAATTTGATAAATTTTGAAATACATATTATTTGGCTGCAAACTAGCCATATGTCTTGGTTGATAGGAAAAGATTAAATCATTCAGTCAAAGCCTTCTACACCATTTTGATAGCTACAACACACTTTGTTACTGCTGTAAGAACTGGAGTTGGACTTTCTCTTCAATCAGGATTAAAACGTGTAGTATGATGATTGACAAAGAGCATACACCAAGATACTAGCAGCCAATATTTGTTAATTCTATGCACAAATAAATGTGTGGATCTAGACTTTAACAGATCGGTACAAATTCCACCTTATTGCTTTCCTGACTGGTTAAAATATAATGATATTCAGTGCGATAAATTAGTAATTTACTTCATCATTTACTTTCATTCAACAGGATTCCTCAGATTTTGAGTCATTATTTTATGCATCTATATTTTATTTTCCTAAAAGCATTTGGTATATATTTAATTTGATCTGATTTCCTTAGAGAACAAAAAATGAAGATAGGCTAAATATTTGACATTTTAGAAGATATTTATTTCATGGGAAATGCATGGAAGGATCACAATGCAAATAATCATATTTCATAACAAAAACTGCAATAAACCAACCTCCTCACCCAAATTAACTTTATATGTTACGTAAAATAGAGTGCCAAATATTTTCAAAATAGCTTAACAGAATTATCAGGAAAGAGATTGAGTCAGATGATGTTGTGTTTGAAACAGATTTAATCTGCAGAGTTTGCCTGAAGGAACAAATAGAAATAAAAATAAAATTATGCCAGGAAACAAAATTTTGGAGCTTCTAAGTCTATGGAAAGGTAACTGGGAAGAGTATCTGTAATCTAAGATAAAGTGCAAGAATAAGGAAATTGGAAACTTCACAGGGTCCAAAGATCATTTCATAAATCTATTTAATCTTAAGTCTAGCCCAAGCCGCATTCTTTTGGAAGATTGCAGTTAAGGATTTGAAGTGTGTAGCTTAATGGGTACATTTCCAAAATAAATTTGAGCAGGATTAAATCATATTTCCTTCCTAGTAATAATCAGGAAAATATATTTTCTGATTTTTCTTATTCTGCTACTGTATGACTACAGAACTATTCCCAAATTTTGGGTTGATTTAACGTTTCCACTCAGTTTACATGATTTCATGTTAACAACGGTGGATTCTTTTCACCTGGAAAATTATTAGTGTAGTCATCATCAGTTAAACAGCCAATATTTAAATTAATCTTTCTAGTGCCATAATGGTCAATTAAAATGCTGTCACTTTCAGCATTTTTGCACACTATATCTGCAGGACAGAAGCAGATGCTCAATAAGTGGTGTCAACCTCGTTAATGAGTACTACCAAGAACGTAGTTTGACAATAACATAACAAAACAGTTCAGATACAGCTAATGCAAACTGGTTTTAATACATACATTTTTGCTTTACTTTCCTGTCTGTTTGTCATCTGCCATCCCTGCCAAATTTCAATGTTGATGACGTTCCTTTGCTGCTTTTACTGCCCATGATGTTCTTAGTGGATAATTAATATGACAGAAGAAAGTTACAGCAAACAAGCAAGACCATGCAAAGTATGTCTTTCTGTGCAAAATTTCAATGGTACTACGCATTGGTTCATTTGAAGGAGTATGCTTTAACCATTTAGAGGCATTTAATTAGTGTCAGAATGTTTTAAAACCATCTGACATGCAAGTACACCAATTGCCTTAGCCTCAGCAGTTGACTGTGTCCCTACTGTTCCCTAATAGAATTTTTCTATTGCATCACACCTTGTGATTTCCCATTAGAATGGTTTCTCATACAAAAAGTATTTTGAGTTTGATTCTAAAGTTATTTACCTCAACACACAGAAGTACTGCCACAATCTGTCAAGAAAATGGTCACTACATGAAAGTCAGCCTGATAGACATTAAAATATTTAAATTAATTCAAAACTGCTAGTGAGGGGCAAATTAGGATTTCCTAGGGGAAATACTGCTCCTGGTGTTATGCTGGTGCGAATGTCAGACAAATGAGTTTTATTGTGTCAACAGTAACGGTTGGAGAGTAGGATTGAAGGAGCATGTTTCAATTATCTGTTTATCATACTTATCCCTCTATGATTTTTCTTGTATGTTTCACTGATGTGAAACAATCGTGTTAAATGATGAGAAATCTATACACCTAATGAACTGAAATGGGTGACTATCTCAAAGGAATGATAATTAATGTAAAAACTAAAATTAGGAAGACAACTATGGTTGTCACTAATTAGCATGTATCTATTTATCTTTGATTGCTATTTTTAATTTGGTGCTAGAGAGCTCATGCAAAAACAGCTGTGAATCAGATTAATATCAGACTGAAGGGCATAAAGACCTGCTGAATTTTTGATTGGCTGATGAAGTGCAATGTCACCAAGTCAAATAAAGTTTTGATCCCAAATACTTGAGCTTGCAACTTTTCAGATCTAAGAGTGCTTTATTCTTTTTGTTTTGATCTCTCCATTTTGTACTAAAGCTCCAGGGAGTGCATGGATGGCCCAAACAAGACACAATAACTCAGCATTCATATTGAAGAATGGCATTATTTCTGTCTCAATGCCAGCGGGTATTGCAGCATCAACCTGACAAACAGGTTCTGCTTTCCCTCTCTGTTGATGGATAATATCCATATCAGGTGTTAAAACCAGGCTAAATGCTGACATCCTAAGGCATCTCCAAAATTCAATGGTGGCAATTTTTTATTCACGCTAAACAATTCATGTAATAAATAATATCTCTGTTTGCAGTAAACAGAATTATTATGGTGAAATCTTCAATGAATAGTTAAAAATATAAATTAGCCCTTATTTTCAGTCTAAGTCTCCATATGGCCCTCCCTGGGAGCTGATGAAACCAAATTATTTCAGTAGCTGTTTAACACCACCTACTGGTATCATTCAAGTATTTGTTGATATCTGTTTTGCAGTGTAAGTGGTTCTTTTTCACTCTTTGGATATTGGAATAGTATTACAACAGAGAAATGTGAAAAAAAGCATAAATTTATAGAAAGCATCATAAAACTGATATATATCTTATTTATTTATTAATTAACTATGCGCAGACAGAATTTCCTTGAGACAATTACAGAAAATATGGTCCATGGTTAAAACAGCTGCCTTCATCATCTACTGGTTTAAAGAATAATTCCCAACAATAAATCTTAAAGTTATTTGAAAATCAACCTTGCAAATTTATGTAAGGTCATTTAACTTCAAATAAAACAGTTAACTACTCCGATGTTTAGTTGCTCATGCAAGATTTTCCACATGAGAATATGTCCATGAGTGGACGGCTTTTCCTTCCCTTTCTGGGAAGAATTGGTTTGTGCTTGTTTAGTAGTTCCTTTATATGGTTAGACAGAATATTGGGAATTCACTGCAGGAGTTTTTATAATAGTTATTTATAAGGGAATTCCATTCTGTGCTTTAATCTGTTTCAAATTTACAATAACTTGATTTTATTGTGGAAAATTCAACTGAATGAGATAAAAACAAGGATGTCGATACTAGACATATTTCACGTACCTAGGATCAGTATCAAATATATCTAGATCAGTTTTAAGGCAGCCAAATGCAGAATTAAACACCTAACAATGAATATTATCCTTCCTTTGGCTAAGGCTGTTTTGTGCTCTGAACTGTCTCCAATTGGAATTGGAAAGGGATTGTTCAAACTCATTCCACAAGTACAATTTGGGATAAATTAAAATTCAGATCTCTGAGATGAAAGAGAACAATGCTGCATGATTACTAGCTATGTTGTTTTATTGTTGCAACTTCTTTTTGTTCTATAAATTTAGTAGTAGGAATTAAACTGTATGTCAAAGGACATTTTGGGAATAAGACGAAGTGGTTGAGATAGGTATAATTACAACATTTAAAGCCCATTTGGATATTTGTACTTGGCTAGGAAAGATTTGGAGGGATATGGACTGAACTCGGGCAAATGGGACTAGTTCAGTTTAGGAAACATGGTTAGCATAGACACATTGTGGCCAGGGGTCTGTTTCCATGCTGTATGGCTGTATGACTCTATAATATCCATGTAAATACAATGTTTTCAAGTAGTTATGAAACTGATTTTAAACAATTTTCAATGCACAACACATAGCTTCATTACAATAGGATGAACAATAGAGAAGCAGAATGTTACAGTTTGATTAATTATGAGCCTTTAGCCTGGTTTCAATAGCTAATGGGTAAATAATTGTAAAACAAAGACAAAGTTGGGATATAACAGGTTAAAATGGCCTCTTAAATACTAGCACAGTTAATTAATCTCCAAGTATCTAAAGAACTGATTTGCTCTTTTTTAACATAACTTCTCTTTTCATTGTTTGTTCTAAGCTATGATACATAGAAGGATAAAAACAGCCACCAGCTATGATGATTTGCTATTTGAATCAGTCAACATTTTTGATAAAAATAATTGCATCCAGTTTTATTTTGGGTTAGTTCAGATTCAATTTTGATTAATTGTCATGAATTGAGTAAAACTTCCTCTCCCTTGAGTGGCATGGGAATTTTGAAAAATGCAACAAAAATGAAAAATCACAAATTCAAACAGACAAAAGAAATTCAGACATTCCTCTTAAGCCCACTGCTTGTTTCTCCAGTCTTCATCCAACTCAGTCTTCACCACAACATCCCTGCATTCTCTATGGGCACCATTCCGTTTGCCCATACAAGTGGTCATCAGCAAACCACCAACCTCACCAAATCAGGTTGTCTGCTTTTGGATCAACTCACACAAAACATAAGGCTTTTAGGGCTTCACTTTGTAGTTCAGGGACACTTATCCCTTGCGTGCTTCAGCCAAGGATGCATGTGCATCTCACGCATCTACAATGGATGCAGCTTATGGCTCTGAGCTTCATTTCTTAGCATTCACTCACCCTACAGATACTAGGACGCTGCTGGCTTCTGTGAATTGCATTGCTTTTCAGTGCATACGGAGAGGGAGGCAGCCTTAAACGGTCAAGAGAGTTGGACACATGGCTGTCCAGCACCATGCTACGTCAATGTCATTCCTACAGCGTGTGACAACAGCCCACATGACAATTACAGTGTATGTGCTGCAAACATGTGTGAAAGTAAAAGAGGACCAGTTTTTAGTGGGGTCAAGCAGGACTACATTCTGTCAGAGTTACCCTGCACTCAATCAAAAGGGTTCATCCAATTCCAGTCCGAAGACTTGGCCACAGCTAGACACAATTTTGGTTCTAACAGCATCCCCAAGATTGATGTCTTTGTAGTCTAGACATTGAGCCACAGTCAGTCCTGCAGATCAAATGTCACCAGTCCAGGAATTACAGATAGACAAGTCAGGGTGCTATAGAGACATCATTTAGGATTGTGGACTAATTTTTCCTTCAATTAGATAAAGGGAGGTACTGAGTGTGATGGAAGAGTAGCTAGTAGGAATGCAGGAGCAGCAGAGAGGGTGAGGTGTCCCTAATGAATGAGTAGGAAGCACAGGGGCAGAAAAGATTACAAATTTTAGAGAATGAGGTGCGTGAGGACCTTTGAATGGAAATGATACATGCAATACTGAGACTTAGAATCTATGAGTCTTAGTGAGAGGCATGTGCAGAGTCACAGTTAGAGTGAGTATGATTTAATAGAGAGAAGATGGTGACTTTTGCAGAGTGCTGAAGATTATTGATCTTCTTTCTGCATGGCGGAGTATTGCACTTCACCTAGGACACCATTATTTTGAACGTGCATCACTGAAAAAAGGTGCTGTCCTCCCCTCCATCACTTCATCCACAGCACCCCAAGCTGTCTGTTGGTAAGCAAGCAGTTACTTTGCTTTTCTCATCTGAGAATGGTGTTGGACTACAGTGTGATGAGCAGTTCCTGGCATGCGGGGTTTGAAGTGATGCACAATTGGCTTTAAAGTTGACACCAACAGTGTAAACTATGCAAAGTCCTGCAGTGACAAGCTCTTCCTCTTCTCCTATTGCATGGTTCCACAAGACCAGCACTGAAGAATCCAGTAGCATCGTCAATGAAATGAAGAGCAGAAGATTGCTTGAGAAATGTTGCCATGGACCACGGCAGACCAGATGCCATGAATCTCACTTGAGAAAAATTTTGCCAAACGCGGGGAAATTTCAGCTACATAAGACCATAAGACCATAAGACATAGGAGTGGAAGTAAGGCCATTTGGCCCATCGAGTCCACTCCGCCATTTAATCATGGCTGATGGGCATTTCAACTCCATTTACCTGCACTCTCCCCATAGCCCTTGATTCCTTGCGAGATCAGGAATTTATCAATCTCTGCCTTGAAGACATTCAACGTCCCGGCCTCCACTGCGCTCCATGGCAATGAATTCCACAGGCCCACCACTCTCTGGCTGAAGAAATGTCTCCTCATTTCCATTCTAAATTGACCCCCTCTAATTCTAAGGCTGTGCCCACGGGTCCTAGTATCCCCACCTAACGGAAACAACTTTCCAGCGTCCACCCTTTCTAAGCCATGCATTATCTTGTAAGCTTCTATTGGATCTCCCCTCAACCTTCTAAACTCTAATGAATACAATCCCAGGATCCTCAGCCGTTCATTGTATGTTAGGCCTACCATTCCAGGGATTATCCGTGTGAATCTCCACTGGACACGCTCCAGTGCCAGTATGTCCTTCCTGAGGTGTGGGGCCCAAAATTGGACACAGTATTCTAAATGGGGCCTAACTAGAGCTTTATAAAGTCTCAGAAGCACATCACTGCTTTTATATTCCAACCTGCTTGAGATAAATGACACGTTCCATATTTGTCATGAATTCTGCTTGTGTAATCAAAAAGTTAATATTGTAAAAAATTAAAGCATACTAATAATACATTGTTTACTGTTCTTTTTGTCCCATAGAACCAAAACATTTCCTTTATTCTGCGAGGAAAAATATTATTTAAGCAGCTTTGGCAACCCAGTTCATACATTTAGGGTGGTCCATTTTGGATTGAAGACTAAAATTGCTGACTCGATTTGCTAGCCAGCAGTGTTTAATTTATTACATAAATTCATTTCACAGTATCATTTGTTATATTATTGAATGCATATGTGGTGAAATTAGTTGGGCATCAAAGTGACTGAAGATATAAAAAGCCTACAATTCACTCTTCCAACTGTCTTAAGTCATACAGGCAATAAAATTTTGATTTCCATATGCAATACCAAAAACAATAGAAGAGGGAAAGGAAGTGGCGCCACACTAAACATTTCCACATTTCAACCAAAAAACCAGAACTGTAAAGAAGCAGCACAGAAGGGTCTTGTGCAAGGATAAAGGAATTCTGCCACATAGTGGTAGCCTACAATTTTGTATCCATTATTTCTCCACATGTTGAGTTGCTTAACTTGGTTATACCAAGGGAGATGTTGAGTGAGAGTAAGATGCTTTCCCTTATTCCCTGAGAACAAGAAAAAAAAAATCAGAAATTTATTCAATTAATACTGATCTCAATAACCTCTTGGTGACTGAATGTAGATCAACAGATCTGGGATTTCAGCCGCATAAGTGGCTTTGTCACAACTTATGATGATATCTGAGGCAATAAAATACATTGCAATATACTGGAAAAGATAGAACAGTGGGTTGGAGGAGTAAATTATTTTTAAAAAAGCTTTGAGAAATGTCGCCAACATTTTTAAAGTTTGAAAAATGACTCATTTCCAACACATTTTCAAAATCATGCTAATCGTATTTAACTTTGACAGTATCAACAACTTGTACTAATGTTGTTAACCAAAGTTATGAATTCATTTTTTATCCCCATGATCAGTATGTTTTGTGTGTTTTACGTATGATTTTTCTCACCCTCTTGTGTTATAACCCAATTGCATCAAGTTTTTGTGATTTTTCAAACAGGGAAGAGTTATTTATTATCTCTCTCTCTCTCTCTCTCTCTCTCTCTCTCTTTCTCACACACACACACATTATACTCGGACAAACTTATGGTGAACTCAGCCTCTGGTTTATGATCTCCAGTGTTTCCCAATGTAGATATGCTTTCTTGAATTAAGTTGATGCCAAGTGTGGGCTGTATAAATCTATGTCTTAAAAGTAGATAACAGCTGCATTAACATGTGTTGTACAAATTCAAAGCTTTACCAAATAAATTGGGTGATTCTGTTGATTGTACATCCTCTTTTGTGGTTTAACACCTCCAAGGATTTACGATAGTTGATGCCTTTGGTCAGAATTGTCCCTATTCTAGAGATTAGGCAAATTAGCCTGGTGAGATACTTGTCACCTTCTTCAAGTCTCACCTAATAAGTTCTGGGCAAGCACCCCTACCAGTGACAACCTTGGCCTGCCAAACAAAGTCTCGTTAATTGGTCAGTTAACAGCCACTTAAGGGCTTCAACTTGCCACCTTTACAATTACCACAGTTGAGAAAAGTGGCTAGTTTCTCAACTGGGAAACCTAGGGAAACCTTCACTGGCACTGGAATAGCTATGGCTTTCCACAATCGAATGTTTGCTGTACTCCTTTTTTCTGCTGTATTTTTTATTACATTTTCAGAAAATAAACAAGACCTTTATAGTGGACTTTCATTTTAGTTGTCTGATCTCATGGTTGCCTGTTGAATGTTGTACGGGGAGGCAGAAAGTGAGTTAGTTGTCACAGAAGTCCCCACCTCTGATTGGTTCTTGTAGTATTAATATGACTAGTAAGTTCAGTTTCTGGCCAATGGCATTTCCCAGGATGCTAATTATGGGGGATGATGATGTCACTTAATGTCAAGGAGAGAAGCTTTGATTCTCTCTTGCCTGAGATGAGCTTTGCTTGGCACTTGTGCGGTGTGAATGTTCTAGCCATTTACTAGCCCAACACTTGATGCTGCCTGGGTCTTGATGCACAAGTTTCTACAGTATCTCAGGAGTTGTGAATGGTGCTGAATATTGCAATATAATCAATGAGTGTCCCTACTTCTGACCTTATGATGAGGAAAGGTCATTGCTGAAGATGGTAGGGTCTAGAAAATTATGCTGAGTAACTCTTGCAAAGGTGTCCTGGAACTGGATAATTGGCCTGTGACAAGTACAAACAGTTTCCTTTGTGGCAGGGATAATAGGTACTGCAGATGCTGGAGAATCCGAGATAACAAGGTGTGGAGCTGGATGAACACAGCAGGCCAAGCAGCATCATGATGCTGTTTGGCCTGCTGTGTTCATCCAGCACCACACCTTGTTATCTCCTTTGTGGCCGGTATGACTCCAACCAGTGGAGACTTTTCTCCATGAATTTCATTGAGTTCAGTTTTGCTTGAGCTGCTTGATGCCACACTCAGTCAAACACTGCCTTGGTGTCAATAGTAGTCATTATCACCTCATCTCAATATTTTATTTATGCCTGGTGCTGCTCCTCCCATGCTGTCCTGCACTTTTCATTGAACCAGGGTTGGTGTGCTGTTTGATGGTAATTGTAGAATGGGGTAATGCTGACAATGAGCGTACAAATTTTATTTAGATTCAATTCTGTTGCTTCTGATGGGCTGGAGCAGCTGCATACTCAGTTTTCAATTGCTAGACCTGTTCATTTAGCATGGTGGCAGTGCCACACAACATTTGGGGATATCATCATTATAATCATAGGACATAATCTCCATAAAGACTGTGTGATGCACACTCCTACCAATACTTTCTCTGACAGATGCATCTGTGAATTAGGTCAAAGAGGTCTTTCCCTCTTCCTGGTTCCCTCAGCAGAGTAGCAGATTCAGTCTAGCAACTTTAGGACTCTGCAACTTGGTCAGTTGTATTGCCATCAAAGACCTTTATTACCTTTAGTTCATTTTCCAGTTGGTATTCAACATGGAGGAGTATTGATTCAGCGACTGAGGGGGTTTGGTGTTAAGTGATGATCAAAAGGATTTCCTTGCCCGTGTTTAATCTGATGCCATAAGATGCCACGGGGTCCAGAGCTGACATTGAGGATGAGTAGGACGATTCCCTCCTATCTTTATACCACAGTTCTGCCTCTTCTGCTGGGTCTGTTGCTGGTAAGATGTTGTGTATGGAACATTGTTTGTAAGGTATGAGTCAGTAAGTATGACTATATTAGGCAGCCTCTTGGCTAGTCTGTGAAATAGTGTGCTTCCAATTTTGGCACCAGCCCCCAAATGTTATTGAGGACATTGCAGGGTCAATGGGGCTAAAGTTGCCATTGTTGTTTCCAGTGCCTAAGTCCTGATGCTGCTTGGTCTGCCTGGTTTCATTACTTTTCTTAGACTTCATAGCCATTATGTATAAATGAGAGGCTGGCTGGGCCATTTCAAGGGAAGCTAAGAGTCAATCACATAGTTGTGAGTCTTGAGTCACATGTAGGCCAGACCAGAAGAAGATGGCAGAGTTCCTATCCTAAAGGATATTAGTGAGAAAGATGGATTACTTTCAAAAATCAACAATGGCTTCATGGTTGTCATTTAACTGGCTATTAATTCTAAATTTGTTATGTAAATTTAAATTGGACTAGAGACAAAACAGTGTGGAGCTGGAGGAACACAGCAGGCCAGGCAGCATCAGAGGAGCAGGAAAGTTGATATTTCATGTCGGGACCCTTCTTCAGAAGAAGGGACCCAACCCGAAATGTCAATTATCCTGCTCCTTTGATTCTGCCTGGCCTGCTGTGTTCATCCAGCTCCACACTGTGTTGTCTCTGATTCCAGCATCTGCAGTTCTTGCTATCTCCTTTAAATTGCACCATCTGCCTTGGTGAGATTCAATAGGTACACACTCAGGAATAACTTCCTCACTGATGTGTTCCTGTTCCACCAGGGCCACTCAAATCCTGACCTCATTACTGCCTTGATGCAAGCATTGGCATAATAGTTGAATTTCGAAGGTAAGGTGAAATGAGATGAAAATGACTGCTCTTGATATTGAGGCAGCTGTTGACTGAGAATGGCATCAAAGCCCCCTTGCAAAACTGGGCTGAATGGAAATCATGGCAAAAATTCTCCATGAGTGAGAGTAATGCCGTGAATGATCTTCCCTCCATCATATTGCCAGAGTTGCAGTAATGATTGATGATGATTGCACCATATTCAGCACTATTCACAACTCTTCAGATTACTGAAGCAGTGCATATCCAATTGCAGCAAGCTGGACAACATCCAGGTTTGGGCTGATAACTGGCAAGTCACATTTGTGCCTCAATTGTGCTAAGCAATGACCATCACTAACTAGAAAAATCTAACCATCTCCCCTTGACATTCAGTGGCATTATCATCACTGAAGCCCCCGCTGCAAAACCCTTGACCAGAAACTGAACAGAGCCATCCATATAAACACTGTGGCTACAAGAACAGGACAGAAGCTAGGGATTCTGCATTTACTAGTTCTCCTGATATCTTTCCAATGCCTGTATACCATTCACAAGGCACAAGTGAGGAGTGTGATGGAATACTCACCATGTGATGTATGAGTGCAGCTTTAAGTACACCCAAGAAGATTAATACCATCCAGTACAAAACAGCTTGTTTGATTGGCAAAAATAAAGATTGCTGGAAAAGCTCAGCCAGTCTGGCAGCATCTGTGGAGAGAAATTAAAGTTAACATTTCAGGTTCTGAGGAATGGTCATTTGATCCAAAACATTAACTCTGATTTCTCTGCATAGATGCTGTCATACCTGCTGAACTTGCCCTATTGCCCTTGTCTTTCTAGTTGGTAGAGGACGTAAGTTTGAAGGTGCTGTCTAAATTGGTCATTGGTGAATTACATCTTGTATATGGTACGCATTCAATATTGGTGGTGAAGGGAATGAATGCTGAAGGATGTGGATAGGGTGCCAATCAAACAAAAACCTAAAGAACTGCAGATGCTGTAAATCAGAGACAAAAATAGAAATTGCTGGAAAAGTCCAGCAGGTATGACAGCATCTATGCAGAGAAATCAGAGTTAATGTTTTGGATCAAATGACCATTCCTCAGAACCTGAAATGTTAACTTTAATTTCTCTCCACAGATGTTGCCAGACTGGCTGAGCTTTTCCAGCAATTTCTATTTTTGTCTCTGATTTACAGCATCTGCAGTTCTTTAGGTTTTTGTTTGATTGGCACCCTATCCACATCCTTCAGCATTCATTCCCTTCACCACCACTATTGAATGCTTACCATATACAAGATGTAATTCACCAATGACCAATTTAGACAGCACCTTCAAACTTACGTCCTCTACCAACTAGAAAGACAAGGGCAATAGGTATGTGGGAAGATTGAAAATTCCCTTCTAAGCCACACACAACCCTGACTCAGAAATGCATTTCTGTTCTTTTGCCGTTGCTGGGTCAAAATTCTTGAACTCCTTTCCTAACAGCACTCTGGCTGGCTCTGCACCTCAAGTTGCTGAAGACAACTACTACAACCACCTTCTCCAGGACAGTTGGATCAGTCAATACATGCCTGACCAGAAAGGCCTAAGACACATTTGTTTTTTTCTCAAGCATTTTAAACATTCACTTACTTTTACTATTTACCCTATTTTCTACATATTTTTTGAATATTATTATTTGCACAATTGTGTACAGAGAAAGTGCTTAAAGAAGACAAAGGAAATCAGCACTTTGGGATTGCCCAGCAAAAATTCTAAGTTTTTACAGTTGTAGTCTAATTGAAACACACTGTGGGTAAACAGATTAAAGAAAAAGGTGCCAAACTATTGAAAATCAAATACACCAAACTTTAGCCAGCTCTCACATGCTATACAAAAAATAGAAATGCAGAAATACAGAGGTTCAAGAAGGCAGCTCACCACCACCTTCTCAAGGGCAACTAGGGATGGGCAAGAAATGCTAGCCAGCCAGCGACACCCACATCGCTCAAAATGAATAGAAGAAAGAAATGGTCCATTAAGAAGAATAATGCTGATGCAGAAATCTTTAAGGACTGAAGGTTCTGTGTAGTATTTATAATATTACACTCATCACCAAATCTCTTTGTAGTCGAATCATTAAATGTGGAATGACAACATTTTGCCCAAGTGATGCCCAGCGGCAAGCAAATGGAAGAACAACTCTTCCATGAGCAGGGTTGAGACTGGATTGGGGTGATGGTGGGGAGGGTAGTAATGGGACTGGACAAGTTTTTTGTTTTATTTTCTTAATTCATAATGAAATTATTGAATTAGAAAAGAGAACAACATAGTTTTGGGAAAGAATGGAATCTCCTAACACCTGGGAGTGGTGAATGGTTTTTGCATTAAGAAAGGTGCCTTAATCCATATTGTTTGTAAACCTTTCTGCTATTAATTTAAAAAGATCGATGCCATTGAACTGCTTGGTTTAAATAAATGTTTAGAAGAATGGGGCTCATTCAATGTCGTTCATTTGATATTCACAAAAGTTGTGAGTTTCACATGTTAAAACTGAATCTACATTCTTTTCACTTAACTAAAAGATAATATGCAGTTAAATGTATTAATTCAATTTCTCTATGCAGTATACATTTCAATGTAAAGTTGATATTTACTAAACATACCTGACAATTTATTGCCAATTAGCAGAATCCTATCACAATATGCTATTATCAAAGAGTGGTATGCAAGCTTCATCTCAAATTTTAAAAAAGTTCCATTAGCAGAAAATCTGGAATAGTTGCCATTCAACTAAACATCATTTACACAGCCAAAGGGGTAATAGGGTAGCATCAGGTGCACTGCAGCTGAAATGATAAAATAAAATTCCTTTATAAATAAGAATGACCACCTAAGCAGGTGGGTATTACCAGGGGGATGCAAACTGATAAACAGCAGCCAGAGTTCACGAACGTCAGTTGGAAGCACCTCACAAAAATCTCTCTGACCTTAGCAGAAAAGTTAATCCCTCTGGTCTAATTTAGCTCCACATTTGAGGAAATAAAATGTATACAGTAATGTTCTTTTTCCACATTTATGATATTATAAGATTGTGTTGTCATTTATAAATCCTCTTCCTGGTTGTCTTAGTACACTTTGGATTTTGTGGTTTTCCTTATGAGCAAACCAAAAACTAAACTAAACAATTTTCTCTCTCACTTTCTCATTTATATTTATATAAAACAAATTTGTTCATAGGAATTATAACTTCTTGGCCTTTTTATAACTGGTTGTCAATTGAAGTGGATCATTATGGATTTGTTGTAGTACACATAGTTCATCAAAAGCAATTCCCACAGTTCCCATGATGCATCACTTTATTCTACAATAATAGAGAATGCATTCACAGCAACTATAAGGCCTCAGCATCCAAGAGTTGATTAATTGCCTAGACAAAGATACCATTCTTTATAGGATTAGGAGTTTTTATGAGGCATTTCTAATATAAAAAATATTAAATAAAATTGTGAATTCTTTTGATCATTTTAAAGGAATTTTGTGTGTTGCATTATAAAACAATGTCATTACAGAAGTGAAGAAGTGAAATAACAGCTGATAACAACATAAAGAAACTGTTTGAATTATTTCATTAGTCAGTTTTGCAATTGTTGCTGGTTTATGAATGTTAAGTAGAGGCTTGCTTACTCGTCCTTCTGCTGATTACTTATCCTTCATTGGTCTTTTTTGAGCTGTTTATGATTTGTATACATCTACTTTGGTATTTATTTTGTTCATTTTGCAGATTCATGATTATTTGAGTTACCACAATTTTTTTAGTCTATGGAAAGGCATTTGCCCTTGATAGGATTGCGTAACATGAATGTAAATGCAATGTTTTTCATTGTATGGATTTCTGTGAATTTCACATTTTATATTACATTATGTTTACAACAGACTTAATAAAGAACTAGAGATAGAAAAGGAGCAGTATATGTACAATAGCTTGGGAATGATGCATCCATCACAAGTATTATAATATCCTAGCTAGGATTCATGAGACATGAATAGTACACATATAGTCTTGATTAATGATGTAATATATTGTATTTTATATTCCTTTCAATGCCATGCACAAACTCAGCATTGCTTCAATTGATGAAGGATAACCAATTTCCTACACAATACTATGACAACTGGCTGAAAAATATGAAAACCTAGTTTATATTAAGCAGCACAAGTAAATTGTTTGTGATTATTATACTCAATTTGCTTTATATGTCATTTACCATGACTACTTATTACTGACGACTTTTAATAACTACAGTGACCATTGATGAATCACACTGGATTGAATAAAGATACTCGTTCTCTTTTCAGTAGACACTAGCCCTTTAAAATCTATTTTGCCAGTAAAGATTTTCTCCCGTCCTTTGGATTTATGCAGTCTATAGAAACATGGGTCTCCTTGATAACAATTCAATGTACCTTGACATTCTAATAGAGTGCCATCCAAATGAACACAACTGAGCTATGCAGTGAAGCACGAATCATTAGGTAAGCAAGATAATCTGAAAGAATCAGCCATTATCAGGAGCACATCTGTGTATGCTATACCCTGACAAATTTCAAGTCTCCAAAGATTTCATCCCATCCAGGTGGGTAAAACAGAGAATGTCACTTCTTCACATTTATTTCCATAGAGTAAGATGCTGACTTTGCAACCACTCAGTCAGTTTATGAATATGACCCTCAAAGGGGAGAAGCAGTATCGGAGTTGTAGAACTATGTTATCACCATTATTAGGAAGCTTAAGCAGTAGCTGGGAAGAGAAGACACTAGTGGAATTACAGACTGATTGTGATTGATGTGTTCCTATTAGCTTCTCAGTGTTATCTCTCTGGATGGAAAGAACAGCCAGTGGCTTGTAACACAACAGATTACCTGAGTTTTCAGCCCTAGATGGATGTTTAAATAAAATATAGACCCTTATCGAGATGCTCATTTTCTTGGTGCAGTGCTCAGACTATTTCATGTCAAGTGCAATTTGCTATGGCTCTCCACTCAATAAACATGTCTTATCATTAATAATTTTTCAAGAGGAGGAATTCAGTGAGGTTTGTCTGATAATATGTGATACAGTCCAGAATCCCAGGCTCAGTGTTTTATATTTTTGCCCATGTTGCCAAAAATGATTGATTGTTACTAGTGAGTTGGATGTCCAGCATTTCCCAACAAATGACTTTGGCCTCTAAAAGCAGACCTTGGCCAGATAGAAATCAATATTTCACCATTAAAATCTATCAAAGAAGAGTTAAGGCACCAGCTGTCCCTGCTGCCTTTCCTTGGAGTGTGAACATTAAATCCGACACTTGTAGTACATGAGTAATCAATATATAGTGGTTTACAGATCATTTGTGGTCACCATTTAGCCGTGATGGATGTCTGGAATAGTTGTGATTCATTTTGTCATGCCATTAAACAAGATTCTGTCTAGTTCTTTCCTGATTTCATTTAGCAGAACATTTCTTCACAGTTCATATGAAAGAAGTGATTTTACAAACCCTGTCCTATTCCAATAAGTCACTTATAGAGATTTTGTGTCCTACAGACTGTGAAAATTCTGTAAAGATAGGACAAACATGCTTCTGTAACTACTCACTGCATGACATATGCAGACAGTGTGAAGAACTGTATGTAAATCTGTTTTCCTTGTTATATACAAACATTATGTTTAACCCTTTTTATTGCTGGATGTGTATTAAGTTTGCTGCTTATCACTATGTTCCAGTGTCTTGCACCCAAATTAAGAGCTGCACAACTGCATTCATGCAAATTTTTTTTAAACACCCAATGCGGTTAAGCCATAAAATTATTAAAGAGACAATGTTTAGCTTCCTGGTTTAGTGAGATATAATGGAAATAGGCAGAATGCTAACAAACAGCAGCATTGTTTCCCCTTGCACACATTCGAACATGCATGTTTTGTGGAATCTGTTCTGTATTAATCATTTTGTCACGTCTTCAAAATGGCCATAATTGTTTATTATGTCCTTTCTCCCCAGGAGAGCCAAGTTAATTCTGCATTAGAAATGAAGGTCTTTTCGCGCTGAAGGTTGTTAAGGGTTCTAAGTGAAATGTGTTTTATCATTTTGCATCCCATTCCCAGTGGGAACTTATTCACAGTATAAAAACGCCCCCAAATTAGCAGAGGCAGTATACACAAGAAATGGAAAAATGCCAAGGCGGAATAAGCATTTTTGAAAGGTAAGGCCTTCAATATATTGTCAAACTGATACAGAAATAAAATCCTGATCTGCACTTGGATCTTGCAAGTACCTGGCTTAGGAATGTCTGCTATCATCGCCAGATAGAAATAAAATCAAAAATAGTTCCATTCTCCAGCACTCTCATCCCTCATCTTAATGAGCACAATAAATCTTGAAACCTCTGAAGAATCTTTCTCACCAGATTTCTGGTATTTCCACAGATGTGCATTTCAAACCTTCACAGAGGTATAATTCCAAAGTACATGGCCAATATGGTCAGAAAAAGAATCTATATGTTTTTAAATATGTATGTTCTATTCATAGATTCATAAAATCATAGAGATATACAGCACAGAAACAGACCCTTCGGTCCAACTTGTCCATGCTAACCAGATATCCTATATAAAACATCCCATTTGCCAGCATTTGGTCCATATCCCTCTAAACCTTCCTATTCATAAGCTCATCCAGATGCCTTTTAAATGTTTTAATTGTACCGGCCTCCACCACTTCCTCTGGAACTCATTCCATACACTCACCACACTCTGTGTAAAAAAGTAGCACCAGAGGTTCCTTTTACATCTTTCCCCTCTCACTTTAAACCTATGCCCTCTAGTTTTTGACTCCCCCACCCTCGGGAAAAGACCATGTCTATTTACCCTACCCGTGTTTTTCATGATTTTATAAACTTCTGTTAAGGTCCCCCTCAACTTCTGACACTCCAGGGAAAATAGCCCCAGCCTATTCAGCCTCTCCAATAGCTCAAACCCTTTCTAGTATCACAACATCCTTCCAAAGGAGGGAGACCAGAACTGCACACAATACTCCATGTCCTGTGCAGCCACAACATAACCTCCCAACACCTGTACTCACTGCACTGACCAATAAAGGTAAGCATACCAAATGCCTTCTTCACTACCCTGTCTGTATGAAAATTCACTTTTAAGGAATGTGAACCTGCACTCCAAGGTCTCTTTGTTCGGCAACACTCCCAAGACCTTTTTATTAGGAGTAAAATCCTACCCTGATTTGCCTTTCCAAAGTGCAGCACCTCATTTTTATCTGCCACTCCTCAGCCCATTGGCCCATCTGATCAAGATCCTGTTGTACTCTGAGGTAACCTTCTTGACCTCCAGTTTTAGTGTCATCTGCAAACTTACTAACCATATCTCCTATGTTCACATCCAAATCATTTATATAAATGACAAAAAGCAGTGGACCCAGCACCGATCCTTGTGGCACACTGTTGGTCACAGGCCTCCAGTCTGAAAAGCAACCTTCCACCATTCACCCTCTGTCTTCTACCCTTGAGCCAGTTCTGCATCCAAATGGCTAGTTCTTTCTGAATTGCGTGTGATCCATCCTTACTAACCAGCCTACCATGAGGAACCTTGTCGAACACCTTACTGAAGTCCATATAGATGCCACTCCACAGTCATCAATCATCTTCGTTACTTCTTCAAAAAACTCAATCAAGTTAGTGAGACACAATTTCTCATGCACAAAGCCATTGCTGAAAACTACCTTTTTATTTTAACAGCCCAGCAGTGAAAGATGGCACCTATTTCCCTCTTCTTAAATTATTCAAAATGGGATCGGATCATGGCGACATTAGAAAAGTATTTCACTGTATTTTACTATATTTTTCACTGTAAAATATATGTGACAATAAATCTTTAAATAATATATATATAATGTCATACAAAATAATGTTTCTGAATGCAAAAATATCAAAAGAGTTTTGATTATTTGAGCTCCTCGTTCATATCTATAACAAGCCAAAAAAAAGATGTTTGATATCTGCCAGAGAACTACAGGCCAAATTCAGTTGAAGGCTTTAACAGCTGTGTAGTCTTTTAATTTACTGCCCCCTAGCTAGTATCTGCTATATAATTCAGTACCTTCAGATTACATTTTTAAATGGGAGGATCTGTATTGATATGTTAGTGGTGTCTCATGATTTGAACTTATTGACACTAGGCAATAACTTGAACAGCAACTTGGTCCATAGGAGAGCTGCCAAATTAGGCTTCTGACTGAAGGATTATTCTTAAGAATTTCAGGGTTAAGATGAATAAATAAAAATTCAAGTTTCACTCTAGTGAGTTAAAAAATCTCAATGTTTTAATAGGTTTATAATGAGCTCTGTAAGACAGCTCACTCTTGCACAGTTCTATAAAATTTTCAAAGTTGCTACACTGTTAGAGTAAGTAAGAATTCTTCCAAAACTTGTAATTTTTTTTCTAATATGAACTATTTAAAGATATTTAAAAATACACTATGGAATGTAATTTATTGTTAAATTTGACTTCATTATATACTTTGTGCATTGTTGGTGGTAAACAATAAGAGTTTTGTTGCCAGACATTCAAATTAATTCTTTAAATATTTTCTATCCATTCAAATGTTTCTAAATCCAGTTCATAATCTGTTTAATGGAACATAGAACATTGAACAGAGGACCGTACAGCACAGAAATGGATCCTTCGGCCTACAATGTTGTGCCGAGCATGACGCCAAATGAAACTTCTTCCTGCCCTTGGTCCATATCCCTACATTCCTTGCATATTCATGTGCTTATCCAAAAGTCCCTTATGCCCTTCTTGATCCCACCTCTACCACCAACCCTGGCAACGCACTCCAGACTCCTACCAATATCTATGTAAAACAAGCTTGCCCCTCACATCTCCCTTGAACTTTTCCCTTCTCACCTTAGGTGCATGCCCCCTAGTATTAGACATACCAACTCTGGGACAAAGATTCTGACTGTCAACCCTATCTATGCATCTCATAATTTTATAAACTTCTATCAAATCTTGTCTCAGCCTCCACTGCTCAAGAGAAAACAACCTGAGTTTTTCCAGCCTCTCCTTATAGCTTATACCCTCTGGTCCAGGCAGCATCCTGGTAAACCCCTTTTGCACCCTCTTCCAAGTCTCCACATTCTTCCTGTAATTTGGCGACCAGAATTGAACCTGATTGTGGCATAACCAAAGTCTTATATAGCTGCAACATGACATCCTGACTCTTGTACTCAAATCCTTGACCAATAAGGGCATGCCACACACATTCTTTACCACCCTACCTACTTGCATGGCCACTTTCAGGGAGCTAAACAGTTGAACCTAACATCCTTCTGAACATCAATGCTGTTCAGAGCCCTGCCATTAAATATATACTTTTCCTTAACATTTGATCTCCCAAAGTGCAGCACCTCACACTTACCCGAATCTATCTGCCATTTCTCTGCCCATATTTACAACTGATCTTTAGCTCGCTGTAGCCTTTGACAACCTTTTACACTATCCACAACTCTACCAATCTTCATATCACCTGTAAACTTGCTAACCCACCTATCTAAATTTTCCTCCAAGTCACTTATATATATCACAAACAGCAGAGGTCCCAGTGTGGATCCCTGTGGAACACCACTAGTCACAGACCTCCAGCCTGAAAAACACCTTCCACCACTACTACTTAGTTAATTGAACTTTTTAAAAATGTTCTCATTATATATTTGTGAGAATCATGCCTGTTAAGAAATGCTTTGCAGTTTAGTTTTGTGAAACAAAAGTCATTTTAAGTGGGTTGTGTACAAAATAAATGTTTCTAATACAAATAATTGACAACTGAGATTAAAAGTGAAACTTGGATATTCTGAAGACAGCCAAAATTCCCCTGGATGACAATGATTGTTTATAAAAAACAAAGTCCTGCTTCTTTTAGGTATTTCTGACCAAGATTCCAAGTCTGGTCTGATTTTAGTGTGCCTATCAAAGATAACCAGGGAGAGCTTTAGTCAGCACAGGAGTAACAAGAACAAGATGGATCAGTTTCTGACAAAGCTGACAAACTTTAAGAATTTGCACATTGAAATCAACTGAGAGAAGGTAAGTGCATGAGATAAACAAGGATTAGAGTGCCAAGTAGGTAGGGTCTCAGGGTACTAATTAGGTAGGGTAGCAGGTACGTAAGATGCCAGTTGGGTAGGGTGCCAAGTAAATAGGGTTCCAGGTTATCAGAATGCCAGGTGGATAGGTTGCCAGGATGGAGTACTTAGGGTGATTTGGATAGCAGGATGCGTCAGGTCCAGTTTTTCAGGCTAGCCATGGTTAGGTCAGGGGTATTGGCAGTGTCAGACCCGGTGAGTCAGGCTTTTGGCTGCAGGTGTTGGCATCAGGGAGTTCAGACTGGCAGTAGTGGAGAAGCCAACAAAGGGTGTTCCATCCAATGGGAATGAGTCTGGCAGGGTCATATGGCGGTGAGTGTGAAATTGAGCTGGGTCAGGAGGCAGTGTCTTGTCAGGGAATGGTTGTCAGGGATGCAGGGGTTAAGAGTTTGGTGGAGATATAGTTGGGGGCATCATTGAGGATAAGTTGAAGGGTCAGTTTAACAGTTATCCAGGAATTAAACTAAATTTTCAGTGTTCCATGTTTTCTTGGATATTCATTAGCTTAAGTGAGGTGAAACTTTCTTATTTCTCCAACTTTAATGGACTTTTGTGGATCGCTTCAGATCCTGGGTACTGTCTATCAGGAAATTCAACTTCCTGGGTAATTCCCATGGTGTCAGCTGCATCAACAAAACTGCTTGCTCCTAGCTTGCAAATCCAGCCAGTGGGCTGCCTCTACAACCCACTGGCCATCAGAATATCTGGGCCACTGTTTTCACAGTGCTGGCCACAGTAGTTGCTGACAGTAAAAGTTTAATTTCAACTATTTAACAATTAGAAGTAGCCCTTAGAGCTGAATGAAACTGTTCTTATTACTATGATAGGCTCCAATTATAGTTCATTTTACTTTGTTTTCAATTTCTTCAGCAATCCTAAGATCAGAGACATCATTACTTCAAGTTATTTTGGTTTTTCTTATAAATTGACACCTCTAGATCAAATACTTGTTTTACTTAATAGTTAGCATGTTAATAACGCGATAGTCTGTCACTGGTTTGTGCTTTATTACATCATTATTTTATTGCATCATTACAGGAATAGATTACCAAGTTGATATGCAACAATTGTATCATTTTTTGATGGTTGCAATTTAACATTGACCTCACCAGACTCTTAAGTCTAAAAAAATCCAAAAAAACTGCAGATGCTAAAAAACAAACAAAAACAGAAATTGCTGGAAAATCTCAACAGCACTGGCAGCATCTGTGGAGATAAATCAGAGTTAACATTTCAGATCCAGTGACCCTTCTTCAGAACTGATGGTAGCTAGGAAAAAGTTAGTTTTTATGCAGAAGATAGGGTGGGGTGAAGGCGTAAGGAACAAATGATAGGCGGAGATAGATCCCAAAGAGAGATAACAGTTGAACAGTCAAAGGAGTGGATAATGGGCAATCTAGGAGAATGAATGGCTGCTAATGGAGACTATTAGTGGCTAACAATGAGAATTGTGTATTAGTAGATCATGTGATAACATGGCCTGATGCGTTGGGGTTAGGGTAAGGACATGGGCGAAGGTATCTCAAGCCCTAAAATTGTTGAACTGGATATTGAGTCCACATTTCCCAAGTGGAAAATACTGTTCTTCCAGCTTGCATTAAGCTTTGCAAAAACACTACAGCTAGCCTGAGACAGAGATGTTCCCCAGACAACAAGGTGCTGAGTTGAAGTGGCGGGCATCTAGAAGCGTGGAGTCTTTTTTTGCGGATGGAACGTAGGTATTCTATGAAGCGGTCACACAGTTTATGCTTTGTTTCACCAATGTAGAGGAGACCACATCTTGAGCAGCAAATGCAGTAGACTAGATGGTGGGAAGTGCAGGTAAACAGCTACTTTGCCTGGAAGGTATGTTTAGACTTTTGGATACTGAGGAGGGAGGAAGTAAAGGGACGGATGTTACACCTTCTGCAGTTTTTTTTTTATTAGAATCCCTACAGTGTGGAAACAGGCCCTTCGGCCCAACAAGTCCACACCGACCCGTGGAGCATCCCACCCAGACCCATCCCCCTATAACCCATACACCATGGGCAATTTAGCATGGCCAATCCATCTAGCCTGCACATCTTTGGACTGTGGGAGGAAACCAGAGCACCTGGAGAAAACCAACACCGACACGGGGAGAATGTGCAAACTCCGCACAGACAGTCACCCGGGGCTGAAATCGAACCCAGGTCCCTAGTGCTGTGAGGCTGCAGTGCTAACCACTGAGCCACCGTGCTGCCCCATACCGTTCCCTTGCAGGGAATGGTGGCATAGAGATATGGAGATGTGTTAGGAGTGATGGAGAAGTGGACCAGGGTGTCCTGAAGGGAATGGTCCTTGTGGAAGGCTGACAGGGGAGAGGAGATGAATATGTGTCTGGTGGTGGCATCCTGCTGGAGGTGGCAGAAATGGTTGCTGATGGTCCACTGGGTGTGGATGCTGGTGGGATAGTACATGAGAACAAAGGGGAACCTAATGCTCTAGTGGGATGGAAGTGAGCGGATGGGGGTTGAAGTACAGGAGATGGGTTGGACCAACTGAGGGCCCTGCCAATTATGGTGCTGGGGAATCTTCGGTTGAGGAAGAAGGTGGACATTTTGGCAGCCCCCTTGTCGAATCTGGCATCATCAGACCAGATGCAACAGAGGTGGAGGAACTCAGGAATGGAATTGAGTCTTTACAGGAAGTAGGATGTGGGAATGTATGCTGAAGATAACTGTGGGAGTTGGCTGGTTTGTAATGGATATTGGTGGCCAGCCTTTAAGACCTTTTTCTCAAACACAGATATAATTTCTATGGAAATGAACTGGTCCAGAAAATTAGGCGGGGCTGTGTTTCACTGTAGTCAGTCATGTAACTATCTTTGTAGTCTTTTCTTTTATTGCACCCTTCAGCTTTTCTTCAGAAGTATTGCTCACTAAGTTGCAGCAAATGTAAGCTGATACTGGTACAACAAGGAAAATAGGACATCAGGGATTAAAGTGAGCATGAGAAACAGCATCTCCTTAGCCAATCAAATTTAAAGATTGGGTAATAAACTATCAAAAAACTGCTAACAATGGTGGATTAAGGAAGGTTAATTCAATCTCAAATCAGACAAATAAACAATAAAGAAAGATTAGATCGTGGAAGGTAAACAGACAGAAAGAAAAAAAAATTAAACTATGATAGTTTCAGAACCTTATTAAAATTCATAAACCAAATGAATGAGAATCCACACTGATAATACAGAAGCAAAATGTTGCAGGAGTGGGAAATATTAAATGAAAATAGGTTATCAACCTAAAGCGTAACTTGGATTTGCATTCACAGAGGCTGGCGCATATGCTGAGTATTTATAGCACTTTCTGCTTTTATTCCAAATTTATAATAGTTGTTTTCAGTGCAGGAGAGATTGATTGGCAGTAATTAACAGTTCTTCTTCTCATATTATCTATATGAAAGCAAATCATTGGTGATTATTTGCTGAACCACTGCGAAATGCCATGATTTTTATTATGGATAGGGCAAAGAGGCAGACCCTGACTCAACCCCAGCTGTCTGCTGTTGTTGTTAATCTGATCTACATAATAGCTGTCTAGCCAAGTGAGCTAACTGACCTCCCCTACCCCAATAGCATTTAGCACAAAGTGAAGAGGATATGCATGCTTGTAATATTAGCCTGAATATCTCCCAACTGATTTAGTTCATTTCTACTGCTCAAATATGGAAACTTCATCACATACAATGTTTCTCCATCTCGAGGCAGACAGCAAAATGTTGTTTCCATGCAACTAGTAAGGGGTTAGTGCAACTTGAAACAGGATATTTGGAAATTTCCAGGCTTTGGGAGTCAGGAGATGAATAACTCACTTCAGGATTCCTGGCCTCTGATCAGGTCTAACAGCCAATGTGTCCATGCAGCAGGCCCAGTTGAGTTTCTGATCAAAGGTAACCCCATGGATGTTGATACTGGGGTGTTCAATGGTGATAATGCAATTGAATGTCAAGGGATGATGGTTAACTTCTCTCTTGTTGGAGATGGTCATTGCCTGGAATTTGTGTGATATGGTTGCTACTTGCCACTTTTCAGCCCAGGCCTGGATATTATTCGGGTCTTCCTGTTTGCATTATTTCATAGCCTACAGTTCACTGTTGCATAAAGAACTATGACTCTCTGTTCAGTCTGAGCTAACTAAATCACAATTCTCTGTTGTCAGAGACAAGCTAGCAACATAAATATCCAAGAGTCAACACAGTGTGGAGCTGGAGGAACACAACAGGCCAGACAGCATCGGAGGAGCAGGAAAGTTGATGTTTTGGTTCGGTACACTTCTGCAGAAAAGGGGGCCTGGCCTACTGTGTTCCTCCAGCTCCATGCTGTGTTGTCTCTGACTCCAGCATCTGCAGTTCTTGTTATCTCTGATAAATATTCAAGCTTCATTAGCGTTTCTAAGCTCTGTGGCCTATACCATCAAGAACAAACAGCAAGGCCATCGGAACAGTGTTCTCTCAATATTTGTATCCAAGTCACACATCATCCTGACTTGAACATTTATCAGCATTCCTTTGTTGTCACCGTGCAAAATCCTAGCAATCACTACCAAAGACCATAGTGAAGCTACAGCTATATAGAAAAACAGTTTACCACATGTCCTCAATATAACTGGGATGGGGAAACATCCCATTGTTGCCACATGCTTTGCACAAATTAGGAAACAGTCTTTTTGCTTAAAATACTTCAGATGCACTAGCTACAACAACAAGGAAATGCTTTCAAAATAACTAACATTTTCTACTAGTAACTTTAAACACAGTACATGTATCACATGCCTTTTCTTAAGAAAAGCCATCTGCTTAGAGAAAAGTTCCTCTTATTGCTAACTATCCACTTTTCTGTTATAAATATCTACAACATGATTTGCATTAAACTGGTTTTGCCTAGTATGAGTTTCCTGAATCTCTTTTCAGAAGCAGTTTCCATTAATCTTTATCACACAGGACATTTATGAACTGATACAGTCAATAATTTATTTCCGCCCTCTGTCAACAGCACTAAGCAGCATATCCTCTCAGTGGACAAATAGGGTGCATACGTCTCCTGGCCCTCTAGTGTCAGTGAATAATTGTTATACATATACAGGAAGAATACTGAAAGAGATAAAATTGACAAAACCCCACGAAAATACATATAACAGATCTTGATATTGTCCTCACAGTTGCAGAGTTTTGACATTAACTGTTCATCGTATATGTCTGTGACTTCACTAGGACTTATAACCAAAATTTCTGAGCTCATAAATGCATCCCCAAGCTTTGAAAGAAGAAAACCAAAATATTTTGGAGAAAACAAAATGTTAAAAAGAGATTTGCGGAATTGGGTGTTTGCTTTTCACATCAATAACCTTTCATCAAAATGTCTGTTGAAAGATATTTGAGCTGAAACATTAATTCAGATTGTTTCCATAGATGCTGCCTGTGCTGCTGAGTATTTCTAGCATTTTCTGTTTTTAGTTAGCATCTTCTTTTGTTCCACAGGATTGACACTAGGCACATAATGGACAAGAATCATTCTATGATAATATGTATGTGAGAGGAGGTACTGTTTTACAATTTTTAGCAAAACTGGAAAAGATACTTAGTTAAACAAATGCTGGTGTCATCTTAGTTGGTGTATAACAAATTAAGGGAAGCATGCAAAGGAGCAAGTGTAGGAGGCTTTTTGGTCCAGAGTTATGTTTTTGCTTTGGGAGTACGATATAACTAACTACAAGAGGTTCTGGGTTCAGACACCAGATAAACCCTCACGTTCTGCAACTTGTTTCCAAGTGTTTTCAGACTGTTCTGGTGCAGTGGTTGTATCCCTACCTGCAGACCAGAAGGCCCAGGCTCAAATCCCATGTGTTTCAGAAGTGTGTTTGAAAAGTTTGGTTAAAAATATTTGTTATGCTTTTTTGGTTCATGGATTCATAAATGAATGTGACCCACCTGGCCTGTATAATCGTAAGCATATTTTACCCGGTCAGCTTTAGGTATGACTGCTGATGATTAAGACAATAACTTCTGGCTTGTGAGCTAGAATTCTGTTTCAAAACTTTTCATTTTTTTTCTGATTTACATTTCAGGGGCCCTTGTGGTGTTGTTGTCATGTTCCTGCCTCTGAGCAAGGATACCTGGGCTCAAGTCCTGCCTGCTCAAGAGATATGTTATAATACATCTGTATAAATTGTTCAAAAAAATCTATAAGGGAGATAGTTTCCTGTTTCTGGTCCTGGCAACAGGCAAATCAGATAAAGAGCAGAACATGGCCCTAATGGAGGGGTATTTAAATCAATGGAAAGAAAATTGAATGGGTTCTCTTATAGGCATGTAGTCCTCTCTGCTTGATTTCCCTGTTTTTGCTGTACTCAGGCAATTCTATAGGCCCAGACTCAGGAGCAAGCATAAATCTTCTGACACTCAAAGCATTTGCGGCCACATGTGAAGCATTGTGCCCAGCTTTATTCACAGAACCAAAGAGATAGACAATGTAATGGAAAGGGGGTGGGGGTTTAGCAGTGCTGGCTCTAGGTCTTAAATCATTGAACTATGAAGAGATGCTCACTGAAATAAAGAAACTAAGGATGAACTTGACCATGACGTTTTAAAACCATGATGAGAATCAGTAGGGTGAATGTAAGTATACAGTGGAGAAGCAGGGGGTATGATAATAAGATAAAGCTCCGGAAATTTAACAATCTAAGGAGCAACTTCACAGCTGGTTATGGTTGAATGGAACAGACTACGTCTCTCACAGTGAATACTGACACAGTTCAAGCATACAAAAGAGAGAGAAAAAAATTCTCATTTAAATAAAGCAGGCAAATACAGGACTGACACCACACAAGGAGTGAGATGAAACTAGTCATTAGTGAAAATCAAAACAATAGAGTAAATTAATTGAGATAGAAGTTGCATTTCTTTTTAAACTCTGCTTTATAATGTAGTTGTGCAGCTATAGTGCTGTTAAGTAAATGCTTTAAATTGCAGCAGTGCCATATCTTTGCAATTAGTTAGACAACAGAACAATATTTTGTTTATAACAAGCATGGGGCTGGATGAACACAGCAGGTCAAGCAGCATCATAGGAGCAGGAAAACTTGACGTTTCGGGCCTAAACCCTTCATCAGAAAATCCTTTTCTGATGAAGGGTTTAGGCCCGAAACGTCAAGTTTTCCTGCTCCTATGATGCTGCTTGACCTGCTGTGTTCATCCAGCCCCATGCTTGTTATCTCGGATTCTCCAGCATCTGCAGTACCTTTTATCTCTGATACGATATTTTGTTTACATTCTTTTGAACTGCATATGTTCAGACTATCCATGCACATTAAGACTATTTTTTGAAATCACCTTCGTGAATTCATGATTAAGATGAAAATTCATTTTTCTCCTTTCTAAAAATATTTTAGGGATATAGCAGTGTGATTGGCCATTTAGTTTTTTTGAATCTTAATGCCATCCATTGAGCTCGTGGTTGATTGTCAACCTAACTCCATGTACCAGCCTCTGTCATGTATCTTTTGATGCCTTTGAATAAAAAAGACAAATCAACAATCTCGGAATTAAAATTTACAATTGATCTGACATAAATAGTTATGCACAAAAAAGAGTTCTAAACTTTTACAAACCTTTGAGTGTAAAAGTTTTATTAGTTTTACACTTGAAGGATTTGTCTCTAAACTTTAGAACATGCCTCCAAACCCAGACTCCCCTGATAAACAGAACAATTTCTTTCTAATTAGTCTATTTGTTTCCCTCACCATGTTGAAAAATTCATTCAAATCGCCGCTTAAATTTGTAAATTCCAAGAAACAGAACACATCAAAATTTAACTTTGGAGCCCAGGTATGTTTCTGATGAACTAAAATTGCACTCCTTCCATACTGTTCCTAAAGTGTAATGACCAGAACTGTTTGCAATGATCCAAGAATGACCTTCCAAGGGCTTTGTATAGCTGTGGCATGGCTACTACTATCTTTTATACTTATTCACCAAATATAACGGCCAAAATTCTACGTTATACCCAAGGAAGATGGTTATAGTTATTGGAGGTCAGTCATCTCAGTCTAAGGACATCACTGCTAGAGTTCCTCAAGGTAGTGTCCTATTTTCAAGCATATTCAGCTGCTTTATCTTCTGACTTGCCTTCATCATAAGATCAAAAGTCAAAATGTTCACTGATGATTGCACAATGTTCAACATTATCTTTGAATCCTCAGATACTGAAGTAGTCTGTGTCCAATTGCAGCAAATTCTGAACACCATTCAGTGTCAGGCAATGATCATCTCCAACAAGAGAGCATTTAACCATCTCCCCTAATTGGCTAGCCATATAAATACAAATAGTACAGCTACAGAGACAAGGAATTGTGTGATGAGTAACTCACTTTCTGTCTCCTTAGTGCTTGTTTACCATCTACAAATCACAAGTAAGGAGTGAAGTGGAAGCTCCTACACTGTCCTGGATGGATGCAGCTCAAACAACACTCAAGAACATCAACATCTTCTACGTCAAAGCAGTCCACTTAATTCAAGCCCCATTCAAAACGTACAGTACTTATTCCCTTCCAACGTACAGTGGCAGGAATGTGTACCATCTACAAAGTGCACTGTGGTAACCCACCACGGTTTCTTCAAACGCACCTTCCAAAACTGCAACCTCAACCACCTACAAGGACAAGGGCAGCAGATGCCTAGGAACAATGCCGCCTGCAAGCTTAGTTCCAAGTTACAAACCATCCTGTCATGGAATTTATTGTCATTCCTTCACTGTTCCTTGGCCAAAGTCCTGAATGACCTTTCCTAACGGTAACGTGGGAATTTCTACATCCAACAGTTGAAGCTGTTTAAGAAGGCAGCTCACCCCTACCTTCTCTCCAGGGCAATTAGAAACGGGTAATAAATATTACTTGGCCCTCACACTTCAGAATTAATATGGAAAAACATGATAGGTTTGCATTTTTTAACTTGTGTTGTTTTCCATTTGTCGCTTTTCTTAAATATTGGCATAATATGCAAGCTTTCCATCTAGAGAATGGCCCACGTTGAGAAAATCTTGAAGGAATAAAATTAGCTCATCTGTAACATTACTACCCACTTTCTTTAAAATCCTGGATAGACACCATTGGGTACTGAAAATTGGTCAATACTTTGCTTATGATAACCTTTAATAAGTCTCAGTCCCTGATGCAATGTTACTTTCTTGATGAGTTCCAGTGTGTTGGTCTCTTCCCTGGCTATAAAAAAAAATCAGCCTTCCTGCCATTTCCTTGTTTTCACTGATGGTCTCACAATTCTCCATTTTCAAGATCCTACATTACAACTGACCAACATCTTTCTCCTAATAGAATAATAAATAGTGTTGATTTTGATATTCCAGGCAAGCTTCTTTCCATACTCCCCATTTTTAACTTGTACAATTTGTTTTCTCATCGCTTGTTTCATGTATTTGCATCTTTTCCATTTGCCATGTCTTTTAAAAATATTTTTAAATATTTTAAATCATTTTAGCTATGGATAGCACATGCAATGTGATGGGGTAACAGCGCTTCAAATGACTTTGAAAATGTTGGCCAGCAAACATGTTGTGGCACACGTTACGTTAGCCAAGAGACCGTGGTGTAAGGCAGGCATAGTCAATCTTTCAGCGTAGATCAGCAGTCATCTGCAAGCTGAAATGTCTCTTTTTCTCAAAATATTGACTCAGAATTGGATTATGCAAAGTATATTCTATCATCTTTTGATGGAACTCATGGATTTGAGCCCAATCTTCATCTGACTTCCATTCATTTCTAATCCCATTTACCGTTAGTGCTGATAGATATTTGGTTACTAGTGAATTAAAGATCTCCTTGTGTTCAAAAAAATTGACATCACCTTGTTCAGACCTTGTTACTGGAATACATGATCATAAATCTACTGTAATAAAAGCAGAAAGTGCTGGAGAAACTCAATATACCTGGCAGCATCTGTGAGGAGAGAAACAGATTTATCAGAGTATGTTCATTTTCTTGATATAGCCTGTACATCAAGGTCTGGAACAATAATATATACCAGAAAAAGGAAAAATCCTAACATCAATCTCTGGGGAACTCCACTATAAACCTCATTTTAGCCTGCAAAACAACTATTCACCACTATTCTTTGTTTCCTATCGATCAACCAATTTCATATCAATGTTGTTAGTTTCCCTTTAATTCCATGAGCTCAGACTTTACATAAAAGTTTATTTTTGCAGCAATTTATCATGTTCATGTATATCACATCAAGAGTATGACCCTTATCAACCCTCTCTGTTACCTCAGCAATAAGTATAAGGCAGTTTAACTAGGCATGATTTGCCCTTAAAAAGTCCAAGTTGGCTTTTTGTAATTAACCAGCATCTGCTCAAGTGACTGTTAATTTTGTCTGAATTATCATTCCTAGAACCTTCCACACCACAAAAGTTAAGCCAATTGGCCCATAACTGTGCATGTGCATGTACTCAATAGGGGTGTAATATATGCAATTTTCTGGCCCTATTTTTAAGTCCAAGGATGATTGGAAGACTATGGCCAGTGCCTCCATAATTTCCACTCTCACTTTCCTCAGGCAAATAAGAGCTTAGGAAATAGAAGCACAAATATGCAATTCAGCCACTTGAGCGTGATCCAGTATTCAACTGGATCTTATTTCTACCTCAATGCCGTATTACCACACTGCCTCATATCCTTTGATGTTTTTGATATTTAAAAATCTATTGTTTTCTATCTTAAACATACTCCATGACTGAGCATCATCGTCTGCTGTGCTTGCAAATTTCAAATATTCCCCACTCTATAAGTAAAGAAATTATCTCTAATTTACTGCAAAATGGCTGATCTCCAATTCTGAGCATGTCCCTTTGTTCTAAATAACACAAACACAGTAAACATCAGCATCGAGCCTCTTATGTCCTGTTAGAATATTTTGAATCCTTCAATGAGGTTACTTCACATGCTTCTAAACGTTAGAGATCACAGGTCTAATTGCCTCAATTTCTCCCCAAAGGAAAATTTCCCAACCCCAGGGATCAATCTGGTGAACCTTATTTACACACTATCCAGAAAAGGAGACCAAATTTCCACAAAACAGACCACACCTAGTCTTAACATGCACTTGTACACTTCAAGCAACATGTCCTTATTCTGCACTCAAATCTCCTCGTTTTGAAAGATAACATATCATTTCCTTTCCTAATTGCTTGCTGCTCTTATATGTCAGCTTTCAGTGACTGATGCACAAGGACATTCAGGTTTTTTTGGACATCGGCACTTCCCAAACACTCACCATTTAAGAAATACCCTGCGTTTTTTTTAATTATCAAATTAAATAATGTCACTTTTTTTCACACTATATTCCATGGTCTTGCCAACCCACTTAGCCTATTTAAGTTCTTTTCAAACACCTTTGCATCCTCCTCAGGTGTCACAAGGTCACCTAGTTTTCCCATCTCAGAGTCATTGAGTGAATCATATCCACTCTTGGTGCCTTATCCTTTAAGTACAAATAGCATTTTCAATAACCTCTCTTTATTATTTGTAAGCCCACCAAGTTGTGATGATCTTAGCTGATGGTAATATTACACTAGTTAAATGCCAGAGTGAAGCATTGCTTGATCGATTATATATTTATTTTGTGCTGTTGGTTACCATGGTGATTAGTCACTGAACACATTCACACAAAGCTCTCAATGTCGTTTAACAAAAGAATGCAAGTTAATTACACAAATTTTAAAAATGTAAAGAATCATACAGTACAGAAGAGGCCCTTCAGTTCAACAATTTTGTCCCATCAAAAATACACTACGACCTACACTGGTCCCATTTTCCCACACTGGTTTCAAGATTACCCCCTCAGTTACCCTCCCAATCTGTACATTCCAGACACCCACCATCTCGTTAAAAAGACTTCTCCTTAAATCCCCTCTAAATCTCCTGCCTTTCATTTAAGGCAGTTATATGGCAGTTTCGAAAGATCTTAAAATAAACAGAAAAACAAAATCTCAATATGCTTCCCAGCAATATCCTTTACAAGACATATTCAATCACACTTATTTTAAATCTTTAATTTCTAACTAACTAATTGTTTCCAGCTTAGTTGGCAAAGAGAATTCCTTGCTGTTCTGATAACTTAAACCAGCTTTCTTTTCTGACAGCTTGAAATTTTCTACACAAACTCTTGTAGCTTGGAGACTTCACAAACATTTTGGTCCCTACTGGCATCCTTCTATTCTATTTACTAATCATTTGTGGAATGTGGACATCACTGGCTGGCCAGCATTTATTGCCCGTCCTTTGTTGCCCTTGAGAAAGTGCTGGTGAGCTGCTTTCATGAACTGCTGCAGTCCACCTGCAGTGGGTTGACCCACAAAGTCATTAGGGAGGGAATTCCAGGATTTTGGCCCAGCGACAGTGAAGGAACGGCAATATAATTCCAAGTTAGGATAGTGAGTGGCTTGGAGGGGATCTTGAAAGTGGTGGTGTTCCCATATATCTGCTGCTCTTGTCCTTCTAGATGGAAGTGTTCATGGGTTTGGAAGGGATAATAGGTACTGCAGATGCTGGAGAATCCGAGATAACAAGGTGTGGAGCTGGATGAACACAGCAGGCCAAGCAGCATCATTGGAGCAGGAAAGCTTGACATTTCGGGACTAGACCCTTCTATCATGGGTTTGGAAGGGGCTGTCTGAGGATATTTGGTGAATTTCTGCAGTGCATCTTGGAGTACATACTGCTGCTACTGAACGTCGGTGGAGGAGGGATTGAATGCAAATGGATGTTCTGCCAATTAAGTGAGCTGCTTTGTCCGGATTGTGTCAAGCTTCTTGAGTATTGTTGGGGCTGCACTCATCCAGACAAGTGGGGAGTATTCCATCACACTCCTGACTTGTGCCTTGTAGATGGTGGACAGGCTTTGAAGAGACAGGTGAGCTCCTTGCTGCAGTATTCCTAGTTTCTGACCTGCTGTTGTAGCTACTGTGTTTATGTGGCGAGCCCAGTTGAGTTTTGAGGATATTGACAGTGGGGATTTCAGTGATGGTAATACCATTGAATGCCAAGAGGCAGTAGTTAGATTGTCTCTTATTTGTGACAGTCATAGCCTGGTATTTGTGTGGCACGACTGTTGCTTGCCACTTGTCAACCCAAGCCTGGATATTGTCCAGATCTTGTTGCATTTGAACATGGACTGCTTCAGTATCTGATGGATCGTGAATGGTGCTGAACATTGCGCAATCATTGGCGAACATCCCCACTTCTTACCTTATGATGGGGGAAAGGTCATTGATGGAGCAGCTGAAGATTGTTGTGCCGAGGACACTGCCCTGAGAAACTACTGCAGAGATATACTAGAGCTGAAATGATTGATATTTTGTTCCGTATTAGCATCCACTCCTCTTCTTATTACCATTTGACTACTTATATGCCTACAGGAGACTTTTAGATACTCTTTCATTTGGTTGGCAGTTTCTTCCTTTAATCTTACATTGCTACTCCTGTTTGTGTTTTCAGTTTCCCTCTGTACTTTGGCTCACTTCTGAATTGTATTCCGAACTGTATGATATTCTGTCATAAACACACTTTTGTTTTCCTTCATTTGAATCTCCATTTATTTATCATTCAAAGAGATCTAGATTTGTTTGATTTTCATTTCCTCTTCATGGAATGTAACTTGACAGTATTTGAACTATCTCTTCTTTAAAGAAAAACCATTGTTCAGTGACACTTTTTACTGCTAACCTTTGATTCCAATTTATCTGAGCCAGATTTATTCTTACTCCACTGAAGTTGGCTTTCCGCAGTTAAGCATATTTATTCTGATTGCTTCTTGTCATTTTCCCATTTAAACTTCTTGTTGCAATGACCATTTACCCCTAAATGTTCCCCTGCTGACATTTAATCCACTTGGCCCATCTCATTACCAAGAACCAATGCCTCCAATTTCGTTAGACTGGAAACATACTGCTGACAAAATTTTTCCTGAATACACTATCAGAATTCTTGACCCTCACTGTCGTTTGCAATGCTAATATTGTCTTCTAAATTTGGATATCTAAATTGCCCCATAACAACAACACTACAATTCTTGGGCCATAATTTCCTTGTAGATTTGTTCCACTACAATTTGCCACTAGTTGGTGAATTATAGGCTACACTGAATAATGTGATTCCATACTTTTTTATTCTTTAACTCAAATCAAATAGATTCCGTCTTTAAACTATTTTGAACATCCTTTCCTTCCTGTACCACAACATTCTTCAAATCAATACTCACACCCAACCTCATTTCCATCCATCCCTATCTTTCCAGAACACCTTGTATCCGGGAATATTTAATACCCAGTACTGTTCTTCAAGGTAAGCCATTTTTATTGTTACAATATCATATTTCCACTTGGCTCTCTGACTACACGCCAGCAACTTTATTCATTACATTCCATGCATTCATCTACATGCACAGTAACTGTAATTTAGACTTTATACTTTCCTTCACAAGCTGAACCCACCTAATGTTTTACTGTTTCTTACTCTATTATTACCTGTTTATCCCAATATATTCTTCACTCTGCTTTTCCTCTCTTGCCTCCTGTTTCCCACAACAACTTAGTTTAAATCGTCTCCAATAGCACTATCAAAACAATCTTGTAGAAAATTGGGCCTGACTCTGTTTAGGTGTAACCAGGCTGACCATTACAGGCTCCAACTCTACAAGAAAGGATCCCAATGTTGAACAAATCTAAAGCCTTCCCCCCAACGCAGTCCTATCTTTACTAGTCTGCATTCAGATGCTCGGTCCCCCAGTTTCTATACTCATGGCAATCCAAAGATTACCAATTTAGACGTCCTGCTTGCTAATTCCCTATCTATCTCACTATACTCCGACTAAAAGATAACATCCCTTCTTCAATCTATGTCATTAGTACTGAAGTGGGCAATGACCACTGACTATTCACATTACCCCCTCAGGATTCTATGCAGTCAATCATTGACTTCCTTTATCCTAGTATCAGAGATGCAACGTACCTTCCTAGATTCAAATCTGCCACTGCAGAAATGCCTGGCTGTCCTCCTATCAAATCACTAATCACTATCTATCTTCCTACTTTATACATGGTCCCCACTCTGTACAGCTAAGCCAATTATAGTGCCATGGGCTTGTCTTTGGTCACACTCCCAGATGAACAATCACTTTCATCAGTCTTCAATATGAATTTTGGTTAGAGAGTGAAATGCATTTCAGGAACTCCTGCACTTCCTGCTTCATTCTACTTTGTTGTCTAGCCATCACTCATTCCATCTCTCCCTTCAAATTCTTAAACTGTAGGGTGACCACATCCTTAAACATGCTATACACAACTATCTCAATCTTGCCAATGTGCCACAATTATAACAGCTACTGCTTACACTCTGGAACCCAAAATGGGGATTGAACCATGTACCAGCTATTTAGCCAAGTGTGCTACTGTGCCCTCATTTCCATTTAACATTGCTTTGTGTTTAATGTAAAGTTTGGGAATCAATTGTTAGACATATGAGGTGTGCATAATTGTAATTACCTCCTTGTAAAAATAATAGATTTAGGAGATTTGTATAATTGATGTGTATTAATAGTCAAAACCAATATTGTTCAAGATAAGAGATTAAACTTTTTTTGGACAATGTTTCAAATAGGTAAAATCTTTTTGTATTATTTTAATGTTATAAGTGTGACAGTGTGTACCTTGCTTTAATAAAATATTTACAATTTGCAACATCATTTGAATTGTCTTTGTTAAATTAATAATTAAATGTATTATTTGTAAATATAATCCTAAATTATAATTATCCATTAGTCACTGAAAGAGCTTTAAAGACAGTAGCAAAGCAGATAGTATGACTGCCAAATGATGACAGATACCACTGCCTTCCAAACAGCACCCTGGATGTACAACAGCAGCAGCTCAAGGATACAGATTCTTAAGGGTAATTAGGAACAGACAACAAACATTGGCTTGGCTTGTGACACCCAAAAGCCTGTGAAAAGGTTGAAAAAAATTCTTCTTTTTTGACTCTAAACTCGCCTAAAGGCAATTTCCCCTGTTTTTCATTCTGAAAATCACTTCAAGGCGATGCTTGTACATCTTTGCATCTGAATTTCAGTCAAAAGAACAGAAACAATTTGAGGCAGATTCAAAAAGCAAGAACCAGCTTTTAACTACTCCCTCAGTCTTAGTAATATCCAGGAATTTGTGCTAGATTTATATGAAGGGCAGTTTTGATAATCTTTGCATATGGATTGTAAATTTTCATTCATTCGCAGGGGCATCTACCAGCAAAATGCAAAAGATTAGTTTTACAACCAATTCAATGGGCTGCTCTGTAAACAAAAACTTGCAACTTTTTTTTAAGTCAGGTTTTTATTGTGTGACTGAAATTTTCAGAAAATAAAATGACTTTTCCTAAAATGAAAAGAAATTTTTACTTATTGTGAATTAATATGATGTAAAGTATTATTAAGGACAAGAGAGAGTTCATGACCTGAAAGAGGTCAAGGACTGACCACAAAATAAGTGGTATTAATGGCCATAATGGATATTGTAAAAGCAATATCAAAATAAAATAATGTTGGTGGCACCTAACATGCCATAAACATTCATTATCGTCCCTTACAATCACCCTTCTCAGGAACAGATTGCTAAACCCAAGTACCATTACTAATAAAACTGTGGCCATATTCTATCACTTATTGATAGGACTCATAATTAGAAGTTGATGACTGCTGCATTTTATTGGCCACACATTAGGACTGGTACAAATTGATTTTTTCAATGCCTTCAAGACCCAAAATGTGTGCAAGGACATTACACAGTCTCCACTTGTCATGGTCAGAAATCATATGACACCAGGTTATTGTCCAACAGGTACATTTGAAAACACAAGCTTTTGGAGCCTCAGTCCTTCTTCAGGTGTGAGACCGAGACATATTATCAGACATAGAATTTATAAGTAAAAGATTAAAGGTTCACACCATTGATGAGGATGTACTAAACAAACCTAAGATGCTGTTAAATCTTTAATCAGTTAGAAGGTTTTAATTGATTAATATGTATATGTAAATCCCCAAATTCCTTTCAAGTCATGGTCCTGTAACAATTATAGGTTTCATCAATGTAAAGAAGAGGTGACATTTTAGGTCAGACAATGCATGATAGGTGTGAGACCTTGTTTAGAATCAGTTTGTGTTTTAGTTTGGAGTCAGACTGATTTTATTTCTAATGGAATTTATAAAACACCACATTGACTGACTGTCTATAAAATGTTAGCTTTTTCAACAAAATAGAATGTATCTGCAAATACAAATTCACCCCACAGATTTGTGTGCTTGCGTGCATGTGTGTGTGTGTGCGTGTGTGTGTGTGCATGTGTGTGTGTGCGTGCACGTGAGGGAGAAAGACTGTGTGTATACATACTCTCTCCCTCACCACGCACACACTCTCTCTCCACCCCCCAACACACAGCCTCTCCCCTCCTCCCAGCCCCGCGCCACCAACCCCCACCACACACACTCACACACACACACACACACACACACACGTGAATCTGTGGGGTGAATTCAAGTTTGCACATATATTTTATTTTGTTCAAAAAGCACACAATTTATAGACAATCAGTCAGTCAGTCAATATGGCGTTTTATAAATTCCTACTTTGGAAATAAAACCAGTCTGATTCCAAAGTAAAACACAAACAGATTCAAAACACAGTCTCACACCTTACATGCATTGTCTGACCTAAAATGTCACCTCTTCTTTACACTGATAAAACCTATAATTGTTACAGGACCATGACTTGAAAGGAATTTGGGGATTTACATATACATAATAATCAATTAAAACCTTCAAACTGATTAAAGATTTAACAACATCTTAGATTTGTTTAGTACATCCTCATCAATGGAGTGAACTTTTGATCTTTTACTTATAAATTCTGTGTCTGATATTCCCTCTCCCACTAACAGTTGAAGAATGAGTGAGGTCGAGAAACCTTGTGTTTTTGAATACACCTGTCAGACTATAAACTGGTGTCATGTGATTTCTGAGATAACAAGGTGTAGAGCTGGATGAACACAGCAGGCCAAGCAGCATCAGAGGAGCAGGAAAGCTGACATTTTGGGCCTAGACCCTTCTTCAGAAATGGGGGAGGGGAAGGGGCTTCTGAAGTAAATAGGGAGAGAGGGGCAGGTGGATAGAAGATGGATAGAGGAGAAGATAGGTGGAGAGGAGACAGACAGGTCAGAGAGGCAGAGATGGAGCCAGTAAAGGTGAGTGTAGGTGAGGAGTTAGGGAGGGGATAGGTCAGTCCAGGGAGGACGGACAGGTCAAGGAGGCGGGATGAGGCTAGTAGGTAGGAGATGGGGATGGGGCTGGGGCTTGAGGTGGGAGAAGGGGATAGGTGTGAGGAAGGACAGCTTAGGGAGACAGGGACAAGTTGGGCTGGTTTTGGGATGCAGTAGGGGGAGGGGAGATTTTGAAGCTTGTGAAATCCACATTGATACCATTGGCCTGCAGGGTTCCCAAGCAGAATAGGAGGTGCTGTTCCTGCAACCTTTGGATAGCATCATTGTGGCACTGCAGGAAGCCCAGGATGGACATGTCGTCTGAGGAATGGGAGAGGGAGTTGAAATGGCTCGCGACTGGGAGGTGAAGTTGTTTAGTGCGAACTGAGCGTAGGTGTTCTGCAAAGCAGTCCCCAAGCCTCTGCTTGGTTTCCCTGATGTAGAGGATGGTAACCTCTGAAGGACATGTCAGATCTTTGACATGGACATTACCATCACATGTGGGAACACCACCCACCACGTGCATGGCAAATACTGATGTGACTCGGCCAACGTTGTCTATCTCATATGCTGCAGGCAAGGATGCCCTGTGGCATAGTATATTGGCAAAACCATGCAGACACTACAACAATGGATGAGTGGACACGGCGGAACAATCGTCAGACAGGAATGTTCCCTCATTCAGCAGTCAAGGACATTAGGTCTCGGACCTTTGGGTAAACATCCTCCAAGGCGGCCTTCGGGATACACAACAACTCAGAGTCGCCGAGCAAATGCTGATAGCCAAGTTCCGTACCCATGAGGACAGCCTCAGCCAGGATCTTGGGTTCATGTCGCCTACATGTGACACCACCACACTAAATGCTCTCGCTAACACACACACACACGTATAAACAGACATTCACTCACTCACACAAACACTCTCTCTCTCACACACACACACACACACACACAGACAGACAGACATACATACATGAATCTATGGGGCGAATTTGTAATGGCGGATACATTTTATTTTGTTCAAAAAGCACACAATTTATAGACAGTCAGTCAATATGGCATTTTATAAATTCCTACTTCAGAAATAAAACCAATCTGACTCCAAACTAAAACACAGATTCTAAATGAAGTCTCACAGCTAACATGAATTGTCTGACCTAAAGTGTCACCTCTTTACACTGTTAAAATCTTTAGTTCTCTCAGGGCTGTGACTTGGAAGGAATTTGGGAATTTACATATACATATTAATCAATTAAAACCTTCTAACTGATTAAAGATTTAATAACATCTTAGGATGGTTTAATATATCCTCGTCAATGATGTGAACTGTTGAACTTTAACTTATAAATTCTGTGTCTGATACAACCTCTCTCACTAACACCTGAAGAAGCTCCAAAAGCTTATGATTTCAAATAAACCTGTTGGACTATAACCTGGTGTTAACTGCTTTCTGACCTTGTCCACCCAGTCCAACACTGGCACCTCCACATTATGGCTATCATCCAATTGTCACAACATAGCAGAAATAATTCTTAACATTGAAAATGTGAAGGTGAACAGATGTCGCTACAACTTACAGCTAGTATGAAACCTTCCATTCTAATATAGCTAATACGACACACTGCCTTCATTTAAAAAAGGTAGACTCCCAGTTAATGATAACTAGATTGAAATTCAAAAGGAATAGAAATGAATAGAAAATAGAGAAAAAACCAGCAACCTGACACAATTACATTGTGCAAACCCCTTTGAGAAAAACATTGATTTTCTGGATTAACAGTAGTGAGCTATCAATGCACACCATTATTATAGGGTCAATATTTCAGCTACTCTAGCATCTGTACAGATGCAATTACATGTGGAATCCAAACTCAAAATATGTTTCTTATCCACAAGAAGCACGGATGCATTCCTCGTTAACAGCCTTGACAATGAAATCACTACCATGATTTGAATTTTTGGTAATTATCCATTTGTTCCATTATAGTTCAATGTAAGCACGTGTGAGGTTATCCATTGTGGACTGGACAAGGATAGATCAGGATACTTTCTAGATGGTATGAAGTTAAATACAGTGGGTATCCAAAGAAACTTGGGGGTACAGGTGGATAGATCTTTAAAATGTCACAAACAGGTGCAAAAAACAAACAAGACAGCTAATAGAATGTTGTCCTTTATATCCAGAGGGCTGGAAATCAGGGATGCAGAAGCTGTGCTGCAGTTATACTGGAACACCATGGGCCGATCTGAGCACCATGCGTAAGGAAGGATAGAGTAGCCTTGGAGGGACTACAACGTAGGTTTACAAGAATAATACCCGGACTTCAGGGGTTACGTAATGAGGACAGTTTGTATAAATTTGCCCTGTTTTCCCTGGAATTCAGAAGATTGAGGGTTGTCTCATCAAAGAACTCAAGACATTAACAGAAAAAGAAAGGGGAAATACAGACAAGTTATTTTGACTGGTCAGGGATTCTAGAACTAGGGGACATTGTCTGAGAATTAGGGCTGGACTGTTCAGGAGAGGTGTAAGGAATCTCTTCCACACACAAAGGCTGATAGATGTTTGGAAATCTCTTCCACAAATGACAGTGGGTGTCATTTGTCAAATGTTAGCTTTAAATTTGAGATTTTTTTTTTGTTAAGTAAAGGTAGTAAGAAACATGACCCAAAGGCAGGTACATAGAGTTAGGCCACAGGCCAGCTATGATCCCATTGAATCATGGAACAAGCTCAAGGTAATGAATAGCCTTATGTTCCTATGCTGTCTATGTTTCAAAACCAAAAAGATTGAAAATTTTAGAACTGTGTATTTAATAGTTGGCAAGTTTCTATTGGTAATAGTAAGTGATAATTGCTGGTGCCATCTGACCTGGAAATTTAATTTATAATTATGGAGTCTCATTTCTTCTGAAAAAAAACAGTTGGAATGTATCAAAATGTATCAAACTAAAATATTGATTAAAAAAATAACTTTTATTTCTCTCCCTTGATCCTATCAGTATTTCCCACTCTTTGGATTAGATTTTGGTTAAGATCATTGAGATCCCTATGTTAAGGCTATTTGTTGGACTCATCTCCACTCAAGGTTAATGCACAGTTATACAGTACACAGGTACACAAAAGGTTAAAATGTATGTTTGAGATTTGAGGGAAGCAATCTATTAGTATTTCAACTCTACAATATCTGCCCAGTACAGATGGTGGAGAGGATCAGGAGGTTGGAATTGGTACTATTTAAAGGGAACTCATTAGCAATCAACATAGTTACAACCAGAAAGCGTCATCATGAGGGAGTCCTAATTTCAGAGCATTAAAATAGACAGTCTGTCATAATAAGATGGACCCACAGTTCAGCAACCATGCTGCAGTCGTATTACAGGTGAGTGAGCAGGAATATTTTATTTCTCAACAGACCAGGGGAAGACCTCACAGCCAAACAAACAGGTAGAACTAGGGGTCACCAGTGAGATGAGCAGTTGCATCACAGTTAGCAGGATTTGGTCCAATGCAAGAAGAGTTCTCAAAAGATGTTCTGAAGTCTTGCAAGGAAAGCCTTGAGGATATGAAAAACTACACAGATCTTAGCCTGGTGGCTAAAGTTTGGGCATTTGACAATGGCAAGATCGATATCTGGCAAACGTTGAATGTTTACGAGATGCTCCATGCATGCACCTGGGAACAGGTTCATACTTTATGAAGTTGTATCTGACAGATCTCACTGGATATAGTGTTAGATGTCTGATGATGCAATGGCTGTGATTGGTCTTAAAAAGACCCATGCCAGAAAATCACAACTAAGTGTGGACGCCTTGGCTACCTCAGAGGGGAACTTACACACTGAGGAAGAACAATTACAGGTATCAAGCATACCCTCAACCAGCACAGTTACCTTGATGGGGCTTCACACAACTTTAGGATGGGTGGCATTACAAACATTGAAGATGAACATTGTACCATGTGAGCAACAACAAAATGGAGGAAGACGCCATTGTATTTGAATGACAGAGGACAGCTCCAGCCATGCTTATCAGGGTACAGATGATATATTAAGGACCAATATTCAAAGCATGTACATGAGCCATAACAGGAAATGTGTTCACGTCTGGCAGTTTCCTGGAGCAGAAGATGATTATGGTAGGCCATGTGCAGCAGTCCACCAAATAAATGCAGGAGCAGGTAGGATCTGACCTGTATAGTACATATACTGGATTCTGTAACATTGTCTGCCCAGTTGCATGAATATTTGCATGCCCGTCTGGTGTTCTATTCCTTCGTGTAAGTACAGATGTAGGTCATGGAATGGCCAAGGCAGGATGCAGTTTTAATGGTGCCACCAACCAAAGGACCCTATCTTCTGAAGCCATACTGGACATAGTGTTGGCATAGGAGCCTGAGCGCTAGGTGGCTTTGCTATAAATGTCAGATGGATCATTTCAAACAGGCAGCTATCATTTCTTCATGGATGACCTCCAGTATCACTCACTGAAAATGATCATATTGTGGAAAGTATCTTATTGGAGAATGCCAGGTAAGTGTCAAAATACCAGAACTGCACCTTTAAAAGACAAAAGGTCTGCTCAATGGTGGTCCGTATTGTGAAATTGTAGCAGTTATTTCTCTCCTGTACCTCAGTTGCAGATATATAGATCAAGCATGAACATTAATATTTATAACATAAACAAAATTATCACATAAATATATTAACTATGTTATATAAATGTGAACAGTTTTCAGTTTGCTGACCAATTATATTAGCAGAGAAAACAAATATGCCTATTATCATACATGCAATTATTCCAAACCATCACTTTTTGCATGCCGACAGTCAAGCTCAGTGAAAACTGTCCTATTCACACCTTTCGACTGCATTCAGTTAACACTTTTTTGAATTTGTCTTTAATTTAAAACGAAAGACTAACAAGGTGGTTCAGATGACTACCAAGGGTCAGGCAGCATTTGCGATTTCTGAACTAAACTTTAAATCTCAGAAAAGTCCTTAAATAACAGAACACACGGATAAGGAGAACCACCATTTCGACTGGAACACCACCAAAATCCTGGGACAAGCTAGGCAGAGACAGGCACGAGAATTCCTAGAAGCCTGGCACTCTCAAAGCACGCTATTAACAAACACATTGAACTCGACCCCATATACACTCCACTATGAAGGAAAACTGGAAGTGAGGCAATCCAGCTCAACGGACTTCAGAGTTTAAAAACCAGGTGGAAAAACACACCGACACTTCATTGGAGGCTGCACTGAGGATATTACCCAGCATGGGAACGAAATTTCTGCAAAACAAAAAAACCAACTCGGTGAGCCAACTAACCTCAACACCCACAACCCGAGCTACAAATCTACTCCAAAACCATAGAGATTCAATGTTGAGTTTGACAGATTTTTGAGATTTGTAAGCAGCAGGCAAAAGTGTTAAAAAGGTCACTTTCAGATCAACCACAATCTTCTTCAATGGCAGAACTGACTTGAAGGATCAAATGCACTATCATCCTATTTCTTCAGAGCTTATGTTGCTCAGCACGCATTCCTCAAATGCAGAAATTAATTGGCATTTTATGATTGTGTGTAAGCATCTATCCCTGCCTGTAACAAGGAATTGAATGCTAGATGCTTCATTTAATGTTCTCGTGCTGACCAGACATCTTGACTGATTGAACAAAGCCCTGGGACAGAATGAGGCCCTTGCATTTGTGGGAAAATTACAGATGTGGGGGTAAATAGGCTACTCAATTGGATTAACAGTAAGTGTAATAGACATCCCATCAATTCCTGGCAGGTAGCCCTCCTTGTAAAAGCACTATGTCAGACAATTGATGTGCTGTGTTTCGGAGTAAAATTACTCGCATACGTTTTCCTCCATCACAAAAATTCAGTCTATCTTCCTTCCTGAACATGACTTCAATGTAACCCATATTTCCTTTAGTTAACTTTGATTTAAACATTATGTCATTAATTAAAGAACCTTGCCCTTTTCCAAGGAACCATAGATTTCCTATAGAATGCATTACATTGCATTAAAACACATGGAGGATGACTAGAGCCATATGAGCAAGTCAGTTGCCAACAAGGTGAAAAAAAGTTGCGTACCCATGTACACGAAAATCTAGTTTTTTTTCCCCTCTGAAATTCTTCTTTAGAAAGTTTTACTTTAATTACACCTGGCAAAACACTTTATTCTTTATGTTCTCATTGACTTCCTTGCGTCAATCAACGCACTCTAGGACATTCTCATTTCATCTATTACCAATGCTTCTCCACCTTGGTACTAACCCCTCAAGGTTCCTTGAATATCAACATAGTTATTTGCTGTACTTTAACATTTAGTCTTACTGTCCTTGCAATGGTCACCCTGAAGGTGTCCTAAAGTCCCATCCCTTCCTGATTGCATGTTTCTCCTCATCCTGTGAAACAGCTTAAGAAGTCTGAATGTACTGGCAATGCTACACAAAAGTGAAAGTTTACATTTCAGGAAGGGTCATCATATTAGAGAGAATATCATTAGCATATACATAATGATTTCAAACTGTCACCAGACTTGACTGCGAGTAAGGGAAAAGTGAAGATTGTACTATTCATACATAGCTTTAAATATGGACTGCATTAGGTATAATTTTTTAAAGACACCAACAAGGTAGGTTAGATGGCCTTTTCAATTTCTGAGCACAACTGCAAGTTTCAGAAAAGTTCTCAACTGAATAACCAATTATTGGTGTGCAACTTTCCCACTGAATGGACGTACGTAGATGGAACTTATTTGTAGAACTTACATCTGATATCGATTCCGGCATACCCACAACTCAAAAAACAAATCAATAAATTTCCAGACATCATATGTCCAAGGTCAAATCGCAAGAAATGAAGCTGGAGGTGAGGTTATCGCATGTGGGTATGAACAGGACATTCTCCTCCCCCGCACCCCCCTCCAGTCTAGTCTCCATTGTATAGCAATAGCTGCAAGCTTTAACCCATTCCAGGTGGACAGCTGAAGTATCAAATGATAAACTGATTTTCCCAATACTCAAACTGCCCTGTCTGCACAGCACATAGCAAAAAAAATGGTAGCTGCAGAAAAGGTCAGCAACATCCACATCTTTTATTTAAAAGGAATGGAGATGAGCACTTGAAATCTTATAACATTCAAAGCTATGAGCCAAGTGCTGGAAAGGTTATATAGATTTAGGGTAGTTTTTGTTGAGGAAGACTGTCAACTGATTCACCTCCTCTGTACTTATGATTATGACTATATCTTAAAGTCTCTCAGCTGTGCTTTTTCAAACAAAAATCTACCAGTACAACTACCACTACTACCCAATTAATTTTTCACATACAGTCACACCTTATGAACTTTCCATAATGTTCTTAAAGCATTCTATCAAAAGATTGGAAAGGCTAAAATAATTCAAGTAAATTTGTATGTAATATGACATACAAGCTCCTTTGAAGTTTTTCATTCATTTGAAAATACAACACAATAATATTTTAATGTTTTGTTTAATCAACTATATGATAACTCAGCTATAACTTAAGACAGTGACAATCAGGCGAATAGTCCTTCCCAACCCTCCAAAGTGAGAAATTTAAAAAGCCTGGAACTATTTTTCTAACAGATCAGTTGGTATACATTTTCCTCTTGCATTCATCAGAAAAGCCACAAGAATGTCAAATTTCAAGTGATCAAATGACAATTTATGCTAGGCTAGAAAGGGTGCTGACTGGCAAGATAGTCCTGATTAGCTGAGGTGTTGCCACTGAGTAAACAATGGGAAACTACAGACTCTACAATCACCCAGGTAATTTAGTTAGAGGACCTAAACAGATTCCTTTTCAAGAGATGGGTCTCAATGAAGGCAAATAACTCGATTGTAGCAAGTATAAGTGAATCATATTACAAGCTAACTGATGAATGTAAATTGGTTGAGAGTACAGATATTGACACATGCAGGATTGTTAAGTATTGCCCAATTACAGAATCACATTGAACAGCAAATCTTATGTTTGTTCAGGGTTCTGCAAATGTTGACTGCTTGAGTATGATCTGTTCTTTAAAAACCAAAGAAATGTGCTGTTTGATTTGATCAGCCAATCACTAGGATGTATGGCCTATGCACCTAGCATCACCCCGGCACTGAAATTCATACTTGACATTGATACACCTTATATGTCTGCTGTGGAGAAGACAAGCAATACCACTACCAATGGCGTCAGCACTAGCTACTTTCTCCTCGACCATATGCCTCAACACATTCGATACACATGAAATAAGTTGTCAGCGTATCAGGCTCTCTCAGCAGGTTAATGCTGAGATCTGCAACTTCCTGGAACAAAGTCCCTGTCACAAAGTCCCTGTCAAACTGCAGCAGATAGTTCTACCATTTAGCCAAAAAGCTAAATGGGGAAAATTTTGTGCCATGTTCAATTTTTGAAATGCTAAGTTTATCTCATTGAGTAACGCAATGGAAACACAAGATGCCTCAGCGGGAATGAGCTAGAAAATAATAGAAAGGGTAAAAATTCCAAGCAAGAATTTCAGTCTCAACTGTAATTGCAAGAATTGCACTTTTGTAAGGCACTTGAAGCTTCCATTGGTTTTGAGAGTTGTACGTCAGATGCTTGAAGTGAATATTTATTTAGAACTAAAAGAAACTGCCTAGTTGATCAATGTGGAGACAAGTGGCTAGGCTGATAATGAAGACTGAAAATCAGTATTTGCACCTTCACCAGAATTACTAATAAAAATCAAAATAAATTTACAGTTTCAACTGCAGCATAAAAACTTGTATCGTGAAAATATGACAGCTTTTGCTTTAAGGTGATGACAGAGTTCCCTCAAAATTTCTGTAACTATGACTATTGCAGAATTCCCCTTCTTTTTGCATACTGATAAACCAAAATAAACACGTTTACATACTTTAATAGTCAGTAATTCACTCAGCAAAAGTACATACAAAATGATTCGATATCTGTATGCTCTACTTTTTAATACCTCAATTAAAGGAAGAACATCCTAGCAGTCATAAACAATTACATTAAATAGCACACCGCGAAGTTCCCACTTGCTTAGTGCTTCACTTAAAACCTTGGACGATGATCTTAGCATGTTAAAAATCAATGCTTTTGAAAAGCTGTAGACTTTAAAAGATGGGAAGAAAGCACATTAAAGAATTTGTAGCAAGCTATTTGATCCCAAGTTAAAGCAAATTAATGCACTGTATTCATATGATTTTATACCTGTAACTCAATGTTAACCTGAAATCATATCAATTTGTTTCAAATGTTGGTAACTACAACAGTGCAAAAAAAGTGACTCCTGTTTGGTTCAAATGTAACAAAATGACTATTTACAGATATGTAACTTACGTTGATTATATAACAGACATATTTGAATACCTTCCACAATTCCAATTAGAAAGCCCTTCTGCTTAAATTTTGTTACCTTCATTTTTTGTAAACACCATGTGACAAAACAGGTCTGGAGCAGACAGCTTTACTGAAATATATATTTTATTGGAATATTCAGTATGTATATATATATTTATAGAATAATAAATTAGTCTAAAATACTGGAGGCTAAATGATTTTATCTCACTTACAAATGAATGTCTTCTTTGGAAAAAAACAGAAGCCCAATGAAAGAACTCCACAAAATTGATAAAATAAGAATAATTTGCATCATTTTGTACACAAATTTCTTATTTTAACTTAAAGGCTTATTAATTTTACATTTGGCTGCTATGTAAGATGTCCTCACCACAAATGAAAACCTTATTGTCAACAAAACATGTAGTAATAAGCATTCGTAAAATTTTTAGAAGTAAAATGAAAATGCAGATCGATCTTCAATATGCTGAAGGTGATGTCCAAGTCTCACTAAACTAATTAATCACAAAGATCGCAATATTTTGAAGTATCTACAGCTAGTATATTGCTTCAATAGTATTACACATTTGTGCTGGCTGCAGCAGTTTCATGCATCTGTAAATATCATATTTCTATTGCTACAATTAGGATTCTAAAAATGGGGATGAGCCAAAAATTCAGATGTAACATTCCTTCTCAGGCAGCACCATGAAATATTATCTTTAAGCCAAAATATATTTGAAAAAAATCAAAAATACTAGTGTTGCACTTCATTCAAATATTATTGAATCTTCTGAAGTTTAAAGATTTATAAATGAACACATGCAAGCTGACACTTCTGGAAAAACACAAATTTTCAAGATATTTAAAAACTGAACTAGCTAAATAATTGGAGGATTCTGTTCAATGACTATCTTAAATAAAGTATAAAATCTGAAACTATTGCCCATCCAGATTGAAACTAAAACAGCAATGAAATCATATACTTGTTTAGCACCACACATCCAAAATTATATTTCAAAGTATTTCCATGGGTTTTAAATGAATATTTTCCATGTACTAAGACTGAATCCAATGTAGATGTATGATGGTGCATGTGTATTTGCTACACAATGCTTTACAGGGCATTTTATACCAACAGCAATCACAGATTGCAGCTCATGTAGCAGAGTGAAAAAAAAAACTGCAATTTCTGCAATTTTGAAACAGGAAATCTTATTTACAGCTTTTTACATTCATTTGGCATATCATCTTTATCTCTAACTGTCCATGTGAAATCTTCAAACTTCCACAACAGTACTTCAATCTTGATGAGGTTTTTCTGGAATAACTTTACACTCATACTGTAATTAGAAAGAAAATACAAAGAGATCATGGTTAATAGGTTGTACAAAACTTGAAGACGATCAATTATGAACATTGACTTTACAAGTAAAGAAATAGCACACCGACAAATACAATTGGAGTATTAACAAATAGAGGGGGAAAACATTGCAAAAGCAAAATAATGGAGATACGGGCAGTCTGAAAGAAATTGGAAAATGCTGGAAACAATTAAGAGATCAGACAACATCAGTAGAGAAAAGCAGGGTTCACATTACGGATCACTGACCTGAAACATTAACTGTTTGTCTTTACAAGTGCTGCCCTGACCTGCTGAGTGTTTTCAATATCGCTTCAACTCTGCATCCCACCCTACTGAAAGGGCAAGTAGATGAGCAGAGGGGGCAAATCTGCCTTGTTTGTAAGAATGAAATTAAAATCGATAGCAAGAAGCAATATATGATCAGAAGGCAAATAATCTGTGCAAGTACAGTTGAGGTATCGCAAAGGAAAATGTAAAAAGACCCTGTTGGGAGGTATACACAGGCCTCCTAGCAATAGTCAGGATGTTGGGCAAAAAATAAATCAGGAGATAGAAAAGGCGTACAGGAAAGGCACCATTATAATCATGAGGGACTTCAATGTGTCAGTTGTCTGGGAAAATCAGGTTCGCAGCAGGTCCCAAAGAATTTGTGGAACGTCTAGGTTTTGTTTTGGAAAAGCTCGAGCTTAAGCCTACTATGGATCAGGCAATTCTGGATTTGGTGATGTGTATGAGGCAGAATTGTTAGGGAACTTAAGGTGAAAGCATCCCCAGGGAGCAGTGACCAATGACCACAATACAGAATTCACCTGGTAGTTTGAGGAGGAGAAGCTGGAATCAGATGCAACATGATTACATTTGAGTAAAGGTAATGACAAACACCTGAGGGACGAGTTGCCTGAGTTGACTGGAAGGGGAGCCCAACAGAAACTAAGATGGATCAGCAAATTCTGGGGTAATTTGGGAAGCACAGCAGAAAATTCATCCCAAGGAAGAAGAAACTAATGGAAGGATGGGGCAACCAAGGTGGCAAGGGGATGTCAGGGATAGCATAAAAGTGTACAACGTGATGATTATTGGGAAGCCAGAGGATTGGAAAGCCTTTAAAAATCAGCAGAGGCCAACCAGAAAAGCAATGGGGCAGAGTGGGGGGTGGGTGCAAAAAGGTGGTGATATCAGGGTACATTCGCAATAGTCTTTTATATTAGTAGCTAGAGTCCTTTTTAGATATACAAAGGACAAAAGTCAAGAAAGTGGACATCAGGCCACTGAAAAGTGAGGTGGGAAACGTATAAATGTGGAACACAGAAAAGGTACCCTGCATCAGTCTTCATGGTAGGAGATATCAATAGCATACCAGAACTTCAAAAGAGTCAAGAGGAAGAGCTACACATAGTGGCCATCACTAAGGAGGTGGTGTTGGGAAAGCTGAAAAGTCTGATGGTGGATAAATCACCCAGACCTCACCTCTCTGAAGGAGATAGCTAAGGAGGTGTGAAGGCATTGATGGTAATCTTTCAGGAATCATTGGATTCACAACCGGTCACAGAGAAGTGGAAAACAGCAAGCGTAACACCCCCTGATTAAGAAGGGAGGCAGGCAGAATATGGGAAATTACAGATCGGTTAGCTTTCATTTCAAGAGGTCTAGAATACAAACAGCAGGCATGTACTGCAGAGGTTGTACAAAATCAGACTGTATCTGGAAATATTCTATACAGTTTTGAGCCTCATATCTAAGGTAGGATGTGCTGGCCTTCACGGGGATCTAGAGGAGGTTTGTAACAATGGTCCTGGGAATGAAGTGCTTGTCATATGAGCAGTTGTAAACTCTGGGTCAAAGAAATTTCGACAGTTAAAGGGGATCTCATTGAAAGTTACTGAATACTACGGATGTGGAGAAGCTGTTTCCACTAGTAGGAAAGACTGGAACCTGAGAGCACACCCTCTAAAGGAATTACCCTTTAGAACTGAGGTGAAGAGGAATATTTTTCATGCATAGGGTGATGAATCTGTAGAACTCATTGCTACAGAAGGTTGTGGAGGCCAAGACAGTGTTTTTAAGACATAAATTGGTTCTTGATCAGCAGGGGCTCAAGGGTTACAGGGAAAAGGCAGGAGAATGGCATGGAGAAACATCAGCCATGATCGAATGGTGAAGCAACTCAATGGGCGAATTGCTTAATTCTGCTCCTACATCTTTATGGTCTATTGTGGAGGTTATTTGACCCAATTAATTTGAAGAATCTCCATCTAAATGTTCTCAATTACAGAAGTTAACAAAGCATGCAGAAATGTTCTTAATGTTCCATCACATTTCAAATCAGATCAGCTACTCTTCAAAGAAAATCTCTAGAAAACAGAACTGAACATTTCCCCCTTTCCCTGGATTTGGGCTTTGTTTCAAGACATGTCCTCTTCCACAAGGATCTATAGTTTCCTGTTTTCACCAATAGCATTAATGGACTTGAGGAACGCATTGAGAAAACCCTGATCTAAATTCTATGCTTATTTTTATTGCATCCAAATTCCACAACCTGACTTCCTCAGAATATTACCCAAGTCTCTGAAATGGTCATTCCTCCATATCTGCAAGGGTTCCGTTCCCGAGAGCCCCCACGAATGAAATTTACAAATACAGAACTCGTTAAAATAGGTTAAAATGATTAAAAATATAGCAGATACACAATTTTTGCCCATGGATGTTGTTATTTCTTAGTGCAGACAGACAAATTTGTGATTTTGCAGATAGGATTTACAGTACTAGTCCAGCAATACTACCATTACACCCATCACGTCCCCACAAAAATTATTCTAGCTACTTGTCAGTGGTCTGTGAAGTTAGAACTTCACTTCAATTATAAGGAAGCATGAAAATTACACACTCAGCAAAACATTGAAAATATCTGACAAGTATAAAAATGAAAACTCACTCATTAAACAACAAAAAAAAGCATAATGCTACTTTAGATAAAAACAGAAAAACCGATTTGGTTGAGGCCCAGATCTTTAATCTGAAAATTTGGAAATAATGGAGAGAACATCCACTGAATACAAATCAATTGATAAAAAAAAAGAGCGCGCCGATTTACTCACCATTGCTAACTGGCGTCCTATATTTCCCATTGTTATTCCACCAGCAAAAAATATACAAGGTAACCAAGACCGAACGTAAAGAAAATCTGGAGATGTATATCTACAAAACAAGGTATAATAAGTGAAATTAGTTTCTCAATATAGACATGTCCAATTAAAACCCTAACGTAAAAATTTTGAACACGAGTACAGTTTCAAGCCTTTATTAGCACGTTTGAAATTAAGTTAATTTATTAAAAATCTGAATTTAATACAAACGTATATGCATAAACAAAGACCAGAAATTGAAGTGAATTAAATGGAAGTATTTCTTAATATATACTGACGTTGCAGAGAGTTTACACTATGCTGAGTTAAAATTGTGTACAATTTTAAGTACAAAACATGTGACTCCATCTAAATCATAACACTACACAGAACTTAATTGCTGAAAGACTGTTAGAGTTTTTAAAACAAAGAAAATTCTTTCAACTATCAAGTTTGCCACCATCAACTTCAAGTTACACTTCAAGATGAAGCAATGCACACTATCTTTCCATCTCTGCAACTTGAGTGCTCATGCATTCACTTTGAATTATTTAGTGTTTAGCAAATTTTTTCCACCAAGTTCTTAAAATACCTGCAGAATTTCTTGATTTTACACATTGAATAGATGGGCGGTGGAGGTGACTTCAGACCCTCAGCGAACAAATTCCCACTTTATTAAGTTGTTGCATTCTCTGCTAAACTTTAGGAATGTCAAGTGTACTTGTGCCAATTTCCTTTAAAGTAACCCATTAATTCCCTACTGGCTCCTCTCCCCAACACAGTGATACAGAAATAAAAATCTGGAAAGCATCTTAAAACCAGAATTCATTTTTATATTTTATTCCTTTTAAAAAGAAAAATTTAAAAATACAAAACAAGAGGGGCAATTAGAAACAGATATTCATTTGTTGATTAGGTGCAATTCAAGCAGTGATACCACAAATTACAAGTGCGAAATTCAAATTTTTATTTAAATTCTTTTAACGAAAGATGGGCAGTGCTAGCAAGGACTACATTAGTTGCCCATTTCCGATTACTTAAGCTAAGCAACTTTCTTGAACCATTGCAATCCATGTGGTGTAGGCACATCCAAGGATTGTCAGAAGGGAATTTCAGGTTATTTAGCCAGTGACAGTGAAGGAAGTGATATAGTTTCAAATCATGGCACATGGTTTGGAAGGAATCTTGAAGATGAAAATGTTACCCTGGATCCACTCTCCTTATTCTTTGAAGTGGCAGGGATTATGCATTTGGAAGATACTTTGTGCGAATACACAGAAATGCATCTTGTTGGGGTACACACTGCTACCTCAGTAGTGAAAGGAATGAAAGCTGAAAGTGTAGGATCATGTGCTAATCGAGCAGACTGCTTTGTTCTGGATGGTGCGGAGGTTTTTTTGAATGCTGTTAGAGCTAATGGAGTGTTGATAGAACTATACTCATACAGACAAGTAGAGATTAACCCATCAGACACCTGACTTGTGCCTTGTAAACAACAGATGCGCTGTGGGGAGTCAGAAGGCAAGTTATTTGCTTCTGGAATTCTCAACTACTGACCTGCTCTTGTAGCCGCTGCATTTAGAACACATTCCTTTGTGCTTTCCACATTTCCAGTCGGCTTTAGTTTTACTAGGGTTCCATGATGTCACCCTCACCATGCCGTCACCCTCCCCCACCCCCCCAGATATAAAACGCTGGCTGAATGTCAGATTAAAAATGTGTATTAAACCTAATTATCATTTTCTTATTTTTGACAGCCAATATATTACAGAATATTAAATTGAGAATAGTTACTAACAGTGAAACAATGCAGCACTGTCAGCAAAAGCAAAACTGGTTGAATAACAAAACAGACAACACGAACTGCAGCTGCCAGAGTCAGAAACAACAGTGTGGAGTTGGAGGAACACAGGAGGCCAGGCAACATCAGGGGAGCAAGAGAGTTGACGTTTTGGGTCAGGACCCTTCTTCAGAGTTTCTGTAGAAGGGTGGTAATTATTATTTGGCATAATGGACAAGAGTATGCAATGCAGTTCCTCCACAGGGAGGGCTGTTTTTCCTCGATACATATTATGATCTAGGTTTAGGGGTGCAGGGTATGATTTGAAAAATGTGGTATGACACTAAAGTTGGCAACACTAATAAACTCAACAGGATATAGACAGGCTGGTGGAACGGCAGACGAAAATTCAGAGGAGCGTGAAGTGGTGCATTTTGGTAGACAGCACATGGAGATATAAAGGATTCAATTCCAAAACAGGGTGAAGGGGCAGATGCACACACAACGAAGTAGCTTAAAGTTACTCCCTATTAAGGCACAAGGTATACTCCACTCAAATAGGGGCATGAAGTGCAAAAGCAAGGGCATCCTCAGCTATCCTTTCTGAAATTCTCATTCAGCTTTTCAATGGAGTAGTGTGTCTAATTTTGAGGTCAAGTCTCAAAAGATGTAAAAACATTCAGAGGACAGAAAAATTCACAAGAGTGATTTCAAGAACAAAGGATCTTCAGTTACATAAATAAATTGGTAAACACAGGTATAGGCTATTAAGCACCTCCCCCATTCTACACCATGGCTGGTCACTCACCTCAAAAAACATTTTCCTGCAGACTCCCCATGGCCCTTGATGTTATTACTATCCTGAAATCAACATCTATTTTGAACATACTTAATAACTGAGCTTCCATGGCCCTCTGTGATGAGTATTCCAAAAATTAAATACCTTCTGAAGGAACAAAGTCCTCAAGTTTTTTTTTAAAAATCAACTTGTCCAGGAGTATTATGATACACCTCTGGATCAGGTGGTGCTTGAACCTGGGCTTCCTGGTTCAGTGCAAGTTGGGGTTCTTCCCCTCAGCAGAGATTTATCACAGCTGCTCAAAATTATGAGGGGTTTGAAGCAGATAGGGAGAAACTGTTCTCATTGGCAGAAGGGTCAAGAACCAGCAAAGACCATTAGGATGAATGGCAGAAAAACCAAGACTACATGAAGGAAAAGGTGGTTCATTAGGTTGACTCCAGAAGTTAAGGGGTCAGTCTTATGGAGAGAGAGATTAGCAGTTTAGGCCTATAGACCCTGCAGTTTAGAAGAATGAGAGATCTAATTGAGGTATATAACGATACTGAAGGGATTGACAAAAGAAAGCATCCAGAGGATGTATCCTCACGTGAGGAAATCTTGAATGACAGGTTATAGTTTTAGGATAAGGGATAGCAAATCTAAACAGAGCCGAGGAGAAATTACTTCTCTCGAAGGAGTGTGAAAAATCACTACCTGAGAACGTGGTGAATCCTGGGACATCAAGTAAATTTAAAGAGATATACAGATTGTTGATTAGTTGACGGGTTATAGAGAGCAAACTCTAGAGTCGAGGCCAGCTATTATCAAGTGGCAGAGCAGGCTCAAGGGGCTGAATTGCTTTCTCCTGCTCCCAGTTCTCATGTCTCCCCTGCTCTACAACTAAGAAAGAAGTGGATTACATACGAGCACAATGGCACTCTTATTACAAATCTATTCCTACTTCAGCTCATTCACCTTCAACACTAGTGGTTTGAACACTCACATGATTTAACGTGTTTTCCAAGTTTTTCACTCCATAAACTCCAACTCCTCCGAAACTCTACAGATCATATTACATCCTTGCCTGCGTACAATTTTAAGTATGAACCAGTGTATAATATTTTCTACATATAAAATACTATACAAAGTCACTACTGATAACTTACTACCTGAGTTTCCAATGGCTACTCAATATTGAAATGTAGATGGGAATTTTCACAGAGACCCTGCGTGCAATCTGCTGAAATTGCCTCGGAAATTTAAGTTTTCTACTGGGCAACTCCTCTAAGCCTGGAAACCTCCATTAAATCAGGAATTTCAGAGGGTTCCAATTAAGTAAAATAGTTACGCAGGAGTTGGACTATGTATTTAATAGTCCAACTTTTCCTGAGTACTATTAAACTGACTCCATACCTACTTAATGCATGCCTTAAAACACACCTCCCCAAACCACTTCGGCACCCCTCATAACCTGACCCAACAGAGTTCCTGGGACATGACTCTCCCATTCAGAATCAGGCCCAACTAGGCGTCCTTCTGTCTGATATGACCCAATCCCGCTATGCCCTTGGACCTGACTCACCTTGCCGTATGCCATCACCAGAAGCAAATCCCCACCTCCCCCCCACTCCCCCCCGGCCCAATATCCACCCTCTCCATTCCCTGGCAGAGTCTACGTTTCCCACCTACCCCAACCTACCCAAAAATTGCATCACTTAATTTGCCACCATGCAACCTATCCCCAGCATCCTATCCACGTCGCACCTTGCTCCTGGCATAGTACCGCCTACTCACCAGGAATCTTACGACTACCCAGTTGACAGTACACTTACTTGGTTGGCATCTGCCTTGTCCCCAGATGGCACCCTGGCACTGTACATATCTAGCATCCTAATACCTTTCCCTTATGGACTTAATCATTTGACAGCAGTTATCACTATCACTCCAAGAACCTTTAAATTTCAAAATACAGCAGCTAGCTACTATGAAAAGAGACATCTGCCTCCTGCACCAGGAAAGAATGACCAGAAGGGAAATACAGCTCCATATTTCTGAGAGAACCCTGATCGGAATATACTCTCAGAAACACAGAGGTCCTTTTGTTCAAGTAAGGGCCTGGGCTGTAATCTCCTCTCACGGGAAAATCCAGCCCAATACTACACACATTCAGGTACAATCATGCCATGAAAAAAAATCTGGAAAGTTGCAAAAAAGAAAACAGACTTCACAATCTCTGAGAAACCAGGACTGCATTTACTCACTACAGATAAAGCTCCATGCATGTATTTTCATTAGAGATATAAGAAGTGTGAACCGACATCAATGGCTTACAAATCATTTGGTTGAACATTACTATATTTAACTAAAATGCTCCTTACATAGGTCTTATTGGCAACAACCAAGTTGTCGGAATACAATTTAGTTTTATACCGCAATCAAGTTAACACCCACAGAAAATATAATTTCACGAGAAAAACAAACTTTTAAAGTCAGATATATGTTCTATTTTGTACTTACTGGTAAACACCATTGTAGACTAAAAGCTGAGTGACCAATGTGGCAAGAAAAGCAATTCCTATTCCAAGCCCGAAACCACGTCGAGATCTATCAAAAGTCCACCACAATCCAATAGAAAGTGCTGCCAATGTAAGAGACAACTGCATATTGTTGGCAAAATCCACCTTCTATGAGAGACTTGTTAAGGTTTACTGGACAAAAACAGCATTTAATACTAATTTTTAGTATGTAGATTACTTGTCTGATAAACTGTAAAAATAACTTTGTATCTCAGAAAAAAGCTGCTTCCATCAGAAGCTACACTCCATCTCAATGGTAAGTGCAATTTTGTAGAATTAACCTTTTGGAAAAAAATTCTACACAGATGCACCACAATTTTGGGAAGTCAATTTTGCAGGTAATAATTTTTTGTAATTAAGTCATCTTTTCTCATCTGATTAGTTTATTGACAGGCATAGGTTATCAAATTTTATAACTAAGGTTGCAGGATATTTTTCGAAGATAACTAACAAAGAATATCTATAAGTTGTGGTTTGTAAAACAAAGACAAGGATACAGCACTAGCATGGTTTATGCCAACAAAGACTGCAACACAACGCATTACACTGGACCATTCCCTCTTGAACTTGTGTGGTTCTCCCAGGTGGCTGTCAATGCATGGGTAAAGCAAACCAATCACAGCTGCAGGAACAGAAAAACAGCACTGATTTGCACGTCCTAAAATAGCTTCTTTTTACATACAAGACTTTCAGGTTACATTAATTCAACACACTAACCAATCCAAATATAAAAATATTGCTTCAATAGACACAATTACAGCTAACACGATGTAATATATAACTGATGACAAATAAACAACACCAAATGGATAAGCTTTTGAAGATTCTTAACAGCAAATCTATTATGGCATTGAGATTCAGCACAATTTAGGACTTCAAATGTCAGATGGGTAATCATTATACCAAAACACAGTATGCCAAAACACATTATGCCTACAATTACAGGCAAAAGTAGCGTTCCTTTTTTTAAAAATTGCTTTTTCAATGCTGATTTTTGCAATTTTGTTTTCTGATTAATATACACGCCGCCCACATGCAATTTCCTTCCTAATGATGATTCACGAATAAACATTATTAGTGAATAAAACTAATAAACAGTAACACAGGAAAAACAGATTCCCCATTGATTAGAGAGATAGCAAGAACTGATTCATTTTTTTCTTCCTGTGTAAACCCATAATCACATTCTATTTCACCACAAATATCAGGAACTTGGATGTTTTCATTCTATAAACCAACAGTCTGCATTCATAATCACTGCTCCCCTTAGATGATATTTTCAAAACCTATACAGTATTATAAATTTGGTATGCAACTTTCAAAATCTTTAATTTATTTCCATCTTTATAATCGTTGGGGAAAAAATTGTGAGTATAATCATTTTTGTTTAAAAGTTAAACTCACCCATGGAATCAAAGTACTTCCAGTGCTCTGCAAATTTCATTAAGTTATAACACGAACAAATTGTTGCACAACGCAACTAATTCAGTCATAAAATGTTACGCCTAATTATGGCAAAATATTGTAGCAACATTTTCACAGGGCAAATGACAAAGGAACCTTTCAGATTTACGTTTGCTGAAATGATACATGCTCCAAAGGTGACACCGGCACAGTAGGTCATGTTTGGGCTCATCACAGTTCATCTGCTCCAGGCCAGTGGCATCGTTTCTCTATGCACATTTTGTCCTTTTTTCCTTCTTACATTAGAGGCCAGAGTGGTGTTGATGGGGCGGTGGCAGTGCCTGGAGCAGGGATTCCCAGCAGCAGCGGTGCCTGGGGCAAGGACTCCTTGAAGAGGTAGGCCCGGGGCTTGGATTTTTGGCAGTGACGATGCCCGGCGCAGGGACTCCTGGCGGCAGTACGTCCAGAGCCTGGACTCTTGGCAGCATCAGCGAGGCACCAGCATCAGCAGAGCCGGGGTCTCCTGGGCCATCAGCATCATCATTGCTGTTCACACAGGGGGAACTCCTTGTGGACCAGAACAGCTTCCAGAAGCCATAAAACCATGTTTGAGACCCTAATTTAAATAAAAATTCATCTTCTGTTCAAGTACTTTCTTTTTATCCTTCTTGTACCTCAAAATGGCACTGGATTGTGGTGACAAAACACTTCTCACTGTACCCTCAAGAAATGCGACAATAAATAAATCATTTGTTATAATAAATTAGCCCAGAACATTAGTCATTTAAATATGGAAAAACAAAAGTGTTTTGCTGCAACTGCAAATGTGGTTCAAAATATTTAAGCCATTCAGCAAGCCACATAGGGAACTAGTTTAAATAAATGCTGGAATTGATCCATTCACAAAGTTTGTTTTGATCAACTTACTATCATCTAAATTTTACTTTTGGCATTAAATTTACTATGTGGAGATGTGATCAACAGCAGAATAGTTATGTGCATAAAAAGAACTTTTAAAAATATTATCTGACCCCATAACAAAGAAATGAAAAATGTTGCTTTTTTCCCCCTCTAGTGTCTTCAAACACTTGTCAGTAACTATCTTTGTTATTGGCAAGTGTTCAAATGATAGGGGAAGATTCCATTTTGCGCTGTGATATCACATGTCACACAAATACTATGTTGTCTCAGTACATTTCATTGCTCAAAAAAATGATTTTATTGCGGCCTTGATAGGTCAAATTTCCAATTGATGTGTGAGCATCAGGAAGGTCTGCACAAGAAATTTCAACTTTAAAAAAATTAACATAACATCACTTAATAATTCAACTATGTGAATAGTGATAGATCAATAACAAGGGCACAGCATGAACAAGTTTGGAGCAACAAGTTTTCTTGTTGTCTTCGCATATTACCAGAATGAATTAACAATTCTTGTAAAAATCAAGTAAAAATAAAGACTATATTGTAAGCTTATAGAACTGGATAATGTAGAGGCAGTTTATTTGTAAACATCCACTTAAATGGAAATGCATCTTGGCACGGTTTTGCTGGAGACGCGAAAAACAGGTTCTCAAACTGACACGTTGAACAAAAATGCTTGCAAATAAAAACTATTGTGACATTAATTGTTTTTGGCAGCAGGGGTGGTTGGCATAATAATGATCATGAAATTGTGATGGCTCAAACTGCTGAAACACATACCCTTGTGTAATAAGTTTTCTTACAGTAAAACTGATTTACTTTCAATCACTTGCAACATCACTGCAGATATTTCCCAAAATACAATAGCGCAAAACAGAACACAATCACGTACCTGATGCTGTACCACAACATGGTGGAACCCACCAAGCAGAAGAGAAAATGCTGGCAATCACATCAGGGGGGAAAAGAGTAACATTTCTTTGTATCTGCAGTAAGTTCAATACAAGTGCTAAGAACACACCAATAGAAAAAAGGACGACTCCTCGAATAAGCAAGTTCATGTTCTGGTTTGTAATAGCAGAAAGGTAGTGGCCATGTCTGATCTGCACAGTTGTGGTTTTGGTTCTTTCCTCCTCTGCCATCGATGCAAGTGTACTCGAGTATTTATTTTCTTACAGATATTGGCTGCAAGAGTAGATCTCCACTTAGCTGGATCTATCTTCACGCTTTAATTCACATTATGTACCCACCTAAAAAGAGTTGAAAGAAAACATGATACATAATTGCAATAGTAAACAATATAAAACAATTATTTCTATACGATGGACTGGTGCCTTAGCAAGCAAATTAACTTTTGACTTGTGGAATACTTGTGACAAGAAATATTATAGGTTTCGATGCAGACAGTGAGCCATGAGGTTACGATGACAACAGAAAGGCCAAAACATTTTGATGGTCAGGGTACATTCCCATATTATCAAGTGATGATTAACATTTTAGTGGCTGGTATGTCTGGAAGACCACCCACTGAACATGGGCCTCCAGCAAAGGTGTTATTGAAAGAGGTGGGGAGATTAGCAGTGCAATATGAAAACGAGCCATTTGCTCATCCATCTATTCAACGAGGAGAAAACTGTAGTTGGCTTCAGTTACTTCCATCAGTCCTTTTTTTTTGGGACACTTGTTCTGGCTGTTCCCAGCTTCATGTCATGGACAGATCTAACACATCAAACGCTGCAATTGAAATTATACTGACAAGTGAATCTGCTATACACTGATAAACAACACACACCTGGCAGGATTAGATTCTAAATTGTAGTTCTAAACCAGTAATCTCTAATCTAATAACAGATTAACCGATCTATGTGAATAATTCAAAAACAAGTCATGGTGTATTCCTACACCATTTTTAGCCCTCTGTAAAGATACATATGTTTTAATTTCAAAAAAGGTTCCTGAAGAAAATACTGACTGTTTTGATGTCATTCTTGTTAAGGTTTTTAAATCGCTCAAACGTCTTCCAAAATATACAGATTCCACGTGCTCATGCAATCCCTTCAATGGGCAAATGGATTGCAAAGAATCAGGTAACAATCAAAATAACTTAAAGGCAAAGGCTAAATAAATATCTTAAAGGCTTGATAACAATCATTGTCTTATAAAATATTTAATTTATCCTGATTTCATATCCACAAACATGAGAACTTCACTTTTTCCTATGCCAAGTGGATCTTCTTGAGGAGTAAATGTAACAATACAAAAAACTAGAAGGGAATAAAGTGCCAATGTCCAGGCACATATTCCTAATTTAAAGAATTTTATATTTTCTAAAAAAATTCTACTTTGTCTTTAGAAAATTGAGATTGATCGTGATATTGAAATTTAATAGCTGAAGTTTTTTTCCCACTATCGTTGGTAGGTTTGGTTAATGTTACCACCAATACATGAAAATGTAGTTTTTAAGCTGCTACACTAATGCAATATCAATACATTCACATTTAGTCTGCTCTGTTCTTGTGATAAGATCTCCACTGACTGATAATGCTGTCAACCCATGTATTTTATATCAAGTCTTTTCTACAAAGATGCCATGTTTCAGCAGAGATGTTAAATGACCATCCAGTTCACTTTGCCTGGTTAACCTAAAAGATCCAACTGCATTATTCAACGAACAAGTTCTACCAGGCACTAAGTAGTAACAAATGTGACTGAATTGAAACAAATGATTTATAAGTTATGAAATATTTATTTATGGTTTCAAATTATGGCCTCAATAAACTTTGCGAAGAAAACATTGACAAATAGACTACTAGCTTGCCAAGTAAAATTTTATGTTTGTATGCCATCGGTTCTAAAATCATGTAATCGTATATAAACATTCCCATTATTGTAAATAAGATATTGTATGGCAGTTGAAAAATTAATACTTTTAAACTGTTGAACTTATTTCTCAATGTCATCTGTTAGAAGGAGGTTCCTTCTTTCCTTAACTATATTCCATTTAGTGTTGATTTCTTCCCGAATCCTTCTCGAAATGTACAAAAAGACAGTAAATACAGTATAGCAGTTAGACGTACTAATTATAAATATTAATTTCAGCTCACCGCCCCCCAAAAAAAGCAATTGGACAGTTTTATATTGAAGCAGTTGTTCATGTTTTGCAGATGTACAAAGTTAACATTTTAAGTTGATGGGCCGTCATCAAAACTCAGAATGAGGAGCCTGATAAAAAGGTCATTGACTTGAAGAGCAGGGCAAAATCTGAACTGTGACAAGTTATTCTCACTTTCATGCTCCTGCTTTTTGCTAGTTCCCACATGACTACAATTCAAACAAAGTGCCAGTGGTGTGCATAGGGAACATGTGAGATCATGCAGTGGGGGAATCTTTACAGTAGTCAAAGCCCTCATCTGATAATTTAACAGGTACAAATGAGCTATAAAACAGCCTCCTGGACAGCAAGGTCCTTCATCATGACCACAACTTGATTTATCAAGAACAGAAAGGTGGCTTCCTCCTAATTCAGTCATCCCAGAAAACATGTTTCACATTTTTACACACACCATAAAATCCATTACACCCCATTAACACCGTTGCCCTCTCCACAGATGCTGCCTGGCATGCTCAGTATTTCCGGCATTTCGTTTTTAACTCAGTCATTTAGATTTATTGACATTTCTAAGCTGCATGGGTTTAACTAAGTCGAGACCCCTGACTTCGCAAATCTGATATTTAATAGTTATTTTATTGCTTGAAATAATACAGTATATTTAATGAGGGTAATTTACATTCCTCTGAATTTAATTACATTGAGTAACTAGGGCACCAAAGTAGGCCACACAACTAGCCACATAATTTTATATCACAACAGCAACTGGCTGCATATACATATTTTCTTTTAAATCCTTTAGGTTAATGACACAATCATTTACAGTCTCAACAGCATCCCAAAGCAGCTCGCACGAAATGAATTAATTTTACAGTCTTTATCATGTAGCTAAGAAATTAGAAACAGTGAGACAAGTGAACAGTTTCCCTTATTCTTTGGTGCTGGTAGAAAGGAAATATTTGTCAGGGTCCAAAGAAAATTACTCAGTCCTCTTCAGATATTACGAAGGGGGTCTTTCATATCAAACTGAATAAAGCAGGGGTCATTCGTCATTTCAAGGATACATTCCCCTCGGTAAACTCCAGCACCGTTTTGAAGGAGTGCTACCTTAAGTTTGAATCCCATTATGATGGAGGCTTTGAGATAACAAGCGTGGGGCTGGATGAACACAGCAGGTCAAGCAGCATCATAGGAGCAGGAAAACTTGACGTTTCGGGCCTAAACCCTTCATCAGAAATGGGGGAGGGGAAGAGGGTTCTGAAATAAATAGGGGGAGAGGGGGAGGCAGATAGAAGATGGATAGAGGAGAGGATAGGTGGAGAGGAGGCAGACAAGTCGAAGAGGCGGGGATGGAGCCAGTAAAGGTGTGTGTAGGTAGGGGGGTAGGGAGGAGATAGGTCAGTCCAGGGAGGACGGACAGGTCAAGGGGGCGGGATGACGTTAGTAGATAGGAGATGGGGGTGTGGCTTGAGGTGAGAGGAAAAACAGGTTAAGGAGGTGGAGATGAGCTGGGCTGGTTTTGGGATGCGGTTGGGGGAGGGGAGATTTTGAAGCTTGTGAAATCCACATTGATGCCATTGGGCTGCAGGGTTCCCAGGCTGAATATGATTTGCTGTTCCTGCAGCCTTTGGGTTGAACTCCCCCTCCCATTCCTCAGATGACATGTCCATCCTTGGCCTCCTGCAATGCCACAGTGATGCCACCCGTTTTTCCTCTCACCTCAAGCCACACCCCCATCTCCTAACATCATCCCGCCCCCTTGACCTGTCCGTCCTCCCTGGACTGACCTATCTCCTCCCTACCCCCATACCTACACTCACCTTTACTGGCTCCATCCCCGCCTCTTCGACTTGTCTGCCTCCTCTCCACCTATCCTCTCTTCTATCCACCTCCACCTCCCCCTCTCTCTCCCTATTTATTTCAGAACCCTCTTCCCCTCCCCCATTTCTGATGAAGGGTTTAGGCCCGAAACGTCAAGTTTTCCTGCTCCTATAATGCTGCTTGACCTGCTGTGTTCATCCAGCCCCATGCTTGTTATCTCGGATTCTCCAGCATCTGCAGTACCTTTTATCTCGTTCTTACGGTATATGGTGTCAAATCTGGTTTCGAGTCTCAGTAATCACGGATGCAACATGCATTATATTTCCTGGTATCACAGTGGATTCATGAAACAATACAAGCTCGAATTGCAATTACCTCGATGGCTGAGTGCTGCGGAACGTTTGTGTAGCACAGGGTGCAATGACTCCAGAGTCGTTCAGTCGGTCCTCAACCTGGATCACCTCACTGCTTTAGGCACATCGGAGCGTTCACTTCACCCTTCATTGGAGTACTCGCAGCTTTAATTAATACGGAACATAAATCGACCAGAAAGGAGCTCCCTACATTACAAACAAAAAAAAAATTGCCTTAGCCCAAGCCTTTGCCCCCTCATACGCCGGGGCCCAGAGTACCTCACTCTGCCTCATAAACCGGATCCAATATCTACAGCCCTAGGCCAACACGCCACCTACTCCCTTCCTAAATTACTTCAGAACAGACTCTTACCCGGATTCCGATCAGGTCCTCCGGCCGCGCCCCACCACCGTGAATACAAACTGCTGGAAGTTCCGGTCCTATCGGATAGGCCCAGGCCTCTCCCTCTTTCCACCGCCGCTTCCGACCAGCCGAACCACGCGCGCGCGCGCACACAAATAAAACAAATGCTCGCTCCTCAGGTATGACGCAGTGAGGACCGTCAGCGTGCGCGCGGCCCATATCCGATGGCGGTCACGTGCCAGTGCAGCCCCCACCCCCCAAAACCCACATCCGACTACAATGAGCAGCCCCTTCTTGCCTCCTCACCCCAACCCAAAATAAAACAAACCTCGCACAATAAAAGGATATTCTATACTATTCACACTGCTCCTTTACAAACAAATGTCCAATTTCCCTATAAATGCACTGATCGAACTAAGCTTTTTACCACACGCTCAGACTACGGTAAATGCCTCATGCAGTTAGTACGGAAATGGGTTAACCCTCAGCAGAAGATACTCTCCGCCAATCCAGTTAGAAAACACTATTCCGGAGAGGAATTAATTAATACTGTATCAGTTCTCTGGTTTTGTAGCAAAAATCCCTATCATTCAAAACCCTGGGCTTTTAACAAAACTGCTAAAAGTAAAATAAAAGGCAGCTGGGCTCCGCTCTGGGGAAATACACAGTCACACCTGGACCCATTAATCGAAGCCCAATTTAATGAGGACACCTGATCGAAATAGTCCGCAGCAGCCCAGAACACCTGGTCTCAAGCAATCCGATAGCCTGTAATCCGGCAACTCGGAGGCTGAAGTCTTAAGAGTCACTAGACCTGAAATGTTAACTCTGACTTTTTCTTCACGGACGCTGCCAGACCTGCTGAGCCTTTCCAGCAACTTCTGTTCAGGCTCCATGATGTCTGGATGAAGGTCTTGTTTTAGGTCTAGTTCGTTGTTCTTTTACAGTTGAGGTGTGAATTGGATTTTCTAACTGAACAATAGTTCCATGCCGTTTGATCGGCATAATCCGCAGCAGCCCAGAACTCAAGCAATCTGGGGGTGGTCTCAAGCACTCTGATAGTTTCAGCCTGCGAGTTGCTGGGTTACAGATGTACGTGAGGCTATCGGATTGCTTGAGACCAGGAGTTCTGGGCTGCTGCAGCCAATACCGATCAGATCCAGGCAGCGTCGCTGTGAGTGTTCTGAGGAAGGGTCACCAGATGTTTTCTCCTTCATAGATGGTGCCAGACCGGCTGAGTTTTTCCAGCAACTTTGTTTTTGTTAATGTCCCTGTGACCGTGTATTTCCCCAGAGCAGAGCCCAGTTGCCTTTTGTTTTAGTTTTAGAAGTTCTGTTAAAAGCCCAGGGTTTTAAATGGTAGAGATTTTTGCTCAATTTTTGTTACAAAACCAGAGAACTGGTACTGTTCTGAGGGAGAATCACCAGACTCTAACGTTAACTCTGATTCCCCCCCCCCCACACACAGATGCTGCCAGACTTGCTGAGCTTTTCCAGCATCTTCTGTTTTTAATTCCTGATTTACAACATCTGCAATTCTTTCTGTTTTTATCATGGAGCCTTTACAGATACCAAGACCCCCAAATTCAATCAACATTCATTCACAGATATACCAGACATTCTGTCTTATCAAAATACACTTACACCTACTCTAAACTATCAGGAAGCCAATTCACCTCAAAAGAAGACAGCAGTAACACAATTAGGAAACAGAGATAAGAGAACTACAATTCAGTATAAAAACCAAAAGAACTGCAGATGCTGTAAATCAGGAACTAAAACAAAGTTGCTGGAAAAGCTCAGCAGGTCTGGCAGCATCTGTGGAGGAGATAAGAGTTAAAGGTCCAGTGACCCTTCCTCAGAACTGATGGTGGCTGAGAAAATGTCAGTTTATATGCAGAAAATAGGGAGGTGGGTGGGGTAGGGAGTAAACGATAGGATAGAGCCCAAAGAGAGAGAAAGACAGTTGGACAGACAAAGGAGTTGCTAACGATCAGGCTGGGAGGGTGAATAGTTGTTAATGGGACTGTTAGTGACCAACAACAGTGGGTGTGTAGTGGCAGGCTATGTGGTAACAAGGCCTGGTGTGTGGGGTGGGAGGCTGGGACATGGGAGAGTTTAGGCCCTAAAATTATTGAACTCAATGTTGAGTCCGGAGGGCTGTAGGGTTCCCAAGCGGAAAATGAGGTGTTGTTCCTCCAGCTTGTGCTGGGCTTCACTGGAACACTGTGGCAAGCCAGAGACAGAGATGTTGGCCCGGATTGAAGTGGCAGGCAATGGGTAGTTCACGGTCTTTTTTACGAGCAGAACGTAGATGTTCTGCGAAGCGGTCACCAAGTCTATGCTTTGTTTCCCCAATGTAGAGGAGACCACATTGTGAGCAGCGAATGCAGTAGACTAGATTTTTGGAAGTGCAGGTGAAGTGTTGCTTCACCTGGAAGGTATGTTTGGGCCCTTGGATACTGGGGAGGGAGGAGGTAAATGCATAGGCGTTGCACCTTCGCCACTTACAGGGGAAGGTGCCGTAGGGCTGTGGGGAGGTGTTGGGGGTGAAGGAAGAATGGACCAGGGTGTCCCGGAGGGAACGGTCCCTGCGGAAGGTGGACAAAGGAGGGGAGGGGAATATGTGTCTGTTGGTGGCATCTTGCTGGAGGTGGCCGAAATGGCATCTGATCATCTTCTGGATGTGGATGCTGGTGGGATGGTAGGTGAGGATAAGGGGAACCCTATCGCTGTTGCGGGAGGGAAGAGAAGGGGTGATGCCAGGAGTGCGGGAGATGGGTCGGACCCGACTGAGGGCCCTGTCGACAACGGAGCTGGGGAATCCTTGGTTGAGGAAGAAGGTGCACTTTTCAGAGGCTCCCTTGTCGAAGTTGGCCTCATCTGAACATATACGATGGAGACGGAGGAACTGAGAGAATGGGATGGAGTCTTTACAGGAAATGGAGTGTGAGGATGTATAGTCCAGGTAGCTGTGGGAGTCGGTGGGTTTGTAATGGATATTAGTGGCCAATCTATCCCCAGAAATGGAAACAGAAATTTCTAGGAAGGGAAGGGAGGAGTCAGAGATAGACCAGGTGAAAGTGAGGACAGGGTGGAAATTGGAGGCGAAATTGAAGTTTTCCAATTCTTGACGAGAGAGGGAAGCAGCACCGATGATATCATCGATGTATCGGAGAAATAGTTGTGGGTGGGGGCCGGAATAGGACTGGAACAGGGAATGTTCCACGTACCCCACGAAGAGACAGGCATAACTAGGGCCCACGCGGGTACCCATGGCAACCCCTCTTACCTGTAGAAAATGAGAGGAGTTGAAAGAGAAGTTGTTGAGGGTGAGGGCAAGCTCAGCCAAGCAGAGGAGGGTGGTGGTGGGTGGGCATGGTTCAGATCTTTGCTCCAGGAAGAAGCGGAGAGCCCTCAGACCCTCCTGGTGGGGAATGGATGTGTAAAGGGATTGCACATCCATGGTAAAGAGGAGGTGGCTGGAGCTGGTAAACTAGATGTTTTGAAACCGGTGTAAGGCATCAGGTGAATCATGGATGTATGTGGGTAGGGATTGGACCGGGGGGAGAAGACTGAGTCAAGGTAGGAATAGATGAGTTCTGTGGGGCATAAGCAGGCTGAAACAATGTGTCTACCTGGACAGTCCTGTTTGTGGATTTTTGGCAGGAGGTAGAAACGAGCTGAGTGGGGTTGGGGGAATATTAACTTGGAAACGGATGGGGGGAGATCACCGGATAAAATGAGATCCGTAACCATAGTGGATACACTGGCCTGATGCGCCATGGTGGGGTCATGGTCCAGGGGAAGGTAGGAGGAGGTATCTGAGAGCTGGCGCTCAGCCTCTGCAAGGTAGAGGTCACTACGCCAGACAACAACAGCACCACCCTTATCGGCAGGCTTAATACCAAAGCCAGGGTTAGATCTGAGTGCATGGAGTGCAGTCAGTTCAGAGGGAAATAGGTTGGATTTGTTGAGAGGGGCAGTGAAATTGAGGTGACTGATGTCACGTCGACAGTTCTCAATGAAAAGATCGAGTGCGGGTAAAAGGCCGGAGGGAGGCGTCCAGGTGGAGGGAGAGTGTTGGAGTTGGGCAAAAGGGTCTGTGGAGCGGGGAGAGGACTCTTGTCCAAAGAAATGAGCACGGAGGCGAAGACGGCGAAAGAACAGTTCGGCATCATGTCGTGCCCGAAATTCGTTAAGGTGGGGACGCAGAGGGATAAAGCTGAGGACTTTGCTGAGTACAGAGCGTTCAGCATCGGAGAGCGGAAGGTTGGGAGGGATGGTAAATACCTGACAGGAGGTGGGGGTGGGAATAGAGTCAGAGGGAAGGGGAGGAGAGGTAGGTTCCAGAGGGCCATGGGTATTTTTGAGTTGGTGCATCTTGTGGGCCTTGACGCCTGAAAGGAAAAGAAAAAGTTTCTTGTTAGCATAACGAATGAACTGGAGGATGAAGTGGAACTGCAGAGTGGTGCAGCCCTGAGCCATCACGTTACGATGCTGTTGGAGAGAAAGGTTGAGAGTGCACATGTGACGCCGCATGGCACTGAGTGTAGATCTCAGGATGCGGTGAGAGCAGCTGTCTGTGGAACATTGAACATCATGGAGGTATCAGGTAGGCTAGCCAGTAATATTAGAAATAATAGTAAAAGTTTCTTTCAATACATAAGAAACAAACGAGAGGCAAAAGTAGACATTGGGCCGCTCCAAATTGATGCTGGCAGGCTAGTGATGGGAGATAAGGAAATAGCTGAAGAACTTAATAAGTATTTTGTGTCAGTCTTCACAGTGGAAGACATGAGTAATATCCCAACAATTAAGGAGAGTCAGGGGGCAGGGTTGAGTATGGTAGGCATTACAAAAGAGAAAGTGCTAGAAAAGCTAAAAGGTCTAAAAATTGATAAATCTCCTGCCCCTGATGGGCTACATCCTAGGGTTCTGAGGGAGGTGGCTTTCCTTCTGAGGAGGAAATAGCGGAGGCGTTGGTTGTGATCTTTCAAAAGTAACTGGAGTCAGGGGAAGTCCCAGAAGATTGGAAAATCGCTGTTGTCACCCCCTTGTTTAAGAAAGGATCAAGACAAAAGATGGAAAATTATAGGCCGATTAGCCTAACCTCGGTTGTTGGTAAAATTCTAGAATCTATCGTTAAGGATGAGATTTCTAAATTCTTGGAAGTGCAGGGTCAGATTAGAGCAAGTCAGCATGGATTTAGTAAGGGGAGGTCGTGTCTGACAAACCTGTTAGAATTCTTTGAAGAGGTAACAAGTAGGTTAGACCAAGGAAACCCAGTGGATGTTATCTATCTAGACTTCCAAAAGGCCTTTGATAAGGTACCTCACGGGAGGCTGCTGAGTAAGGTGAGGGCCCATGGTGTTCGAGGTGAGTTACTGGCATGGATTGAGGATTGGCTGTCTGACAGAAGGCAGAGAGTTGGGATAAAAGGCTCTTTTTCGGAATGGCAACCAGTGATAAGTGGTGTCCCACAGGGTTCAGTGTTGGGGCCGCTGCTGTTCACTTTATATATTAATGATCTGGATGAAGGGACTGGGGGCATTCTGGCAAAGTTTGCCGATGATACGAAGTTGGGTGGACAGGCAGGTAGTACAGAGGAGGTGGGGAGGCTGCAGAATGATTTAGACAGTTTAGGAGAGTGGTCCAGGAAATGGCTGATGAAATTCAACGTGAGCAAATGTGAGGTCTTGCACTTTGGAACAAAGAATACAGGCATGGACTATTTTCTGAAGGGTGAGAAAATTCATAAAGCTGAAGTACAAAGGGATATGGGAGCGCTAGTACAGGATTCTCTAAAGGTTAACTTGCAGGTTGAGTCCGTGATTAAGAAAGCAAATGGAATGTTGTCATTTATCTCAAGAGAGTTGGAATATAATAGCAGCGATGTGCTTCTGAGACTCTTTAAAGCTCTAGTTAGGCCCCATTTAGAATACTGTGTCCAATTTTGGGCCCCACACCTCAGGAAGGACATACTGGCACTGGAGCGTGTCCAGCGGAGATTCACACGGACGATCCCTGGAATGGTAGGCCTAACATACGATGAACGGCTGAGGATCCTGGGATTGTATTCATTCGAGTTTCGAAGGTTGAGGGGAGATCTAATAGAAACTTACAAGAAAATGCATGGCTTAGAAAGGGTGGACGCTGGGAAGTGGTTTCCGTTCGGTGGGGAGACTAGGACCCGTGGGCACAGCCTTAGAATTGGAGGGGGTCAATTTAGAACGGAAATGAGGAGACATTTCTTCAGCCAGAGAGTGGTGGGCCTGTGGAATTCATTGCCACGGAGCGCAGTGGAGGCCGGGACGTTGAATGTCTTCAAGGCAGAGATTGATAAATTTTTGATCTCACAAGGAATCAAGGGCTATGGGGAGAGTGCGGGTAAGTGGAGTTGAAATGCCCATCAGCCATGATTAAATGGCGGAGTGGACTCGATGGGCCGAATGGCCTTACTTCCACTCCTATACCTTACGGTCTTATCTGTGAGCCTGGGAGGATTCAAAACATGAGGGATGAAACTTCAGTTGGAATCCACGTGGGGTGAGTCTGAGCCGGAGGCAGTCACTGAGGAATGTGATATGGCTGTGGAAATGAATTTTAGCAAATACCTGGTCAAACACCAGGAGTGACAGTGAAATTAAAGTCGGTGGGGAAGAAGAGAGATTGGAGCAGAAACCCCATCGGAGAGAGTAGCAGAACTTCTTCAAGGTGGGACAAAAACAAAGTTGCTGGAAAACCTCAGCAGGTCTGGCAGCATCTGTGGAGGAGAAAACAGAATTAACGTTTTGGGTCCGGTGACCATTCCTCGGAACTGATGGTGGCTGGGAAAACGTCAGTTTATATGCAGAAAATAGGGAGGTGGGTGGGGTAGGGAGTAAACGATAGGATAGAGCCTGAAGAGAGAAAAAGACAGTTGGACAGACAAAGGAGTTGCTAACGATCAGGCTGGGCGGGTGAATAGTTGTTAATGGGGACTGTTAGTGACTAACAACAGGGTGTGTGTAGTGTCAGGCTATGTGGTAACAAGGCCTGGTGTATGGGGTGGGGAATTATACAATTCATTATAATTGGGGGCCCTGATCTTACAGAAGGAGAGAAGAAAGAAGAGTAATCCACCTCAAGAGCTATTCCCGCAGCTACGAATGGGAGAAGGACTCGAGAGCTACCGCACCAAGAACGACTCCTACAGCCATCTCCAACCACCAGCGACCAATCACAACCTGCAAACCGAACAACCACCAACCTCCAAGAACCACTGACCTGAACAACACTGCAAGGCCGCCGACACATCCTGAGTGAAAACCCGCTTGCAAAACCCACCAAAAAGTAAGAAAACCAAAGTACTCACCTGACAAATCCACAATACATCTTACCACATCAGCAGACTCAACCCAGACTGAAGGCCTACACCGTCCGAAGTCTTCAGCGAAGCGCCGGCGACAGCAAGCAAGAACTGCCAGCTGTAATTCAAAATGTGTTTATCCCCAGTGGTGAGTCTATTTCCTCAAGAAACAAAGTATCCAAACTAGCTAGCAGGGAGGGGAAGGTGGGTCGGTGACAGTGCAGGGCACCCCAAGGTCAGGAAGTCTGATTTAAATGTGTGTATTTGAAACTACTATTTAGTTTCTAATAATAATTAGCCTGTGCTAAGTTAATAACTGATGTGTCAGTTTCGCTGTTTTGTAGTTTTTAATCTCGTAATTTATTCACCTATGTATTTTTTCCCTGTTTGTTACATTTGCCTTTTATTTCTTGTGATATACGAGGGTGGAGGTAGCTATTACGAGGGGGGCATAGTTTTAAAGTGAAAGGAGGTAGATATAGGGGAGACGTCGGAGGTAGGTTCTTTACTCAGAGAGTGGTAGGGGCGTGGAATGTATTGCAGGAGAGGGTAGTGGAGTCGGTCTTGTTAGGGGCATTTAAGCGGCTATTAGATAGGCACATGGATGATAGTATAAGATAGGGGTGGAGGTTAGATAGACCTTAGGTTTAGGGTAAAAGTTCGGCACAACATCGTGGGCCGAAGGGCCTGTACTGTGCTGTGCTACACTTTTATATATAATAAACATAGGGATTCTTTGCCCTGAAACGCCTGTCTACTGCCTTCTTCGCTTTCACATTCCTAAATTAAGTCCAGTGTTAGAACCTGGCATCTGGGTGTGGTCCGATCCACCCAAACATCAACAGTTTTACTGATCACTGAACCAGAATCCGTTACAGTTTTCAATGTGCTTTGGTGATTGTTTCCTTGCATTGATAGTGTTTAGCTCAGGTAGTAATCTGTATTTATGTCCTTGATGTCCTTGCCGTCTTACAAGAGATAATCATGTATCTTAGATGTAATCTAACTAGCAACTGAGTGATAGCTAATAGAATTTGCTGCAACAAAGCTTTACTGTTTAATCAATACAAATCTTATCTAAGGCAAGATGTATGAGCATTGAGGCAATCCTGAGAGGGTTCACTAGCTTGATCCCAGGTATGGAAGGAGACTGTCTTATGAGGAGACATTGAGTAGGTTGGCCTTGTGCACTTTGTAGTTTAAAAAGGTGACCTTAATTAAATATATAAGATTCCAAGGGAACTTGACAGAGTGGAATTGGAAAGGCTCTTTCCCCTTGCAGCAACATCTAGGGCCAGAGGGCATAATCTCAGTATAAGGGGTCACATAATTGTGAAAAAAAGGAGGAGGAATTTCTTCTCTCAGAAAGTAGTGAATCTACGGAACTTCTTACCACAGGGTGCTGCAGAGTCTAGGTTATTAAGTATATTCAGCTCTGAGATAGACAGAATTTTAATCAGTAAGGATTTCAAAGGTTATGAGGAGAAAGCACAAAAGTGGAGTTGAGGATTATCAGATGAGCCATGATTTCATTGATGACGGAGCAGACTCAGTGGGTTGAATAGCTTACACCTGCTCCTATGTCTCATGGTCTTAACCAACACTTTGGCTGAGTACATCATATGGGTGTCATTTCCATATTCACTATCAGTGATTAATATTAATAGGAAAGAATCACAAAATTACAGAATTATCCTGGTGCAAAAAGAAACCATTTAGACCATTGTGTCTGCACTGCCTCACTGAGTATTTTGATTTCATGCGATTTTCCTTCCTTTTGCCTTTAATGCTAACAACGTTGCGATTCAAACCAGTCACCTAATGCTCTCTGGAATGTCTTAGATGAATCTGCATCCTTCATGCTTTAGGCAATGTATTTTGGATGCTAACTACCCGCTGTGTGTAAAAGTTTTTTCTTGTTTCTTACCTTGCGTTTGCACCTGTTGCAAAACACTATTAAATCTGTACCTTTTGGTACTTGTGAGCGCACAATAGGGAATGGTTTCTCACTATTAACTCTGCGCAGACCCCTCATGATTTTGAAAACTTCTACCAGATCTTGTCTTATTTTCTTCCTCTCCAAGGAAAACAATATCAACATCTCCAATCAATCCTCATAACTGAAACTTCTCATTCTTGGAACCATTTTCATAAATCTCATTTGCACTCTCTCCAATGCATTCATATCCTTCCTAAAGTGTGATGTCCAGAACTGTATAACATACTCCTGGTGAGGTCTAACTAGTTCCCACATAAGTTCAGCATAACTTCAATGCTCTCGTATGCTATGGTCCTATTTACAAAACCTGTATGCTTTATTAACTGCTGACTTTACCTGTCCTGCACCTTTCATGACTTATATATGCATATACCCTAATGTCTCTACTCCTGCACACCGTTTAGAATAGTACTGTTTATTTTTTGCGTCTCTCCACGTCCTTTGCACTAAAGTGTATTACTTCACACTTCTCCACATTGAGCTTGAACAGGAGAGGTGATGGCCTAGTGGTGTTATTGCAGGACTGTTATTCCAGAGACCCAGATAATATTCAGGGGACCCGGATTCAAATCCCCCCAGAGCAGATGGTAGAACTTGAAATCAATAAATATCTGGAATTAAGAATCTAATGATGGCGATGAATCCATTGTTGATTGTCAAGGGAAAAACCCACCTGGTCCTTTAGGGAAGGAAACTGCCATCCTTACCTTGTCTGGCTACATGTGACTCCAGACTCTTAACTGCCCTCTGGGCAATTAGGAGTGGACAATAAATGCTGCCTGGCCAGTGATACCCTCATCCTGTGAATGAATGAAAAAAAACTTCATCTGCACACTCCACCAACTTGCCAAAGAGTTGGTTTAGAACATAGAACAGTACAGGTCCTTCGGCCCACAATGTTGTGACAAACTTTTACCCTAATCCTAAGGTCTATCTAACCTCCACCCCTACCTTATACTATCATCTATATGCCTATCTAATAGCCGCTTAAATGCCCCTAATGAGGCCGACTCCATTACCCTCTCCGGCAATGCATTCCACACTCCAACCACTCTCTGAGTAAAGAACCTACCTCTGACGTCTCCCCTATATCTACCTCCACTCACTTTAAAACTATGCCCCCTCATAATAGCTACCTCAACCCTAGGAAAAAGTCTCTGGCTGTCCATTCTATCTATACCTCTGATCATTTTGTATACCTCTATCAAGTCATCTCTCATCCTTCGTCGTTCTAAAGAGAAAAGCCCTAGCGCTCTCAACCTTTCCTCGTAAGACCTTCCTTCCATTCCAGGCAACATCCCGGTAAATCTCCTCTGCACCTTTTCCAATGCTTCCGCATCTTTCCTGTAATGAGGCGACCAGAACTGGACACAATACTCCAGATGTGGCCGAACCAGGCTTTTGTATAGCTGGAGCACAATTTCACTGCTCTTGAACTCAATCCCTCTATTAATGAAAGCTAACACGCTATACGCCTTCTTAACAACTCTATCCACCTGGGTGGCAGCTCTCAGGGAACTGTGAACATGAACCCCAAGACCCCTCTGCTCCTCCACACTGCCAAGAATCTTTCCATTAACCCTGTATTCTGCTTTCAAGTTTGTCCTTCCAAAATGAATCACCTCACACTTTTCAGGGTTAAACTCTACCTGCCACTTCTCAACTCAGCTCTGCATCCCATCAACGTCCCTTTGTAACCTAGAACAGCCATCCGCACTATCCACAACTCAACCCACCTTCGTATCGTCCGCGAACTTCCAATCCACCCTTTCACTCCTTCACCCAGATCATTTACAAAAATCACAAATAAAAGAGGACCCAGAACAGATCCTTGTGGTACATCACTCGTAATTGAGCACCATGTTGAATATTTTCAATCCACTACCACCCTTTGTCTTCTAAGGGTCGGCCAATTCTGAATCCAATCTGCCACATTTCCCCCTATCCCATGCCTCCTTACCTTCTGCGTGAGCCTACCAATGGGGAACCTTATCAAACTCCTTCCTTAAATCCATGTATACCACATCCACTGCTCTACCTTCATCCACATGTTTGGTCACCTCTTCAAAGAATTCAATAAGGTTTGTGAGGCATAATCTACCCCTCACAAATCCATGCTGACTATCACGAATCAAACTGTGCCTTTCCAAGTGATCATAAATCCTATCTCACAGAGCCCTTTCCAATAATTTTCCCACCACTGACTAAAAATTGTTTGTATACGTTAATAAAAGCAAGCATCTCAATACTGATCCTTGGGAAATTCAACTGCAAATCTCCATCCAGCTGAAAAATACTTTTGAACGATTATTCTCCGTTTCCTTTCTCATAGATAATTTTGTATCCATGTTGTTACTGTTACTTTTATTCCATTAGGTATAACTTTTCTCCTCGTATTTTATAGTGGTGCTCTATCAAACACCTTTTGGCAGTCAATTTAATCCTATCAACAGCACTGCCCACAATAACCCTCTCTCATAGCTCTTCAAAAAACACAAGTTTCCTTTAACAAATCTATGCTGACTCTTCTGAGTTAACCCATATTTTTCCTTGTGATTATTAATTCTATCCCAAATAATTGGTACTGGGAATTTCTCCACCACCAAAGCTAAAATGACTGGTGTGTAATTTTTGTTATCTGTATTGACAACTTATCCAATACTTCATCCTTATCAATTTTAAACTTTTCTAGTTAACGTGTTTTCCCCTCTGTCACTATGCCATGGGCAGCTTATGCCTTGTAGGTTAAGGTGAATGCAAAATATTAATTTAAAGTATTTATTTATTTTGCCATGCCAAATTCTTACATTTTTAAATCCTAAATTTTGTCCCTAACTGGCTCTATTTTTCCCTTTTACTACTCTTTTATTATTGATGTGCCTAAAGAAGATTTTGAGATTTCCCTTTTTGTTACCTTATTCATACTCCATCTTTCTTCACTTGTTTCTGTTTTTCACCTCTGTTTTGAACATTCTGAAAATTTTGAACAAACATTTAGTTTCCAATTGCATTTTCTACTTGACACCTATCATATACACACTTTGTTTCTGCTTTAACTTAATTTCTATCACCCTCATCATTCAGAGAACTCTGGACTTTTCTGTCCTACCTTTCTCTTCGGTGGGCATATAGCTTGACCATGCCCACGGCATTTCATCTTTGAAGGTAGCCCTTTACTCAGATACTGTTTATTGCTACAACCTTTCTGGCCCCATTGAAGTTGGCTCCCTATCAGTTGATTATTCTTAGCCTCGATTGTTCATTGTCATTTTCCAACATCATCCTAAACCTTGTGATACAATGATCACTGTTACCTAAATGCTCTGCAAGCAACTATTTACCTACTTGGTCCAATTCATTTCTGACAACCACATCTAGCAGTGCCTCCTTTCTTGTTGGACTGGACGTATAATACTTCAGGAAATTCTCCTGAACACAATCTAAGAATACTTGCCCTTCACTCCTCTTCACATGACCACAATCACAGTTGATGTTCAGTTTAGTCCACCATTTTAATTCTATAATGTTTGAACCTTCTGTAATTTCCTTGCAGATTTGTTCTTCTAAATCCTTTGCAGTAGTGGATGGTGTATAGTTAGAGTGAGCAAAGCAGTTGCACCCTTTTTGTTCTTTAACTTTTGCCAAAGCAATTATGTCCTTGAGCCTTCTGGGATTTTCTCTTTTTCCAGCACCATAGTGCTGTCCATAACCAAAAACACCACCCCTCTTCCTTTTTGTTTCCTTTTCTATCTTTTCTGAGCACTTTTTAAATGGAAATATTTGATACAAAAATCTTTCCTTCCCAAAAACTGGTCTCCATTGTTGCCACAACATCATAATCTAACATAGCAATGTGTGTGTCACTCCCCAGTCTTAGTAACTATACTCCATGCATTTACTAACTTCCAACATAACTGATTTAGACTTTGTTACTTTCTGTGTTACACCCAGTCTCCCTTTAACTTACTATATTCTAGTGTTATCTGCCTCTCCCATTACTTTGTACTTCCCAGTATTACTCTTCAATATTCTCTGCTGGTTCCCATATCCTTGCTAAGTTGGTTTATGCCCTCCCAACAATGCTAGAAAAACTCTTCTCAGGGAATTCACTTTCAACCCTCTTCAGGTACAATCTATCCATCTTGTACAGGTGCCATCTTCCCCATTGCTAGTTCCAGTGTTCCAAAATGTAAAATCCTCCCAGCTGTGCCACATTTCCAGCCATACATTCAAATTTTCGCATTGTCAGGTAGATGCCGATGTTATAGCTGTACTAGAGGAGCTTGGCTAGAGGTGTGGCAAGTTCAGAAGCAATGCGTCTTCATAATATTATGGGAACGTCATCAGGGTCTATAGCCTTTGCAGCATTCAGTGCCTTTGGCCATTTCTTGATATCATGTAGAATGAAACAAATTGCCTAAAGATTGGTACCTCCGGAAGATGGTGAGATAGATCACCTGGCTGATGATTGTTGCAAATGCTTCTGTCTTATCATTTGCACTGATGAGCTGGACTCCACCATTATTGAAGATGAGGATATTTGTAAAACATCCTCTTTTGGTGAGTTGTTCAATGGCCTGTCATCATACACCACAAAGATGTGTCATAATAGCAGAACTTGGATCTCATCTGTTGGTGGAATAACTAAATTCAATTGATCACTTGCTGTTTATACTGCTTGGCATTTTTAGGTATTCCTGCATTCTTCAATCTTTATTGAACCAAGTTTGATCCCTGGCCTGATCTTTATGGTAAAGTGTGGGAAATGCAGAGCCACAAGGTTGCAGATAGTGTTAGAAAACAATTCTGCTGCTGTGGATGGCTTACAAATGCCCAGTGTAGAGTTGCCTTGTCTTTTCAAAGCCCATCCCACTTAGCACATTGCTAGTGTGACACCAAACAATGGATGGTATCCTCACTGTGAAGACAGAACTTTGTCTCCATTAGGACTATCACTCCTATCAATACTGTGTGGCCTGATGCATCTATGGCAGGCATATAGGTGAGGATCAGTTCCAGTCTGTTTTTCTCTCTTGTTCCTTACCATCTGCTGCAGATCTAGTCCAGTAGCTGCATCCTTTAGGACTCAAGCAGCTCAGTCAGTAGCAGTGTTGAGCCACACTTGCTGATGGACATCAAAGATCCCCACCCAAATACATTCTGCACCATTGCCACCCTCAGGGCTTTCTCCAAGTAGGAATACATGGAGGAATACTGAATCATCAGCTGAGGGGAGGCAATCAGCAGAAGGTTGCTTACCTACGTTTTATCTGATGCCGTGAGACCTCATGGGGTTTGGAAATAATGTTGAGGACTTCTGGGGCAAGTTCCTGATTGTATACCACTGTGCCACAACATCTGGTGAGTCTGTCTTGCTGGTGGGACAGGATGTACCAAAGGATGGTGATAGTGTTGTGTGTAAAGCATGATTCCATGATTGTGTATGACTGGACCATCAGACAGTTTTCCTACTTCTGGCACAAGTCCCAACTATTACAAGGGAGACCTTTGCATAGTGGACAGGACTGAGTTTGCCATTGTCATTTCTGGTGCCTTGGTTGGTGGTAGATTATCCATCTAATTTGATTCCTTTTTTGAGACATTTCAGCAGTTAAATACAACTGGCAGGCTTGCTAGACCATATCAGAGGTCAGTTAAGAGTCAAAAGCTGATGTGCATCTGGAGCCATGTATAAACCAGACAAAATAAAGATGGCATATTCTCCTCCATTAAAGATATTAGTAAACAAGATGGGTTTTTACATTAATTACATGGTTTCATGATCATCATTAGACTTTTAATTGTAGATTTTGTTTTGGATGCAAATTCCACCATCTGCTTGGCACATCTTTGCCTTGGATCTTACATATGTGATGTTGAGCAGCTTCTCTACAGTTCTGCTATAAAAGCATTCATCCTTTGTTGATAACCTGAAGACACATAACAACTGCAAAGAAAAGAATATATCAAAGAGTGCCAGAATACAATCCTGTTTAGACTACACTGAAACATCCTCTTTAAATAATACTGACACCCTCATTTCCTTCCTTACCTTTGTAGTGTCGAGGAATATTTCCTACCCTTCTTTCTGCTAGGCCTTTGTTATTGCCATAACTTTGTATCTAGACACACTCTGTGTGTCTATCTGCATTTCAAACTCAACAATCTTAGTACACACTGTATGTTCACTTACATGCACCTTAACCCAAATTTAGACCTTTAATTCCCTTCTTAAACTGAACATATCTCATTATTTCCTACTTTAATATTTTTTTCTCTCAATATATTCATTGACCTGAATATCCCAGTCTACTATTACATTAGGACTTCCAAACCCATGCAAAATTAATTTTAACCCTTCCCAACTCCGTTCAATACCACCCCTCTGACCTTTGAGGGTTACATGTCACCCAGACTGATCTCAAATACCCAAAAATCTAAATCCCTCTTTCCTGAACCATACCTCCTGTTATAATTTCATCTGCTCTATCCCTCTATTTATGCACAAATTTGATTATGTATGGTGCAGAGATTACTACTTTAGAGATCATGCTTGACAGTTTCCTACATAGCTCCCTTAACTCTGAGTGCAGGACCCTATGTCACTTTCAATTTATATTATTGATACCAATATGGACCACTAGCTGTTCAATCTCACCTCTCAAAGTGCTCAGTAGCAGCTCATGACATCTTTGACTCTGGCAACACAGATGGAACAGACCATTCTGGATTCACACCTGCAGCTGCAGAAATACCAATCTGTTCTTCAAACTATTGAATTTACAATCACTATTGCACTCACAGTCATCTATGTAGCCTCCCACTGTCCAATAGAGTCACCCATGATGCCATGGATTTAGCTGTACCTGCAGTCTTGATGAAGCACCACTTTCATCAGTTGTCAGAACTGATTACTTACTACTGAACGAGGTGTATACAATTGATTCCTGTACTATCTGCTCGTGTCTTCTTGACTATCCACCCATTCTTTCTCTCCCATCTCTGGGAGTTCTGAGAATGAAATACTCTCTCCTCTCCCACCTTACATAACTTTAAAAGCAGGATGTGCATGTCATGTCTATAAACAGTTCTGTACAAAGCTCCCAATCGCATTTTTACATGGCAGTGATGCTGGTCAAGCTCCAAACTCCAGAGCTCAAAGTGACACACATTTGGTTATCCAATATGTAGAAAATATCCTGGAGTTCCACCATGGAATAAGATATGCAGCTGGGATTGAAGCTGCCCTGCATCCATCTATCTCTTTGATTAGGAGTGCTCAACCTATGGCCTGTAAGTCACTTATGGCCTGCCAGAGCATTTCATATGGCCTAACATCTGTTTCATTAGTAGACAAATCTACAGCTTATTCAGGCAGCCAGTGCTTTATAGGTAATTTTACAGGTAATTATAGGTGCGAGATTTTGCGGCTCCTCCAATGGTGTGACTTTCATCCCCTAACGCCATCCTCTTGAAACCAGTCTCCAATCAGTGTCCCTTTCTCTACTGTCTGCACTGCTGCAGGCTTACAACTAAGTCCATCAGCAGAAAATTCAGGAAAGAATTTGTATGTGATTGGATATGCAGTGAGCAGCCCAAAATCTGGAAGTCTGGAGAGTCTATAGGTCATGTCTGGGAATAGGAGGCTGAGGGGAATAAGATGCGTCACACCATGGGAAAAGGCAATGAGAGTCAGATGACAGGGGAGGACTGCTAATTGGGCTGTGTTGGTGAGAAAGGGAATGATAGTCAAGCTGACAGTCACACCTGCTAATTTTTCCTTTATTTTATATTGTTAAAAGGAATTGGCTTTTTACCCAATTGTATTTAAGTCCTTCTGACCGCTTTAATTTCAACACAAAATGTTTACTGGTGAGGTAATAGCACTAGTGGAAATATTTTGAGCATTAAGCCGCATGGATTATTCACTTGAAGTTAAAAGAGGCAGAGAGGAAGAGCGGTATAGAAAGAGAAAGAGCAAGAATTAAAAGGACAGAGAAAGGGATAAGAGTGATAGAGAACAAAGGATAAAAGTCTGGAAAAGGGAAAGGGAGAGGGAGAAAACAGGCTGTGAGAAGAGGAAACCCCAGTTTAAGCCAATGCATTTTTTATTTCTTTCACTCTATTTCATATCTGTCCTGTTTTATATCTAAAGAGACCAAATTTATTTTATTATTAAGTTTTGTTGCTTGGCACTTCAACAGAAAATGAGGTGTTATTATTCCAGATTGAGTTCTCACAATCTTCCAGTCACTGCCATTTGATTAAATCATCTTGCTTTCATGTTCACATTTCTGTTCACCTTTGATCAGCCTACAAGGATGCCCACAATATTCCCTGTACTTACCATTTGAATACACCATCTCACTGTGTCCTACGCCAGCTGCAGTGTTCTGTTGAAGCCTTTTGCATGATGGAGGAGTAGAACCTAATTTATGCTTAAGAACTTTACAGTCTTTAGGACTCAACGTTAAGTTCAAAAACTTCAGACCATGAACTGTATTCTTGATCTCATCCCACCTCACCCCAACACTCCACCCCCAATTTCTAGCTTTCTTAGTTTTGCCTTCAGCAGAGCTCACCTACAACCTCCTACTAACACCCATAATAAGCACCCACCCTGGATCTATGATAACAAGGTGTAGAGCTGGATGAACACAGCAGGCCAAGCAGCATCATGGGAGCAGGAAAGCTTGACGTTTCGGGCCTAGACCCTTCATCAGAAATGGGGGAGGGGAAGAGGGTTCTGAAATAAATAGGGAGAGAGGGGGAGGCGGATAGAAGATGGATAGAGGAGAGGATAGGTGGAGAGGAGGCAGACAAGTCAAAGAGGTGGGGATGGAGCCAGTAAAGGTGAGTGTAGGTGGGGGGGTAGGGAGGAGATAGGTCAGTCCAGGGAGGACGGACAGGTCAAGGGGGCAGGATGAGGTTAGTAGATAGGACATGGGGGTGGGGCTTGAGGTGGGAGGAGGGGATAGGTGAGAGGAAGACCGCTTCTGGAGGGCCTCAATGTTCTGAATGTAGATATTGTCACTGTTGGGGCCAAATTGGGAAGGCTTGAATGTGGATTGTAGTCCATTGGGGATGATCTGGTTCCATAGGCAGGTACTAAGAAAGGTGATGTGGCTGTAGTACTGCTTCTCCGCAATAATTATCGCTCCCTATACCTGTTGTTCTGTGACACCTGTGTTCTGTAATCTACCTCATGCTCTAACCTTTTCCCTGAAATTCCGTCCTGTCAAATGTAATCCTCTCTACCTTTTTCTTCATGGTGGTGAGTACTGCTGCCTCACAGCTCCGGGGTTCGACGTTTTATTTCAACCTTGGCAACAGTACATGTGGAGTTTGCACGCTCTTCAAATATCTGTGTGGGTTTCTTCCAGGTGCCCCGGTTTCCCCCAGCAGTCCAAAGATGTGCGGGTTTAGATGGATTGACTGCTAAATTGCCCATAGTGTGCAGCATGTGCAAGCTAGGTGGACTAACCATGGGAAATGCGGGGAAAGGGTAGGAGCGTGGGTCTTGGTGGGACGCTACTCAGAGGGTCAGTGTGGACTTAATGGTCTGTAAGGCCCGCTTCCATGAAAAACCATCCTGGAATGTTATCCAGAAAGTCGCTGTAAGGACGCTATTGCAGGTAGTGCCACCAGGAGCAGTGCTACCAATGATACACTTGAGATTTCATCAGGGATCTCTGGAGAATAGTATTTCATGGTGGGATGGGAGTTACAGGATTGAACAGGGGTGTGGTTTGAAGCAGGCATGCCACTTCCTGTTTGTGGGTCCTTTGCTCAGGCATTAATGACTTTGAAAGAGAAACCCATATTTGCCACTGGTAGAACATTGACAATGCTAGGATGAGACCCTCATTTAGAACATAGATAGAACATAGAACAGTACAGCACAGTACAGGCCTTTCGGCCCATGATGTTATGCCAACCTATTATCCTACTAAGATCAATCTACCCTGCATACCGTACATTTTACTATCCTCCATGTGCCTATCCAAGAGTCGCTTAAAAGTTTCTAAAATATCTGACACCACTACCACTGCTGGAAGTACATTCCACACGCCCACCATTCTCTGTGTGAAGAACCTACCTCTGATATCTCCCCATAACTTCCTCCAATCACCTTAAAATTATGCCCTCTCGTAATAGTCATTTCTGCCCTGGGAAAATGTCTCTGGCTATCCATTCTATCTATGCCTGTCATCATCTCATAAAACTCTATCAAGTCACCTCTTATCCTTCTTCGCTCCAATGAAAAAATTCCTAGCTCCCTCAATCTTTCCTCGTAAGACCTGCCCTCCAGTCCAGGCAGCATCCTGGTAAATCTCCTCTGCACCCTCTCTAATGCTTCCACATCTTTCCTGTAATGAGGTGGCCAGAACTGAACACAATATTCCAATTCTAAACCAGAGTTTCATAGACCTGCAGCATAACCTCACAGCTCTTAAACTCAGTTCCCTTGCCAATGAAAGCCAACACACCATACACCTTCTTTACAATCCTGTCAACTTGGGTCACAACTTTGAGGGCTCCATGGACATGGACACCAAGATCCCTCTGTTCCTCCACACTGCCGAGAATTGTGCCATTAACCCTGTATTCTGCAATCAAATTTGACCTTCTAAAATGAATCACTTCACACATCTCCAGGTTGAATTCCATCTGCCACTTCTTTGCCCAGCTCTGCATCCTGTCAATGTCCCATTGCAACCTACAACAGCCCTCCACGCTGTCTACAACTCCACCAACCTTCGTGTCTTCGGCAAACTTACTAACCCACCCTTCGACTTCCTCATCCAAGTCATTTATAAAGATCACAAAGAGCAGAGGTCCCAGAACAGATCCCTGCAGCACATCACTGGTCACCGAGCTCCAGGCTGAATACTTTCCATCTACTACCACCCTCTGTCTTCTATTGGACAGCCAGTTTTATATCCAGACAGCCAAATTTCCCTGAATCCCATGCCTCTTTACTTTCTGAATTAGCGTACCGTGTGGAACCTTATTGAATGCCTTGCTAAAATCCATATACACCACATCCACTGCTCTACCTTCATTGATGTTTTGGTCACATCCTCAAAGAATTCAATGAGACTTGTGAGGCATGACCTGCCCCTCACAAAGCCATTCTGATGATTTCTAATCAAACTGTGCTTTTCCAAATAATCATAAATACTATCTCTCAGAATCCTCTCCAATAATTTGCCCACCACAGAAGTAAGGCTGACTGGTCTGTAATTTCCAGGATTATCCCTATTCCCTTTCTTGAACAAGGGAATGACGTTTGCCACCCTCCATCTTCTGGCACTATTCCAGTGGACAGTGAGGACGCAAAGACCATTGCCAAAGGGACAGCAATCTCTTCCCACGCTTCCCGTAGTAACCTTGGGTTTATCCTATTTGGCCCAGGGGACTTATCTATCCTCATGTTTTTCAAGATTTCTAGCACATCCTCCTTTCTAACAACAACCTGTTCAAGCAACAAGCATGGGGCTGGGTGAACACAGCAGGTCAAGCAGCATCATATTCCTGCTCCTATGATGCTGCTTGACCTGCTGTGTTCATCCAGCCCCACGCTTGTTATCTCGGATTCTCCAGCATCTGCAGTACCTTTTATCTCTGATACAACCTGTTCAAGCATATCTGCCTGTTTCATGCTGTCCTCACAAACCTCAAGGTCCCTCTCACTGGTGAATACTGAAGCATATTATTCATTAAGGACCTCCCCTACCTCCTCTGACTCCGCACAAAAGTTCCTTCCACTATCCCTGATCGGCCCTACCCTCACTCTGGTCATCCTCTTGTTCCTCACATAAGTATAGAATGCCTTGGGGTTTTCCTTGATCCTACCCACCAAGGTTTTCTCATACCCCCTTTTACCTCTCCTACATCCATTCTTCAGTTCCTTCCTGGCTACCTTGTAGATCTCTAGAGTCCTGTCCGATCCTTGCCTCCTCAACTTTAAGTAAGCTTCCTTTTTCCCTTTGACTCGGTGTTCAACATGTTCAACAAGGTTCCTTCACCTTACCATCTTTTCCTTGCCTCAGTGGGACAAACCTATCCAGTATCTGTAGTAACTGCTCCCTAAACAACCTCCACATTTCTATCGTGCATTTCCTTGAGAACATCTGATCCCAACTGATGCTCCATAGTTCTTGCCTAATAGCATTGTAATTAATAAGAGGGATTTGTTGCCCATTTAAATGCTTCAACTGATATCTGGATAGAAAGACCACCCTGAGGGGTGACGTTATAGAGGTTTATAAAATCATGAGGCACATAAGTAAGATAAATAGCAAAGGTCATTTCTGTAGGGTGGGAGAATTCAAAACTAGGCAGCATATATTTAAGGCGAGAGTGCTGAAGGATTTTGAAGGGACCTGAGGAGCAACGTTTTCACGCATACGGTGGTTCAAATTTGGGATGAACTGCCTGAGGAGGTGGTAGATGCAGGTACAGCTACAACATTTAAAAGGCATTTGGACAGATACATGAATAGGAAAGCTTTAGAGGGATATGGGCCAAATGCAGGGAGGTGGGATTAGTTTTGCTTTGGGAAATTTGGTCGGCATGGATGAGTAGGACCAGAGGGTCTGTTTTGTGCTGTATGACTCTATGACTATACCCCAGACAAAACTGAAGGAAAGTGTAAGCTGGGATGCAGCACGATCTGCATCATGCCACCCTCTGACCCAATGAAATAGCCTACCCATGCCTCTGAATGGACCTTATAGTTGGAGGTTGGTGGGTGTGGAGCTTTAAATTCTATCCCATTCAATGCGTTTCCTATCAGGTCCAGCACAGAGACACAGTGCTGAAAGAATTGAGAAAGCTCCTTAGGATAAGCAAGCTAAGAAGCAGTCATGTCATAGCTGTGTCTCACAACCTACATGAGACAAATGTGAACAGAACCTGCAGATTAGCAACCTGTTGTTGAAACCATCGCCCACATCTGCCCTTATTGGTACACACCTCTGAATCGGGAGGCAGAGTGAAGGTTGTGATGATTCACAGCTTTGAAGTAATGCTCAAATTTTGTAGGATCTCTTGGGATAATCATTCCTTCTGCAGATGGCTGGCTGACGTCCAAATACCAAGATGGGACCATCAGGTCAGCTCATGTGGAATTATTGACACCTCTGTAGGTGGCAACACCGTCCTGAGCTTTAGTTTTACAACAGCAGGCATGCTATCAACTGCATAAGGCAACCAGGTTATCAGTCTTATGATGCAGCAGCAGCATTGCTATTTCAGTACAGATGGAATCTCAGGCCCTTTGCTCATCATTACCATACCACAACCTTCTAAACCATCCACAGTAACTCGTAGATCACATAGAGTGGAAGCTGAATAAAGAGATGATCTGGGCTCGGAGGTCAATAAGATGTCTTGAGGAGTTAGAAGGAATTTTACGCCTGTCCGTACAATATTTTCTTTTTCTTTGTTACCAGAGTCAGGTGTCAGTCTGTAAAAATGTTTTGTTGTTCCTAACATTAAAAAGATTGAAGAATGTTGAATATTTATTTGAACTTTTCAAAGTTATCAACATTTTTCCCAAAACAATTAAAATGGTTATATTTGAAATCAGGTTGACAGCTGTTTCAGTTTAGTTTATACTTCTACATTTGCAAACAATTTTTTTCAAAAATTTAGAGAATTTACATTTTAATAAATACTTTAGCTTTTAAGCAGAACTTCTTTAACAGATTTTTAAAACTAAATTTTTTATCAATTTGCACTTTAGTATTGTTGTTATAAGGTGTAATTTGAACTTGAAGAAAGTTGCGTTGAATCCTATAATTGTGATTGTCTTGTGTGAGTGAGGATTTCAGTAAATGAAAGACTGCTCCACAAACAATGTTTTGACAGCCCTGCCTCTTAAGCAGAGGCACAACTTAAGCCGCCTTGTTATCACATATCTTCCACAAGACCCATCCCAGAGTATGGATCCTATTACTGTTTTCTCACACAATGTAAGCATCATGACAAGCACTCACGTGATGCACATTAACTTGCAGCCAAGTGTCACAGATTCTCTGCACATTGACAGAATGGGAGCTCTTCTTGTTCATATAGCTTTGAAGATTCTGAAGGGAAGCTTTCAATATCAAGTTCATTCTGTCAATTGCTCCAAGCACTATGGAAAAGTTAGTAATTCTAAAGACACTTATTGCCCTCTGCCTTTGCTCCATGACAGACAGTCCAAATTTGCTGAACTTCCCAGCCCTGTGGAATATGGCATTAGTTAATGGTTGAATGTGATCTATCATTGTCCCCTTGACCGACACAGCACAAGTTTCCCAAGATGCCAGTAAAGACCCAGATCATTGAAAGTTAAACATCATAATCACTTTCATTTCTGCTGTTTGGTTTCTACAGCCTGCGATCATTTGAAAGGTAATTGTGCAGTGAGTCAATAATACCAATAGTGCATGGGCAGCTCGACAGTTAAATCTTGAAATCCTACAGCTTAGAAATAGATACTAACTCTGTGATGCAGTCTCCTCCATGATACTTCACTCTTTGGAATTGTGTCTCTGATTTTTTTTTCTTCCTCCAACACCACTATATGAAAAATCAAGGTGCAGCTCTAATATGAGCCACTTTCCCTTTATCTTTTCAAGGATAGATATTGTAATTGCTTTCTGTGCTTGCCCCATGCAACCCTGAGTCTCTGAGCAGTTGAAAATCTTAACCATATTAACAGGTCCCTAAGTAAGCACAGAAGGAGAATAGTCATATTTAGAACACGGCAAATCAGTTTTGGTAGACATTTGTTTGGATGCAATTTTTTTGATGGTCAGATGAAAAATATTGAGGATTTTGGACCGTCTTGCATTTTGTGCTTCAAGCATGCACAAATCTGTTACCTTTTAAACTCACATTATTTGTTTGACTTAGATTGCTCATCTTTCTGGTCACGTGTGAAGAAAGCTTTGGATTCATCTGTACATGTTCTCCATATGTGTAACTCCACTATCATTCTCATTCATTGTACACCACCTCTAATCACTGGCTGCGATGCTTTCTCTCTCTTTGTCTTGCAGTTACTGCCCAGCTACTCGACCACTACATGAGTGAAATGCCCGACTGTCCCAGAAGTCATCCTCCTTGATCTCTGAGAAAAAAGAGTGTAGAACGCACGAGAGGAAGCAACAGCAAGTCTGTCTCCTGCACTCCTCACCAGCTGAGATACTGATACCTCAGTGGGATTGCTTTCTTTGGGAAGTGTGAAAGTGCAATGTGGTGAGCATCCCAGGTATCAGGGTCTGTGTTGGGAGACTACTGCTGCATATGGAGGCAAGATGAACAAGGAATATTTAGGGTAATAGTCCTGCTGACACCTTTGCCCCTTGTCCTCCAATATTCCTTTTCTTTCCTTGGCCCATGTCCTCAGAAGTGTAGGTGTGGATGAGATCATCAGGAATATCTGGGTTAAGGAAGTCCATAGAAAACAGTAGCCAATGCATTATGATGGCCAAGGATTAGGAGATCTGGGTCATGTAGTTCTGCTTAACAGCAAGAGGCAGAAAGTGACGATGGAGGGTTTTTTTTGGACTGGAGGCCTGTGACCAGCCGTGTTCTACAGGGATTGGAGGTGGGTCCATTTTTGTTTGTCATTTGTATAAATGATTTAGATGAGAATGTAGAAAGCATGGGTAGTAAGTTTGCGAATGATGCCAAGATTGGTGGTGTAGTGGACTATCAAGAAGGTTATCTAAGATTACAAAGAGATTTTGATCAATTGGGTCAATGTGCTGAACAGTGGCAGATGGAGTTTAATTGGGGTAAATGTGAGGTATTGCATTTTGGTAAAACAAACAAAGGCGAGACTTATACAGTTAAAAGTAGGGCCTTGGGTAGTGTTGTAGAACAGAGATGCCTAGGGGTTCAGATGCGTAATTCTGTGAAGTTTGTGTCACAAACAGGTAGGGTGGTTAAAGGTGTTTAGCATGCTTGCCTTCATTGCTCAGACCTCTGAGTATAGGAGTTGGGACTTTATATTGAGTTTGTACAGGATGTTGCTGCCGCCTCTTCTGGCACACCGTGTACAGTTCTGGTCTCCCTGTTAGAGGAAGGATAATTTTAAGCTGGAGAAGGCTCAGAGAGATTTACCAGGATGTTGCCAGGAATGGGGGGTTTAAGTTAAAAATAGGTGGATAGCTTGGGACTTTTTTCACTGGAGCATAGAGGTTGAGTGGTGACCTTATGGAGGTTTATAAAATCATGAGGGGTATGGATAAGGTGAATCGCAGCTGTCTTTTCCCTTGAGTGGAGGATTTCACAACTAGGGGCCACCATGTTAAGGCGAGAGGCAAAAAATTTAAAAAAGACAAGGGGTGAATTTTTTTTTACACAGCGTGGTTCGAGTGTGGAATGAACTTCCAGAGGAAGTGGTGGATGTGGGTGTAGTTACAACATTTAAAAGACATTTAGATGAGCACATGAATGAGAAACGTATGGAGGGATATGGGCCAAGTGCAGTCAGGTGGGACTAGTTTAATTTGAGATTATGGTCAGCATGGACTGGTTGGACTGAAAGGTCTGTTTCTGTGCTGTATGTATTATGACTCTATGTACAATGCATGGATCTGCACATTTCCTATTTCCTATTGGAATCCCTCATATCAGTGGATCTTGCAGTCCCCTCCCTCTCATTCAAGAAACTGTACCTCACCCACACTGAGTGTGGGCAGAGTCACTTTACTCCATTGCACACTTTCATTTTCCAACATAATGGAAGATGACAGTGAGTGTTCTTTGGTTAGTGGTTTCGAGTCTCCATCACTATGTGTTGTTGAGCCCGCAAACATCTAAATCTGCTTCATGTAGCCATTCCCATAAACCCCGATAGGCTTCACACCTCACCAGATCCCCATCCAATCTGTCTAAATGAGTCTGCACCCAATCATCTTTATCTCCCCCAGCTGTTGGTATATGCAGTGATCATGCTAGGTAAGGTCATATACCATTCCCACTACTTTTCCACCCCCCACCCCACCACAAAACCAGGCTGTTCCTAACTGTAGATGAAACTTCCTCTTCCCACAATATCCTCTTTCCATCTGTACTTTACCATATTCTTCCCCTGTAAATACTGTTGCATCTCTTCACAATTGTCACATTCCCATCCATTCAGCCTACTGGCCCAAACTTCAAACCCAAAGAATAATTTGCCTACTCTCCTTCCTATGATAGCAAGCTATGATCTTTCCATTTCAGCCTCCAGTACATAGGACATCCTAATTTCCTACCTCATCAATTCAATCTCTAGTTAGGTTTACTGGAGGCTGTATTCATCTGAGATCCCCAGATGGCCCTAATAAGCCACAGGTCCACAAACCCTCACTTTGGTTACATATGTCCTGAAAGCAGAGCTTTGCAGTGTTACTTTTCAACTGGTTCTCATTTTTTTCACATGACAGAGCAATTTATACTAACCCATTTTTACCTCAGACATACATTGCTTCACCAAGAACTTCTGAAGTTCTATTCTTCTTCTTACTGTTAAACGAAACCTACCTTTTATAGAGAGTTCATCTTTCTCTTAAACAAACCAAGAGTTTAGGTGTGTCTTGATGGAGCTCTTTCTTGCGTTGACAGTTGTCCTTTCCATCTGCCAGCTGCACAGCTTCTGTTCTTCAACTTACCTATTGTTGTGGCTCCCAGTCAAGGTTCACTGTATCACATTAGCATTTCTTGCCATCAAAGAAAAGTACAATTGATCTCTTAACAATAGACACAAACTATTAAAAACAATTTTAAACATCCATGAAAACAATTACAGATGTCTCAAGAAATTACAATTCTTCTTTACTGTATTGTTTCCGAATCCAAGGTTGTTACAACATTCATAGTAGGACTAAAGCTAGTACCAAGTGAAATGTTAAATAAAAATGTTTGATTCATAACTGTATCTTCGTATAAACCTAAAGTTCTTGAGTAGAATTGTAGCTCGGGTTGTGGATGCTGTCATTGGTTCGTTTGTCGAGCTGGTTCGTCACTTCGTAGACATTTCATTACCCTGCTGGGTAACATCATCAGTGCAGCCTCCAATGAAGCGCCGTTGTGTTTTCCCATCTGGTATTTAAACTCTGGGGCCCATAGGAGTTGATTACCTAATTTCTAGTATTTCTTCACAGTGGTGTGTATATAGGGCCTAATTCTACGTGTTTATTGATGTCCTTCTTGATGGAGAACCAAGCCTCTAGAAATTCTCATGCTTGTCTCTGTTTGGCCTGTCCTAGGATCCTGATGTTGTCCCAATTGAACTGGTGGTTTTCCTCATCCGTGTGAATGGAGACGAGTGAGTATTGGTCGTGTCTTTTTGTTGCTAGTTGGTGTTTATGTATTTTTATGGCCAATTTCCTTCCTGTCTGTCCAAGGTAATGATTGTCGCAGTCCTTGCATCAAATCTTATATATCACGTTGGTTCTGTTCGTAGTGGATAAGGAATCTTTGGTTCGAGTTAGCAGTTGGCGTAGGGTTGACATAGGTTAGTGTGCCACTCTGATGCCCAATGGCCATAGAAGTCTTGTGGTTAGTTTGGATGTGTTCTTGATGTATGGTAACGTGACGAGTGTGTCGGGGCATACTGTATCTTCCTTGTTGTTTGTGTGATAGGCATCGTCGGACCCAGCTGTTTGGGTATCCATTGTCCTTAAATACTTGATAGAGGTATTTTTCCTTGTTTTGGCATAGTTCTGGGTTGCTTCAGTATGTTGTTGCTCGTTTAAATAGTGTTTTCATGCAACTTCTTTTGTCGGTGTTGGGGTAGTTGCTGTTGAAATTCAGGACTTGATCCATGTGTGGCCTTTCTGTGTATCTTCGTCGGAAATTCCCCGTTGGCCTGCATTCTACCATGACGCCCAGGAATGGGAGCTATTTGGTTTTTTTCTTCTTCCCCGGTGGATTTGATGCTGGTGAGAGTGATG
>JAHRHZ010000144.1:59121066-59137492 GCA_024137785.1 Ginglymostoma cirratum
TGCTTGGCCGGCTGTGTTCATCCAGCCCCATGCCTTGTTATCTCGGCACTCAAAATAGCCTGTTTGACATCGTTGTAACCTCTTGGCTCTCCCCTGACAGCACTGCAAAAACCTCAGTAACCCTACCTACCAACTTGGCCTGAATTAACATTAACGTTAACTACTGGCCAGTTCATCTATTTAGCCAATTTCCCAAAAGGAGTGAAAAAGAGTTCTAGAGATAGTAGGAACTGCAGATGCTGGAGAATCTGAGATGACAAGATGTAGTTCATGTTCATCCAGTTCTACACCTTGTTATCTCTGAAAAAGAGTTCTACATCTTTTTCATTGAAGTTTGGGTTTACTCATCATCACTCTCCTCCTCACTAAGCCTACATTCTACCTTCATCTCTAAACTTTTAAATTGACTTCCCTGTCAACTTCCAAAAGTTCAAACACTTCTTCTTATTGCTCAGCTGAGAATCTTCTTTCCCTTTATTTTCTATCATGGCTCTTCTTTCCCTTTCTTTCTCTTTGTCTTCTAACTCCCACCTTTTAAGTTCATTTTCTAACTCCAACTTATTTGCAATTTAATTTTTTTCTAACCCCACCGCATTTGACAGTTTCTCTGGTGTACCTAAATGCTTGACTAACTGTTATAATTTCTTATCCCTAGTTAAACTCAATTCTAGCCTGTCTGCTAGTTCTGAAAGTGTCACCTTTGTCAGTTTTTCTGAACTTTCTTGGCAAATTTGGGAAGCATCATTGATTCACAAAACCTCTTAACAATCTTTAGGAGCCGTTTCCTTCTTTTGATTTAACCAACAACAAGGCATCAAAATTAAACATCTTTTCCACTTCTCTTTTATGTTTTATAGATCGAGGAGACTAATCGCCAAGTCTGTTTAAATCTGCTTGGACCTTTCGTACCCCAAATCCATTCAGATCCCGAACTGGAGCCCCCAATCTGTTATAAAATGGAGTTTGATTCCTCTCCCCCCCGAAAATGAAAACTGAAATACCCAAAAAGGAGTGTGTAAAGTGGTGTAATCTGCCTTTTCCACAACTTCTTGTGGTTAAATAAAATAAATCCCTGATACTCACTTTAAAATCAACAAATAATAATTTAGTTAGTTCACTGTTAGTTAGAAAAGTAACGATATTATTAGCTAACTATTCCCAATTAAAACAAGATTCGAATGGTTCCTGTTGCAATAAATACAAGCCCAACTTATAAAATATTTTTTTTAAAAAAGTGAATTTAGTCTCTCACATTTACAGCCAGGTTACGTGTCTTCCGGAATGCTCTGTGCCTTCTCCATCAAATGTTTTGCCAGGAACGCCTTCTCCGTCGAATTCTTCTGTCAGAAATATTAACTAGTTGTGCCGTAGGTACCTTTTGATTTCGATGGTGCCTTCTCTAGAACTTAGAGAAGACTGCGAGCTGTTAACTCTGGCAGGTGGCAGTTAATTCTCCTGATCTGCCAAATGTCCTCTCCTTTTATACCTTTTCTTACAATTGGGATTGGTTCTATGTTGTCAAGACCATCAGATTTAAATTTTAATTGGTTTTCAGTATCTAAGTGCCTGATTCAAATAGATTGGCTAAAACTCAAAATTTGTCTCGATTACAAAACTGCTGAATGCAGTTTCGATAACAAAACCAGCTAAATGTATGGTTTTTTGACACAAATGTTTCAGTTCGATGTTCTGTGTACCTGCAAACCCACAAGCTGCTGCCCACAGACATCCTTTTTGAATGTCAAAGCTTAGGAAAAGCACAGAATCTTTTAAAGGGACCTCACACTGCTTTCCACCCTAGCATTTTACAAACACCAAATTCTAACTTCTGGCCTTCCAATCCGCAAGCACTCTACCCAACTTCATAACAGTAGTCTAAAAAATTTTTATCAACAGTCCAACTTCCCCAAATGTGATTTTTTTTCCAATTAGTGAGCACTCAATGTCACCACAAATGATTTGTGCTAACTTTAAATTGTTTAATTCCTCCATCGCGGAGCCTTACTGGTGTGAAACTTATGGACTTCCTATTTGAAAGCGCAAGGAATTTCTTTATAGCACTCCATTATAATAACAGCTCCACTGGATGTTTTGTTTTTGTCCTACTGTTCTAATTTCAGTGACATTCTGCTTCCTTTTTATGCCATTTGATACAATGCCATCTGGTGATTTCCTATTTATGCCAAACTCAGTCAGGTGGGGCAAGTTTAAATCTGAACTGGCCTTTTAATGAGCGTACATGACCTGCAAATACTTCAAAAGTCTTCCTAATGCTTGCCATCAAGAAGCGTGACCCACTTTTAACACTCCAAAAACATATTTACAAAAGCCAATCGTGCTATTAGAATTCTGAATTTTGGACTCTTGAGAAAATGCAGTTCTGTGGCATTGGAGTAATAGTTAAGAGGTACTTCCATGGGACAAAGTGTGTAGATTATGACTGAAACTGGAAGCTGTCAAGGAAAACATTGAAAAATCTAGGTTCTGAGGAAGGGTCACTGGACCTGAAACATTAGCTCTGATTTCTCTCCACTGATGTTGCTGGACCTGCTGAGCATTTATAGTATTGTCTGTCTGGTTTAGTTTCTGATTTACAGCACCTACAGTTCTTGTTTTTTTTAAATTGAAAAATATAACTTTGGCTGTGAAGGAGTCATAGGTAAAAGTAGCATTATGAATCACCATCTCAAACTTAATTACTATTTTTAAATTTTTTGTTGTAATAAAAACAGGAAGAATTGTATAATCTGACAAGTAAGAGATACCTTAACATAATTGCACTAATGCATGTACCAAAGATTCTCAGCTTCACTCAGCTACAATCATGGGACATCCACAGAAACTAGCATTTTCCCATCTTGAACATCTATTATTACATGAACTTCTGGCCTATACTGGGTGGTGGAAGTAAATTTAATGACAATAATCAAGAAGGCATTAGATAAAGACTTAGAGTCATAGTTGTACAGTATGGAAATAGACCCTTTGCTCCAACTTGTCCATGCTGAACAGATATCCTAATAAATCTAGTCCCATTTGCCAGCATTAGGCCGATATCCCTCTTAAACCATTCCTATTCATATACCCATCCAGATGCCTTTTAAATGTTATAATTGTACCAGCCTACTTCACTTCCTGTGGCAGCTCATTCATTTATGCACAACACTCTGCGTGGAAAAGCTACCCCTCAGGTCCCTTTTTAAAACTTTCTCCTCTCACATATAAGCCTATGCCATCTAGGTTTGGATTCCCCTATCCTAGGGAAAAGACCTTGAGTATTTGCCCTATCCATGCCCCCCATAATTTTATAAACCTCTGTAAGGTCATCCCTCCGTGTCTGACGCTCCAGAGAAAATAGCCCTAACTATTCAGCTTCTCCCTGTAGTTGAAACCCTCCAACCCTAGGAAAATACTTGTAAATCTTTTCTGAAACCTTTCAAGTTTAACATCAACTTTCCTAAAACAAAGGAGACCAGTTTTGAATGCAGCTTTTCAAAAGTGACCTAACCAATATCCTGTACAGCTGCAACATGACCTCGCAACTCCTATACTCAATGCACTGACCAATAATGGCAAATGTAACAAATGCTGCCTTTACTACTCTGTCTACCAGAAACTCCACTTTCAAGGAACTATAAATCTGCATTCAAAGGTCCCTTTGTTCAGCAACAGTCTCCAGGACCTTACCATTTGAATGTACAAGTCCTGCCCTGGTTTCCCTTATCAAAATGTATGACCTCATATTTATCTAAATTAAACGCCATCTGCCACTCCTTAGCTTATTAGCCCACCCGGTCAAGATCCTGTTGTACTCTGAGGTAACCTTCTTAGCTGTTCACTCCACCATCAATTTTGGTGTCATCTGTAAATTTACTAAGCATATCTGTTGTATTCAGATCCAAATAATGGATATAAATGGTAAAAAAGAAAAGCAGTGGACCCAGCACCGAGCCTTGTGGCACACCACTGGTCACAGGCCTCCAGTGCGAAAAGCAACCCTCCACCAGCAGCCAAATGGCTAATTCGCTCTGTATTCCATGTGATTTAACCTTGTTAACCAGTCTATCACGCAGAACCTTGTTGAATGCCAAACTGAAGTCCATGTAGACAACGTCCACCACTCTCCTTTCATCAATCTTCTTTGTCACGTGAAAAAAATCCTTGATTAACTTAGTGAGATACAATTTCTCACATATGAGGCCATGTTGACTATCTCTAATCAGTCCCTGCCTTTCCAAATACATGTAAATCCTGTCACTCAGAATCCTCTCCAACAACTTGCCCACCACTGATGTCAGGCTCACCAGTCCATAGTTCCCTGGTTTTTCCTTGCCACCTTTCTTAAATAATGACACTATGTTAGCCAACCTCCCACCTTCTGGCATCTCACCCATGGCTATCTATGATAGAAATATCTCAGCAAGGGGCCTAGCAATCAATTCCCTAGATTTCCTCAAATCTTCTATCTGGCCCCAGGGATTTGTCTACCTTTATGTGTTTTAAGATGTCCAGCACTTCTTCTGTAATATGGATGCTTTTCAGGGTATCACTGTTTGTTTCTCCAAGTTCTTGAGTTTGCATGTCCTTCTCACAATAAACATGATGCAAAATACTCCTTCAGTATCTCGCCTATCTCCTGTGGTTCCACACAGAGGCGGCCTTGCTGATCTTTAAGGGACTCTAATCTCTTCCTAGTTACTCTTTTGTCCTGAAATGTACTTGTAGAAACTTTTGGATTCTCCTTAACTCTATTTGCCAATGCTATCTCATGTCCCATTTTTGCCTTCCTGATTTCCTTAAGTATACTCCTATTGCCCTTATACTCTTCTAGGGATTCACTCGATCCCTGCTGTCTATAGCCAACACGTGCTTCCTCCTTTTTCTTGACCAGAACCTCAATTTCAGCATTCCAGCATTTTCTACATCCGCCGGCCTTGCCCTTCACCATAACAGGGAAATACTGTCCCTAGACTCTCGTCATCTCATTTTTGAAGATTTCCCACTTTCCAGCCATCCCTTTTACCAGCCAAATATCTACCCACAATCAACCTTTGAAAGTTCTTGATGAATATCATCAAAATTAGCCTTCTTCCAATTTAGAACTCTGACTTTTAGATCAGGTATATCCTTTCTCCATAACTACTTCAAAACTAATAGGATTATGATTACTTCCTCCAAAGTGTTCCCCCACTGACACCTCAGTCACTTGCTCTGCCTTACTTCTCAAGAGTAAGTCAAGTTTTACTCCTTCTCTAGTAGGTAAGTCCACATACTGTATAAGACAATTTTCCTTGTACACACTTAACAAATTCCTTGTCGTCTGATCCCTTAACACTATGGCAGTCCCAGTCTATATTTGGAAAGTTAAAATCCCCTACCATTACAACCTAATTGATTCTTACAGATAACTGAGATCTCCTTACAAATTTGCTTTTTGATTTCCCACTGACTATTGGGGCGTCTATAGTACTTGGAGGTAAAAAGATCGTAGGATGGTGAGAACAAAGCCCTGGAATAGGGCCAACTGGACAACCCTTTCAAGCAGCAGGCAGAATGGGCTGGCTGACTGACTTTCTTCTGTACTGCATCATTCTATGATGCTATTGTGGCCTGTGTTATACTATTTCTGAAATGGTTAATGTTGGGGATTGCATGAATCTCCAATCTGATGACATTGTAGTGGAGAAATCAGGGAATGGCTCTGGATCTCAAAGAAGAGATATCACCCATCTATCCCTATAGTCTTAGCAACATTGTCTGTCCAGCTAATTGCTATCATACAGTAAACTGCATCTTGTTAAACAAGAAGATTTTCTCATGAAGATTCCTTCATGATTGTTCTGTCAGCATAAACCATATTCTCTCAGATCTAATCAAAAAGATGATAGGTCCACCATGCTTCTACCCACAAATATCATAACCTTCTTTTCTGCCAACTGCTTATACTACTGGCCTTCCCCTATTTTAATACCTGGCCTGCTTCTGTTACTCCATTTTCTGTCCTGCCACTGTAAATATTAACCCTATTTAACTGAGCTAATCTTGATGTATTCCTACTGATTCTCATTCTGCTGTGGATTCTGCTTTTTCACTGCTGAAATATTTCAGCTTTTCCACTTCCCCTCTGTTTCCTGTGACCACTGTCTTCACTTCTGCCTGCTTCCCCTCTGTCCCACACCTGCCATGTTCAACAATTGAAAACTTGAACTTAAATATTAGAATTTCAACAGACGGCACCTGCAAGTACATGTGAATTACAGGATGAACACGATCACCAAAGACATCACTTCTAGCATGTCAGGACACATTTAAAATTTACATAAGTAGATCAGTAATGGTAATGCTATTAAAAAGATTGAGGGCTTTACATTGAAGACACTTGCAAGTTGCACTGAATGATCTAGTCTGGCAAATCAGTAACAATTGCCACAGCATATTGATTATTTTCTAATGGAAGAAATATTGAGTCCGAATGTAAGTAATATTTGCCATACTACATGACAGTTTGAACTTCTTACCATAATACTTTAAGATGATTATTCTTGGATTAATTTTGTTTATTTAAGAATCTGTTGTTCGATTAAGAGTGAATCAAACTGTATCGTTTTGTGTTTTCTTCGAAGAATTGTTTATGATTTGAGATACCACCTTAAAGAATTATGTTCCGAATAATTTTAAAGTATGTTAACACAAATGGGTACCAACCTTTGTTATTTTAATGGATGAATGTCAGACAGCAGACTATTCTTAAAATGATCATGGATTTTAAAGAAGTAGTATATTTCTTACTCGGAAATGTGAAAACCTCAATAGCATCAAGCTGTAATGTATTGCATTAGAGTTGAATGACCTGAAACAAGCAGCTTAGGAGTTCTGAGACTGGCAGTACTTATGACAAGTTAATTATGTTCACATGCAAATATCAGTAAAACATCTCCTCCGTGCTACGATGCTCTGGCAAGTATAGAAACAATTGGAGATCAATGCAAATCCTCAGGCTGCAGTTTAAAGAAAAATACAGCTAATTCCTAAAAACAGAAAATTCATACAGTTACTATTTCAAATATAAAATTCTTCTAAAGACATAGGATAAGCATCTATATATAGTAACTTAGAAGCATAGCGCTGGCTCTATTAAAAATATCTATGTTTTAGTTTAAGACAGGTGACGGTGTAATGGTAATGTCACTGATCCAGTGGCCTAGCTAAATGCTCTGAGGACCTAAGTTCCCATTCCATCATGGTGGCTGCTGGAAAAGTAATTCATTGATAACATCTAATTAATGGTGACTGTGAAACTATCCTTGGTTGTCATTGAAAAAATAACTAAGAAACTGCGTCAGAGATAGCAGGAACTGCCGATGCTGGAGAATCTGAGATAACAAGGTGTAGAGCTGGATGAACACAGCAGGCCAAGCAGCATCAGAGGAGCAGGAAAGCCTCCCTAACCTGTCTGTCCTTTCTCCCACCTATCTACTCCTCCCACCTCAAACCCCACCCCCACTCCTACCTACCAGCCTCATCCCGCCTCCTTGACCTGTCCGTCTTTCCTGGACTGACATACCCCCACCCTAACTCCCCACCTACCCGCACCTTTACTGGCTCCATCCCTGCCTCTTTGACCTGTCTCTGTCCTCTCCACCTATCTGCTCCTTTATCCATCTTCCATCCGCCTCCCTTTCTCTCTCTATTTATTTCAGAATCCCCTTCCCCTTCCCCATTTCTGAAGAAGGGTCCAGACCCGAAACATCAGCTTTCTTGCTCCTCTGATGCTGTTTGGCCTGCTGTGTTCATCCAGCTCTACACCTTGTTAACTAAGAAACTGCCATTCCTTTATGGAAGAAAATCTGTTGCCTTACATGTGACTCTCAATCCACAGCAATGTGACTGACTCTTAACTACCTTCTGAAATGGCCTAACAGTTAAGCCAGTTAGATTCTGAAGAAGTGTCAAACCTCTCTCTCCACGTACTACCAGGCCTGTTGAATTTCTCCAGTTTTAGATCTCCAGCATCTGCAGTTCTTTGTTTTATTTTAGTGTTAAACCAAAGCCCTATCTTTCACATGGACAGGAAAGATTCCATACCAAAAGAGCTGAAGAGTTAACCTTGGTGTCATAGCTAATGTTTATCCCTCCATCAACATCACAACAAAGCTATTTATTGATCTAGTCATTATCACGTTGCTGTTATGCAATCTTGATGTGTACAACCTAGCCATTGCATTTTCCATGCTACAGCAGTAATTCAAATTTTTTTTAAAAAATTAGTGGTGTTTCACTTGTGTCACATGAGATCTTGCAGTTCGTCCGATTTTTTTTAAACATCATTTTTTCAACTTAATAATGCTGATTTACGATGAGGTCAAAATACCTTTCAAAATTGGCACAAAAAATAAAACAAAATCTGGATTTTCTGAAGTCAATGGCAAGGAGGTTTGGGAGGGTTGGATATCTTGCTAAGTCACTACTAATTTTGTTCCTGCCAAGGTAGAATCACCCCTTTTCGTAATGTACAATGAATTTAATGTGGTCTTTTTTATTGTCAGGCATCTACCAAAAGAGATGTTTTTGAAAATGTTCTGCAGGTCAGTCTCATAAAATTGGCATAATGTTTGTCTTCACTCTGATAATGGGGAATTCACTTGAATATAAGGAATGAGTGCAGAATTATTGCCATTGAAAATAATGAATGTGTTGCAATATCACCATAACGTTTAATGCATCTTTGTGTAAACAGTAAAATGAATAAAAAAAAATTAATTACAAACCTATTGTTGCAGCAAAAAGTGTACCCATAGAAGGTCTATAACGAAGGAGGATATTCTGAATAGATTTGGATTAGTACACTATATTTAATAATTTAAAATTTAAAGTCACTGTTCAGTTACACAAAAAAGTCCCTGCTGTCAATTTTGATTTCAAATAGTTTCTAAATCTTTTGAGTATATCATGAACTGGCAAATTAATTTTCATACTTTAGGAAAACATTAAAGTGAAAAATAACCAAAATGGTATTCATTAAATGGGCTTTTAAATCCAAAGGCTCCTTTTTAATAGATCATGGTTCTGTGATACAATGCGATACAATAATGGTTCACAAGACTGGTTCCTGAATGAAATGGTTCACTTCAGATGAGTGGCTCAACAATTGTGCTTGTTTTCTCTGGAGAAATGAGATGCTGTCAGTGAAACACAAAATTCTGAAGGGACTTTACAGCGTAGACACTCGGACCTTATGTCTCCTGGTTGGTGAAAGTAGACATGGGGCATGATCTCAGTATACAGAACCAATGATTTCAGACTCGGATTAGAAATTTCTTCAGTCATGAGGATGTTAATCTTTTGGCTTCTTGACCGGAGAGGTTTGTGAATGTTACATTCTAATTCTAGGACAGACGTTTTGGTCTTTCAAAGAATCAACGATATGGGAGCAGGCAATAAGATGGGTGTTTAGGCAGATCAGTTTAAAATTTTATTGAATGGCACAGCAAGGTTCCTGCTCCAACTTCCCAACCAAAAAAATGACACCTAATAAATATTTGCACAAAAAACAACATTGAAATGCAATTTCTGAAGGTAAAAGTTTTTTGGGTGCCAGGCACAACCATATATGAAAAATATCCCTCAGTAACCTTACCCATACACCATGTATAATAATGTCCAAAGTAAAATGGCTCAGTCAAATTACTGTAATTGATAGATGTCGCTGTGATTATGCCTTGAACATGTAGTAAAGCCCAAATCTGTGCTTTACCTGGTTTCGGTTTTTTTTAAAATTGAAGTGGTGTGGCTCACTTCTGTGGATTCAGAGTGATTGTTGGTAAGAGTTGAATTAAACTGAAGAATGGAATTGGGAATCTTTCTTTACTATGACCAGAATCTAAGTTACTCAAAAATAATGTGACCTCTGGAAATCTAAAACAAGAACAAAAAAAAACCTGGAAAACTCAGCAGATCAGCCAGCAGCTGTGGAGAAAGAGTTAATATTTCAAGTTGTTGACCTTTCATCCAAATGCCAAATTATCAAACAGCTGGACTGATGTTGTTAGCAATACTTGTTATTTGATTTCAAACAGCTCCATCCTTTATTATATTTATGATATAACTGCACGTAGGCTGGTATCCTGTCAGCAGGACATGCTTTATTTACTTGTGCACAGTACACTGGCTGTGGCCAACCAGCTTGGAGTCAGTCCACTGAACTGAGGAGACTCTAAATCCCCTGTTAATATTGGTCAGCCAGGGATTCCTGATTGAGATTGTTAACCCGAATTAATCAAAGATCTCATAGTTAACAAGATCTACCTGGTTCCAATCACTACCATTTAATAATTGACTGTTTCCTTCCATTACAATAGTGACTTCACTTTTAAAACAATCATGATTATTCAAGAAGGATGGTAGGGTTAAACAAAGAAACTATGGGCCAGTGAGATGAAGATCTGTGGTAGGAAACCATTGGAAGAAAATTCTGAGGGATTGAATTAATTTCCACTCTTAAAGGTAAAAATTAATCAAGGACAATCAGGATGTCTTTATAAGTGAGAGATTAACAAGCAGATATATTTTATTGTACTTTTTGATGACTGGGTGTGTGTAGATGAAGGTAGTGCAGTACATGGATTTCCTTAAGGCTTTTTACAAGGTCTCACAGGGCAAACTGGTTAAGAAGATAAAAGCTTAAAATCCGGATCAAATTGGCAAATTGTACCCAAAATTGGCTTAGTGATAGTAATAGAGGCTGATGGTTGAAACTGGAACTGGAACATTTTGTAACTGGAAGCATACCACAGGGCGTAGTGCTTGGTCCATTTCCATTTGTGTGTATTAATGATCTATCTATGAATGTAGGAGGCATGATCAATAAGTTTTCAGAAGACAGGAAGGTTAGTGGTGTAGTAAAAAGTGAGGAGGAAAACTTTAGATGACAGAATGACATGGCTGGGCTAGACAGATAGGCTGAACAATGGCAAATGGAATTTAATGAAAAGTATGAAGTGATGATTTTGATAGGACTAACAAGGACACGAGTACATTTTGAATGGCAGGACCCTGGGAATTGCAGAGGATCAGAGAGACCTTGGTGAACATGTCCATAGATCTTTGAAGGCAACAGGAACGGTAGGTAAGGTGGGTAAGAAGACTTATGGATTGCTTTTTATTAGTCAACACATTGAATACAAGTTGAAGGCATTTGTGAAGGAGATGTGTACAATATTAGTCAGGCCACAGCTGTAATACTATGTGCAATTCTGGTTGCCACACTATAGGAAGGATGTGACTGTATTAGAGAGGACACAAGAGATTCATTAGGATGTTGCCTGGGCTCGAGCAGTTGAACTATGAGGGGAAGCTGGATAGGCTAAACTTCTTTTCCATTAAAGAAGAGAAGGCTGAAGTGGAATCTGTTTTGAAGTGTCGAAAGTTCTCAGGGGCACAGATAGGGAGACACCTTTCCCCTTTAGTAGGGTGTAAACAACTCAGGGGCACAGTTTTAAAGTAGGGAGCAGGAGGTTTAGAGAGAATTTGAGGAACAAATTTTCACCTAGAAGGTTGTGGGTGTCTGGAACTTGCTGCCTGGAAGGTGATAGATGCAGGGACCCTCGAGGTTAGGGACCTTTTTAGATGAGTACTTGAAATGCCATTGTCATTCAAGGATATGGGCTAAGTGCTGGAAAATGGAATTAGAATAGATGGATGTTTGATGACCGATGCAGACATGATGGGCCAAAAGGCCTGTTCCAGTGCTGTAGAACTCTATGAGTCTAATATTAGTTTTAAAATATGTTGTAATATTCTTCCTTCCCCCCCATCATTCCCTCTTCATTTGGTAGCCTACAAAAAGTCTGTATGATATCTCATTAGAAGATATTTCCTTGTAATAACTATTACAATGTCTAAATTTTCTTCAGCCTATTATTCCTTTTGTATTCATTATGAAGATACTCATTTTAACAAATAATTAGCCATGGGCTAACTATATCATTATTTATTCATAGACCTCTATACACCTAATATACCTCAGAAGGTATTTTAAAGTAATTAGTGTACTTCTGTTAGTTGGTTCATACAGCTCCAATACAGACATCTATTCTGGGAATTGTCATCTTCATCTTCCTTTGCTGGTTAATTAGAGACAACCTGGAACTCAAAAATATCAAGGACAAATATATCTTTATTACTGGATGTGACACTGGCTTTGGAAACTTACTGGCAAAGCAGCTTGACGAACGAGGGTTTCGTGTAATCGCTGCATGCTTCACAGAAAGTGGAGCAGAGAAACTACAGACAGACTGTTCATCCAAACTGAAAACTGTCAGGCTCAATGTGACCAGCCAAGATCATATTCAGAAAGCAGTGGAATTTGTACAAGCGGAAGTTGGAGACCAAGGTTAGTGAGATGGAATCTTTGGTCTTTTTTTCTCCAACTGTTAGTTAAAATATTAAGGATAAAGTGATTTTTCACTGATATTCTTTTTGAATTTCATATAATTACTAAGTAGCAGAGCTTCAATTTTCTGGACAAATAGCACTCTGCTAATACTTGGAGGTAAGACCAATTACTGGAATAAACATAATCTGTTATACAGTTGTGCACAATTAAATGAGTTGTTTCAATGTGTCTCACATTTTTTATTTTGTCTCAATGGAGAAATAATCCGTGATGATCATAGTCACCAATTAGGTTATCTTCATGTACAAACTTCTTTAAATGTCTTGTAAGTAATTTTGCAAGAATTACATTGTTTCTTTAAACTTGGACTCCAACCAGGAGTATTAAAATGTCTTTTGATAACTTATCTCCTCCTGCACATTATGCAAAGCAACTGCCATATTTTGCCAACAAAATAACAACAAAGATTTTTGATCACATTACCTCTGTAATGACAAATCCTTTCAAAAATGTAGATATGAGTGACCAGGAACAAATTAATGAAACAATTTTCTAATGTTTTAATATGTCCAAAGAGTAGTTGGGGAAGCATAAACTGGAATTGTGCAAACTCACATCAACATAATTACCCAAGGGGAAAGGAAAGATTATAAACATTGCGTAATAACTACCCAAGAGTTTTGTGCATGCACACACACACACGTCCCCACTACCTCTCCTGATCCCTGACTCCCTGAAGTGATCCTCTGCTCCTCATAACATGGCCCATGCCACCCTACCTTGCCCTGCTGAACCCAACAGAAACTTGCTGGTAATGTCCTGCCGGTGCCATTCAAACCCATCTGCACGCAACTTCCAGCCCAGGACCCAGTCCTGTCAATGCCAACATCAGATGTGGAAGCCAAAAACATTTACAGACCCAGCCCTGCTGAACCGACAATAACCCATCACAACATCCCCTGAATGAGACCTGACCAATCATCCCAACTTACCCAAGAGCAGCCTCCTGCCACCCTACCTCTCCAATCCACCTGGCGTACAACCCCCTTTGATCATGTGGCATACTAGCTCCTTCAACCATCTGTCCCCTTACCAGCCTGCCACACTACAGGCTAGGATCACAAACCCCCTCACCCACTCAGTACACTATATCCTTTCTATCCACTTAGCACACTGTCTCTCACATCCATTTGGTACCCTACCAACATGACATGTTACCTCTTTACCTACTCACTAGCCCCTCACTTAAACTACACACTGACCTTCCGTCCATTGCTGTCAAAGTATCCTTGAATCCTCCAACTTCTGAAATACAGTAGCAAGTATTCTGAAAAAGGGGAGTGTCTTGGCCTGCAATGCCACTCCCGTGTTGAGTGGATTTCTTCCTTGTTATCTCTGATGGATGCATTCAGGACAGGCTAAAATTGGAATCTTAGTTGCAAAATTTGCATTCAGATAAGTGGATAACATTAAAAATAATTACTACTTTGGTCAAGTCTGTTGCAACTGAAATTGGGACGTTTGGGCCGTAGTTTTATTTTCACTTGTAAGATTTGGCTGTTGCTGCCTGGCCAGCTTTTATTGCCCATCCCGAGTTGTGCTTGAAGATGATGGCAAGCTGCCTTTTTGAACTGCTGCAGCCCTCATGCTGTAAGTAGACCCACAATGCCTTTAGGGAACAAATTCCAGGATTTTGACCCAGCAACCATGAAAGAAGGGTGATATATTTCCAAATCAGGATCGTGAGTAACTTGGAGGAGAACTTGCAGGTTCTGGTGTTCCCACATATCTGCTGCCCTTGACCACCTTGACGGAAATGGTAGTTGGTTTGGTGGTTCTGTTTAAGGATTTTTGGTGAACTTCTGAAGTGCATCTAGTAGATATTATACATTGTTGCTACTGTGCACTAGTGGTGGACAGGAGTGGGTATGGTGCCAGTCGAGCAGGCTGCTTTGTCCAGGATGGCGTCAAGCTTCTTGCATGTTGGAGTTGCACTTATTCTAGCAGTCTGACTTGTCCCTTGTAGGTGCTGGAGGGTTTGGGGAGTCAGGAGGTGAGTTACGTACCACACTATCCTAGCTTCTGACCTGCTCTTATAGTTACTCTGTTTATGTGGTGAGGCTGGTTGAATTTCTGGTCAATGCTGACCCCAAGGGTCTTGATATGAGAGATTCAATGATAGTAAAACCATTGACTGCGATGGTTACATTGCACTTGTGTAGCCTGAATGTCACTTGCCACTTCTGAGCCCAAGCCTGGATATTGTCCAGATCTTGTATTTGAAGATGGATTGTTTCAGTATCTGAGGAGTCACCAATATTCAGGGAACATCCCCATTTTTGACCTTTTATGATGGAGGAAAGGTCATTCAAGCAACTGAAGATGCTTGGGTCTAGGGCATTACCCCGAGCAAGTCCTTTAGAGATGTCCTGGAGCTGAGATGATAGACAATCATGACCATCTTCCTCTGTGCCAGGTATGACTCCAACCAGTGGAGAGTTTACCCCTGATACACATTGATTCCAGTTTTGCTAGGGTTCTTTGATGCCACACTCAGTCGAATGTGGCCTTGATGTCAACGGCTGTCACTCTCACCTCACCTCTGGAATTCAGCTCTTTTGTCCATGTTTGAACCAAAGCTGTAATGAGGTCAGAAGCTGAGTGGCCCTGACAGAACCCAAACTGGGCATCACTGAGCAGGTTATTGCTGAGCAGGTGCTGCTTGATAGCACTGTTCACGACACCTTCCATCACCTTACTGATGATCGAGAGTAGACTGATGGGGTGAGTTTTTAATTGGCTGGGTGGAATTGTCCTGCTTTTCATCTGCACAACATACCTGGGCAAGTTTAATAGAATTATAGAATCCCTATAGTGCAGAAAGAGAGGCCATTTGGCCCATCGACAAACGCCTGTCCTCTAAAGAGTCACATGCAGTCCAGACCAAGTAAGGACAGCAGTTTCTTTCCCTAAAGGCCATTAGTGAATCAGACGGACTTTTCCCAGACAATCAACAGTCAACATCAGACTCTTAATTCCACATTTTACTTTTTTGAATTCAAATTCCACTATCTGCCATGGTGGGATTTGAACGACAGGAGGCGAATGTTCTGCGTATGGTCACACACCAACTGCAGTTAGCCCTATGGTTGTGGCACATCACACCATTAATACTTGGGCGTCAATGGAACTATTTGAATGTCATTGTTAGCACATTGTCATTCGAAAGCTCATTTTCCTATAAAGAAACATGTTGGCTCCCACTTCTCTCGAGTAAACAGAAGATTATGAAGTTAGATTTACTGTGATACAGGGTATTTGCTACCTCAGTATTGATGCACTGTAGGCTGTGAACTGTTGGTAATGTTGATTTTTCCCACCTGGAAGGGTCAACTGATACAAGAATTGAAGGTGATGGTCATCTTCAAGAACACTGCAGCGCTATCCTTGTCCTGGGGATTGGCTAGCTTAGTTGGCTGGACAGCTGGTCTGTGATGCACTGTGATGCCAACACTTTGGTTTCAGTTCCCTGGCTGAGGTCACCGTGAAGGACTCTCCTTCTCAACTTGTTCCCTCACCCAAGGCTTGGTGGCCCTCAGGTTAAACAACCACCAGTTGTGTCTCTCTAACGAGAGAGCAGACCTTTCGTCCAAAATGTTGATGGCAACCTTATCTTTGGCCTGCAGCTTGAATCTAGGTCTGATTGTAGGAGGTGGCATAGCTCAGTTAGCACCTTCTTGGTGAAATGTAGCCAGATTAGACTTTGCAATTCGTAGCAAAGAGCTTTCTGGTGCTCCTCGATAGGTCTGACCTTTAATTGAGAGCTGTCCTACTCCTTCTCCTTGGTATAGCTTTTCCATTTTTGATGCCTGTGCTTCATCTCCTTGTCATGCTGTAGCCTAAGGAGACTACAACTATACATGGCCCTACTTATCAAAATCCAGCATCAATCCCTTGTGAATCCAAGAATCTTTCCAAATTCCTCCAAGAAAACACATCACAGCACTTCTTGTATAATGTGAAAGACAAGAA
>JAHRHZ010000144.1:59137502-59225906 GCA_024137785.1 Ginglymostoma cirratum
CAAGAAAACACATCACAGCACTTCTTGTATAATGTGAAAGACAAGAAAACAAGAAAGTCAAAAGTGTCTTATCTGGAAGTTCCATCGTAATAACTTTACTAACTGTGGGGGTAGGGAGCAAGCGTTCCTTGCGTCACTAGGCATATATTTAGCTGAGAATGATCTGGGTAGGCTATTAACAGGCACTGCTTAATCCAAAATGGTAGACCATGATTCAAATCAGCATAAGATTCTAATACTGTTCTGCTATCCTGCTTGCTTCCAGCACCTGAATGGCATGACTGAGTTAGCGCTTTTACAAATAAGACCATAAACCGTACCTGCAGAAGTTCGCCATTCACCCCACCAAGTCTGATTGGCCATTCAGTGAGATGCCTTGAATGCTAACTTAGATAGATTTATTAATGTCGCCCTTCATTTTCTTCCAGACTTTCTCTAATGCTTGAATATCTTTCCTTAGTTAAGGGGTCCAAAATTGTTCACAGTATTCCAGCTGTGGTCCAACAGTGCCTTGTATAGATCATCATAGATCATAGAATCTCTACAGTGTGGAAACAGGTCCTTCAAACAACAAGTCCACACTGATCCTGAGAGCATCCCACCCAGACCCATCCTGCTATAACCCACCTAATCTACACATCCCTACGGGCAATTTAGTATGGCCAATCCACCTAACCTGCACACCTTTGGACTGTGGGGAGAAACCAGAGCACCCGGAGGAAACTCACACAGACACAGGGAGAATGTGCAAACTCCACACAGACTGTTGCCCAAGGGTGGAATCAAATCCGGGTTCCTGGTGCTGTGAGGCAGCAGTGCTGACCACTGAGAGACTGTGCTGCCCAGATTCTTAGCAAAACCTGCGCACGTTTATACTCTGTTTCCTTTCTCTTTTGTCTTCATGTGGCACAGTGTCAAGGCCACTCTGTAATTGACTAGAAGCTGTTGGATGATTTTGGTTCCAGGTGTCTGTGCCCATATCAGCAAATTTTATGGTGGGAATGCTTTATCATTAGCAAATGTTGAAGTGAAATTTAATGACTGTGAAAGTCATAGATGAATGAAATGAAAGCTAGCATACTGGATTAGGATAGAAATCCACAGTTAAGGTGCTAGCACTGGTACAAGCATGATGGGGCCAGTGGGCTAAATTTGTAGAATTAATTTAAAGAAAGAACTTGCATTCATACAGTGCCTCCCAAAGAGCCCCGCAACCAACAAATTATTTTTGAGTTGTTCAACAGCTTTTAGCATCCTCAATGACAACTTGCATTGGTCCAGAGCCTTTAACATTAGGTAGGCATTTCATAAGATCATTACCTAAGAAGTATAAGTTCTGGGCATCACCTCTTGTTAATTTTGATGAGAATTAACGTGTCATTTCACAAACAACCTAAATCATGTAGCATTGTCTATCTGACCTGCAGGTCTATGGGGTTTAGTGAATAATGCTGGAAGAGCAATTCCAATAGCACCCACAGAATGGCTGACAGTGGAAGATTTTACCGGAGTCTTGGATGTTAACCTAGTTGGACTTATTAACGTCACCCTTCATTTTCTTCCACTGGTGAAAAAGGCAAAGGGAAGGATTGTGAATGTCGCTAGTGTCATGGGTCGTATTTCATTTGCTGGTGGTGGCTACTGTATTTCAAAATGCGGAGTGGAGTCATTTTCAGACAGTTTAAGGTCAGTGGCTAATAAATCTGGCAAGCAGATTATAAATGATTGCATTGAATTTCATAGAGTTATGGAGTCATTATGATATACAAGGAGGCCAATGGGCACTGTGAATTTATGCCTGCTCCACGTGGAGCAATCCAGTCATTTTCCAATACCCACCATTACTCTCTGCAAAGAGGCATAAACATCATGCCCTTGAATTTTTATGGGGTTTTTCCTAATCTTCCAATAGCATAACTTTGGCAGAGTTTGATGGAACTTGCAGAGAAATGCTGCAAATGGGAATTGTTTTATAATTGTTGTTCCTTCAGAGGATACGCAAACCATTCTGTGGAAATTCAAAATGATTTACGCTTCTTTGTAATTACCTTTTTGTATGCAACGCAAAAGCTTTGTGCTAGCTCTCTCCATAGACGCTGCCAGACCCGCTGCATTTTCCCAGCAATTTTATTTTTGTTTCTGATTTCCGGTATCTGCAACTCTTTATTATTTTTAAATTGATTCATGTTTGACGTGGAGTCCAATTTTTATATTGAGTGAAGCAGTTTGGGCTTTCCAATGATACAATCATTGAATACAAATGCATGTTTTGATAACATGATGCTTAACTATTTCATCAGTGTTAGACAGAAACAGAAAATGCTGTAAATACTCAGCAAGTCTGTCAGCATGTTTTGGAAAGAACTAGTTGACATTTTGGATTCACGAAACTCTGAAATTTCAATCAACCTGAAAAGTTGACTCTGGAAAGAATCTTATAGGGGTATGAGAGTAATAGAATATGGCAGAATCGGGTGAGAAGTCCAGAGATATCTTCTTGATGATGGGAGCAACTTGCAGCATCTTTTATGAATTCACTGAGCAGTGAGATGAGTTCCTAGCTAGGCAACAGTGAGTTGCTAATAAAAGGGGATTATAGCTTGTTTGTGTTTTAATGTCACAACTCATCATTAATATTTAGCTTACTATCTTGCTGAAAACACAGAAGAAGTTAGACATGATCAATTCCCAAAATGGGAATCAGGGCAGGTACCTGGTGACTTTAGCTGATTGCTGTGTGTGAGGAGCTTCCACGTTGATTAGCACCAAACAGCACCTTAGGCCACGTACCATGGACACCTTGTACATGGACATTGGAATCTGACGTTTGACAACCCCTCATGCCTGTCATGGTGTCTCTCTGATCCACTTGCCGAACTTTTGCTGTGCCAGTTAGCCCAGTTACACAACCAGGTAGCTTGTCTTGCTAGTCATTCTAGGGGGCATATAGCTTGCTGTTTTGGCAGTGAGCTGATTCAGTCTTATATGCTACTGGCACTTGCAGCCTAAATGGCAAACACATGGCACATGCAGCAAGCAAGTAGCCAGGTCTAAAGCCTTGAGTGAGTAGTTGTCATTGATCTCTGTAGATGTGCCCATCAGTCAATCAATGGCAGCCTGCTACATTGGCCTAGGGAATTGGCCATGGTCAGGCATCCAGTCAGGGTGATCTTGGTGAGGGGGCCCATGCCTCTACAATCCAGAGAGTGAGTCAGTACTGTGGCTGCATAACGGCCAGTCTGGGGAGCAGGGCTGATGTCTTTGGAAGAAGTATAGCCCCCCCCCAGTTATGGTTCTGAGCACTTCTCATCCAGTTAGGCCAACTGTGGGGTGGTGCGGGTAGGGGGTGTGTTGGCCCATGGTCTAGACCGTGGGCCCATCTGCAAAAGCTAAGGGCAAGGATGGATGGAGGGGTGGTGGGGCTGACACTAGTGGTAGGGCTCCTGCTGTTGGGAGAGACTAAGTAACCTGTTCTTCGGGATTGGGGGCTGCAGGCTGGGTGTAAGAAGGGGTGACAGTTGTGTAAATTAGGCAATACAGTCAGGCATGGTTGGGGAAGGGAGTCATGTCCATGGTCAGGAATACCCTGGCTTCAAGGAGGGGCTTGTGTATGACTACACTTGTCATGGCTACCTCAAATACCATGGGCTGGGAGAGAAAGGTGGAAAGGTGGAAAGACCTACGTAGATGGGTTATGTGGAGGAACCCGGTAAGGTTCAAAACCTAAAGGATTAACAGAAAGGGGATCTTGATGTTTGCAGCCTCAGCATTGTGAGCAGGTAAAGGGTGGAAGTCGCTGGCCGAAGATTACTTACTGTCACCATCCGTCATGCTGGAAATCAAAAGGAGAATTGTTGTGACCACACCTGGAGTGGATGGGATTAATGTCTCAAACTGTGAGGGAGGAGGCTGCAGGACCCACCGATGTGAGTTCCGTTTAAAGGGAGAAAACATTACAAACAGACCCGTGGACCGTATAGGACATGGGCTCAGTAATCACTGACAATCCTAATGCACTGGCTCCCTGTGTCCTGTACACCCCTCTGCCCCAGATATTGCTGGATGCACAGGCCAGGGAAAGAATTTGGATGTTGTGAGACAAGGAGCAATGGTGATAGCAGGACCTATTGCCCTGTATAATCCTTGATCCAACCTACTTCCACATGCTGCAAAAAGCTGTCAATACAGGCATCAAAGCATGGTACGTACTTTGTGGCATCATGCTGGCACAGTTATCTTCAGCGCAATACACACACTCCAATAAACTGTGTAAAGCCAAAATAATAACATTTAAACAAATGTGAAAATTAATGTACAGTGCAATGTCATCTGTGTTGCCAAAGTGCCTTCAATAGGTTTTCTTACTTTGTCTCTCCATTCCTTCACCCCCTGCCTCACTATGTCTGAGTGTAATCTCTGGATCTGCATCTGGGGTGAGGGAGCCTCCTCAGAGGTGGAGTTAGTTGGCCTAGAGGTTTAGTCAGCCCATCTTGGGTGTCTAAACATCTCTGACCTGCTTGAGGGTCTTTGGACCCACTTTTTATTAATGGCTGGAGAGGGCAAGCAGGGTGGAGGTGGATCTCATGACCACCTCGGTGTGTCCCTGACAGGAGACTCATAAAGGGTATCTGTGTGGCTCCCTCTCTGGCTGGGAGCCTCCAGGTATAGCCTGACCCCTTGTAAGGAAGGGGCACGTTCAGGGCATCCCTGTCTCCATGCCTTCAGTCCTGAGGAGCAATGGCTGTATTGATAGAGTGCAGGTGTGTGCACTTCTCCAACAGATGCTGAGGGGACTGGAGCTGGCTGCCCATGGAGACAGCCGAACGATCACATGTGTTAATGCATTCCTGTAGCCTCAGGGCAAGGAGGGCTATTATCTCCCCCACTCCTGTCTGCTGCAACTGTGCACGTGGGCACCCTCATTGCTGATAGTCCTGGTGCTGACCAGGTACCTGGGTTCTGACAGTCCTCCGGGTGTCAGTGGCATGGATGTTTCTTCCTTGGCCAGCTGCGAAACTGTCAATTTGAGGTGCTTACTAGAATCTGCTCCCAAATTTGCTGAGGCTACCATTCCTACCGAGGAGCCAGTATCTGAGCTGATGGGGGGTGCAGGAGGCAGTTTTGCCAATGCTTCCTCTGAAGCCTCATCCTCAGAGGTCCAGGAGGTGACTTCTAGTGGGGCTGGCTGTTTCACCATGGTGTTTGTGGAGATGCTGGCAGTTCCTGGAAGATGAGACAGTGTGTGATGTGGTCTGCAATTAGAAATAGTGTGCAATGAATAACACCAACAGCAGGATTACTGTGAGAGTTGCACTGGAATGAAAAGTAGAGCTTACTTGGTTGACAGGATAGTAATTACAACACTTAAAAGTGATCTCGATGGGTGCATGAATTGAAAGGGCTTAGAGGCATATGCATCAAATGTTGGAAAAGGGGACTAGATCAGTTTAGGCTTTCTGGTTGGCATCAAGTTGGACTAATTGGTCTGTTTCCATGCTGTGTGACTCTATGATGTCTTGGCATCCTTGTAGGAATGGTCCTGCTCTTGTCCTGTGATGCTCAGGATTCTCTCTTTGCAGGGGTTGATGAGTCTAATTTTGGACTCCCTTTACATATCTGGGCCCTTTCTGTCCTATTGTGGACTGATCCTCCTGGAAAAGGGGGAATTGAGTGATGTGAAAGTAGGTGGCATGACTGTTTGTGACGAGAGTGATAGATCATAACCCTTGGTGGGAGGAGTGCAGTAGCAGAGATAGTGAATGTGAGAGCTAAGAGAGAAGTGTTACACATATCCTGGCAAAATGGAGAAGGGCACTGACCTTCTCACAGCACTGGTTGTTTATTTGCATCATTGAGATGGCAGTGACCCTTGTGATGACTATGAACCAGGCTGCCAAAGTCTGGTGTTGCTGCCTCTGACTACCCTTTTGGGAAGAGGCTACCCCTTTTTATGCCCCATCACCGCCAAGTCCCTGTCTGAGAGCAGCAGCATCAGCTTCCCCTCCCCAAAATGTTCACATTCTGTCTGTTAATGAGCAGGGAAGTTATTTGGAATGCCAGTATTCATCTGGGTGTATAATAGCCTCTTAAATACCGTACAGATGCCAAGGATGCTGGTCTTTCAGCAGATTTCTGTTAAGTGGAGAGTTTTTCTGGAGCATGATTAAGTGGGGATAGAATTGAATTTGAAGGACCTCACAGAGTGGGTAGTTGACGAAGCGAGTTTGGTATGAAACATCAAGAATCTTGCTGTGCCTTGTGACAAGAAACCCTACAAAATAAGTCAGTGATCCGCAGTCAAAAAAACATAAGATTTGGCTCTCTGTTGTTCTTTCTGTAGGCACTGCCAAACCTGCTGAGTACTTCCAATGTTTTCTGCTTTTATTTTGGGTTTCCAGCACTCAGTGTTTCATTTTTGTGAGAACGCTAGTCAGAGATAGCTGTAAGAAAGGAAACAGGTTATGATTTGAATACCTTTAAAGAGCTGGATAATTTCTTGCTCTCCTCCCTCCAGCTTAACACGTCATGTCACATAATTTGCCAAAACATTTGGAAAGCTGGATCAAACTAAACTCTTGTGAATTTCTTTACAGGAGGGATATGCAGCACTTTGGAATGAAAGTCAGCATTATTGAACCGGGTTTCTTCAAGACAGAAACTACAAACTTAGAGTTTATTGAGAAAAACCTTCAACAGCTTTGGGAGAGACTGACCCCTCAGACCAGGGATTACTACGGGCCAAACTATTTTAATAATTGTAAGTGTGTATTAGTAAGTCATTCATTTCTTATTCATGTATAAAATTCTTACACCTTTTTAAAGAGACATGCTGTCAAAGGTTTTCCACTCATGACAAGAATTGGAAAAAAATGTCAAATTTCAAACAATCACAACAATTTATACCTCAGAAGGAGTGCAAACTGGTTGCAATGAGGCATCACTATGGTAATAGCTTTGGGAAACTATTGGATCCCTAACCTTTAGCAACCTGATTCTCCTATCACCAATTTTCAAGTTCTTTACTAACAAATAACTGTTTAAATTAAGATGGCTATTTATACCAGTGCTATCCTGTTGTGACTGATCAGCTATTTATAACTTTGAATTATTTTTATTGCATAGTTTTGAGTGTGATACTGTACATTGCTTCATGCTAGCTTACATTTAAACTGAAAGTTCAAATGCAACAATGCATAATTGTCATTCAAAAAGTATGATAATTGTCTTCAATAATATGTTGTGAATAACAGTTTTAGTCTAACTTGAGTGCTCATTTTCTAGACATTAAAGTACAACGGTTTTCAATGCACTCACTGTGTTCTACTGACCTTGAGAAGGTGACTAACTGCATGGACCATGCTTTGACTGCCAAGTATCCACGGACACGTTACAGCGCTGGATGGGATGCTAAGTTTTTCTGGATTCCTATCTCCTATGCACCATCATTTCTAGTAGATTGCATGTTACGTTTGTTTTTACCAACGCCTGCATATTGTTTGAGAAAATCAAAAGCCAGGAACGTCATTGGTGTATAATTAAGTCATCCACTCTACTAGAATTACACGTAGGCACTATATGTAGCATTATTACCAGGTAATGTTTTGCTAAGTTTTAATTGGGTAAGAAAGCTCTTGTTCAGACAGAATAAATAGAGGATTGTACTTACATTTAATTTTTTTCCTGAGATATATTAACTTGGTGTAAGGTTACTTATCACAAATAAAATCTAAGTCTGCAATAATTGAGCATAGAAAATTCCTTCCTGTGCCATTTTAGATGTGGTTCATTTCTAAATTTGAAAATACTTTTGTAATTACTTTTTGTTGAGACCCAATTTGCCAACTCTCAGTACTGTTAGAATATTTGCTACTGAGAGTGGATTTTTAATTGCAAGGCTCTGCCTTAAGGTGCTGTCAAGTTTTGACTGATGTCACCTTCACCAAAGATGCTGCCGAGATGTTTTATGATGGTATTTCAAGTTATTGATGCTAATGTATATTGTCTGTCTATTTCATGCACAATAAACCCATATTCTACAACAGTAAGATCTTGAAAATTTATCTAAGATTTAGAGACTGCATTTATTCTTTAGCCTATTTAATCTTTTGGAGCCTGAAGTATACTTCGTTTCCTGTAATTTTTACATCTCATTCATGAGCCAATTCTGTTTAACATAGTAAATTGTTAATGTCAATTTTCGAAGTTTTGAATGGTTCTAGAGACTAAACTTATCTAGGTAAGTCTTAACAGTAGCATCAATGTTTTCTAAAAACATAATTTTTAATGTTTTCTTTTATGAACCTCTGTAATAATGCATTGTTTCAATGTTTGAATACGGAATTGTGATTTTCCCGTGGAATAGTTGGACTTTGTTTTGTTGAAGCAAGAGAGATTTGTTGCTTTTTCCATGTCAACACCAATGTGAATAAGAATTGAACAGTGATCTGGGAAAAAAAAATGTATAATTTGCAGGGATTAAAACCTTTCATGATGTATTTGTTTAAAACAAAACGTCTTTCCCAAAAAACACAGCTCTCTCACTCTAAGCTTAAATGGATGTATGTGGACTGGACCTAATGCACACATAGTAAATATGTCTAGAAATGAAATACAGGATGGCCTACCTGTTCCTGCATTGAATTGCACTAGTCTTTTGAAGTATATTCAAAGCAAAATAGACCAATTTCTATGCATATCTATATGCATATGCATATGCATATGTCAGATATTTCAGAGACTTTTAAGTGACTTTTGGATAGGCACATGGAGGATAGTAAAATGTAGGGTAGTTTGATCGTAGTAGGATAATATTTTGGCACAACATCGTGGGCCGAAGGGCCTATACAATGCTATACTTTTCTATGTTCTATGTTCTAATTCTTCTTAATTCATCCATTTGGTTCTTGTATCATGCCTGAGCATTTTACTGACTTAGAATGGAGAAAATCAATATAGTATGGTGATCAAGGATCTGAATGAGCCATGTAAGTGAAATTATTAATATTATTGCAGAACATATTCGTGTGGCATCAGCAGGTTTACACCCGAGTAAGACACCAGAAGGGGAGTTGAGAAGTGTGCAACTCCGTAGTAGTGGTGAGGTTTCTGTGCTGCATTAGGAGTAAAATGCACTGCCACTCGTGGATGCAGGTGTGTAAAGTCCCTGGCTGAAAGTGTAGACATCAGGAATGTGCCCAGATCTGCTGCAAAGAGTTAAGTATAGAGTACAACAAGTACTTCATTTGAAAAGGCAATGACAACAGTTTGCATTTAAATAGTTACCATTTCCTAGAAAAATGTATTAACATACTTTACTGATGTGTGAATGAAACAAAATGATGCCAAGCAAGGGAAGAACTATTAAGAGAGTGAAGGAAAGCTTGGCAATGACATGGCAGAGAAGAGAATGTCAAGTAAGATAGTGGAGGACAGAATTCCGGAATAGGGAGCCTTTCTGGCTGAATGCATAATCACCAATAAAAGCAAGGTGAGTGGACCCACAAGAAGGTGGCTCAGTGGTTAGCACTGCTGCCTCACAGCACCAGGCACCTAGTTCGATTCCACCCTAGGGCGACTGTCTGTGTGGAGATTGCACATTCTCCCTGTATCTGTGTGGGTTTTCTTTGGGTGCTCCAGTTTCCTCCCACACTCCAAAGATGTGCAGGGTGGGTGGATTGGCCATGCTATAGTGCCGAGGGATGTTCAGATTAGGTGGGTTAGACATGGGAAATATAGAGGAATGGGTCCAGGTGGGATACTCTTCAGAGGGGCAGTGTGGACTTGTTGGGCTGAATGGCCTGTTTCCATACTGTAGGGATTGTATGAAATGATTCTACGAAGCTAGAGTTAGAGAAACACTTGAGAATGTGGTGATGAGACGTTAGTGGGATGGGAATTGTACTCTTAAAGCCTGAAACATATATGCAGAATGCTGGAGAAAGTCAGCTGGTCTGGTCACATTTGTGGAGAGAGAAACAGTAGTAATATTTTGAGTCCAGTATGACTCTTCTTCAGTACTCATCCTTCAGAGTCATACCAGACTTGAACATGTCGATTTCTCTGGATGCATAATGGGCTTTTAAAGATGGCCCTCCGCCAGCGATGTCAGTCATTTCTGGGAGGTCTGGACAGCAGTGAGTTGTTCTTGGAATAGCATGTGGTAAGATGGGCCAGAAACTAGACAATGTGATAGATACCATAGGAGCAAGAATGGCTAATAATGTGGTGTGTTTGGTAAAATTTGGTGAGAAATCTCATTTGGCCTTGCAGCAAAAATCCCTCCATTAAACTTGATGCAATTTACACTTGGTCAAAAAAAAACTAAGAATCAGCCCAAAGAAATTGTTACAAAAGAATATTGTCATGCAAATCTTACCAAAAAGTATTGTTCAATTTTATCTTTCCATGGTGCTTTGAAAGGAAATGCTAAGTGTTGACAGCTAAGGTGATCATTCCAGTCTGGAACTTCTGGTGGTAAGGTGTGAATATAAGCTATATAGGCAATTATCTCAGCAAGCAAAATAACTAACAGTGAATTTCTCCCAGGAAAGTGCTGTTTTAAAGTATTTCCCACCCCCTGACAATTTCCTTCTATAAGAAGAAGTAAAGGATACCGAAGTATGATAAAATAACAAAATTTATTGGACATTTTGAGCATATTTATTCCAGTAACAATTTTTTTCTTGATCGAAGTACAACATAAATTTCATGCTAATTAAAATACATCCATCAAAATTAGCATACAAAGGATTCTAAAATATTCATTCTTATGATGTAAAATATATAAAACTATAATCACATTAAGTACAATCAATATGGAGTAGATGTGCAGGCCTTTAACTAAAATTTAGGCAGCTAGTCTAGGCCATTTACTGGATAGTGCCTGTTGGAATTGTACTTCAGTGTGAAGTAAGCCAAGATGAACTGTCATCCCAATCATGCCTTGAATCCTGACGGATAAGAGAACATATCCGGGCCTAATCATTTTAATATTGGTCATGAGGTATATACTTAAACTGTAATCTGTATAAACAGTCACCTGTATCCAATGCTGTATTTCCCATTGGTTCTATTTTCCAGTTTTAAATTGTATTTACTTTTCACAACATATTTGATTGTAATTAAAGGAATATCTGAAAATCTCAAAGCATTTTATAATCAATAGATATTTTGCTCACATTCGTAACTGGACCAGAATAAACTGATTTCATCTGGTTCCTTTGGAAGCTTAAGTGGTCAGAAAAGCATTTTTTTAAAGTAGATGTTTCCCTCAATCCACAGTTCTTTTTTGCAACGAGTTTTAGAGTTAGAAACAAACTCTGCTCTTCCTCTCCAATTTCAAAACTTTTGATTTACAAGAACTAGAATTCAATTCAAACCAGTGAATATGACTATCCCTGTTGCACCAAGGTAAATGAACTGTAAAGCTGGAAGTCAAATTAAAAGAAAAATATTATTGATTCAAATTTTCTGACTGATCCTATATTTCCTCCGCATAAAATGGTAGGAAGCATCTGCTACAATTATTTTAACCCAATCGATGAGTCTGTCCTCAGATTATTCATTATTTAGGTTTTTATCATAAGTTCTGTAGCTACCATTTTTTGCACATGACACCTTGGTGTTCGACAGTGCTTTCCCTTATGCTGTTTGGTCCTACACCCATGACTTCAGCAATGGCCTGCTGAATCACAACTAATTAAAAACGAACAAAATTAAACTACTTAGATTTCAGAAGAAACAATTATGAAACAATATTTTTATGAATATTTAATTTTGAATAATCAAATGAACTTTTTTGTGAAGATCTTCTTTGCTTACCAGGATTGGAGCATATCTATACTGTGTGTGTGTGTGTGTGTTTGTGTGTGTTTGTGTGTGTGTGTGTGTTTGTGTGTGTTTGTGTGTGTGTGTGTGTTTATGTGTGTGTGTGTCAGTTTTCTGTGATTAACAATTAGTTTATCACAGTTTGAATGACCATTTATTACGAATTTCACTGTGTATAAATAACTGAAATGCTAAAGCTCCAGTGTACGTGTTTTATATATGTTTTCTATCATTTAGTTTCATTAAAATGTGTTTGTGAAGAATTCTTATTACATGGCAAGATCAGTAGTTTTCACATTTAGAATTACTTCTGTTTATATTAAAATCAGTAGTCTTACTTCAATCTTTAGGTTTCCACTGATTGCAACCTTCAGTATAAATCAGTCATATCCTTGGCAACATAATTGACATAATCTCTTCAAAATTTACAAATGTACAACATATTTATAACATTACATATTTCAAACTTTTACACAAGTCCAGTGCAAAGAAGTACAAAAAGTACCCCTGGATTAAAAGTCTTTTCAGATAAGACCAACAAAAAAAAAGCTGGCACAAAATATTACTGAAGATAAAGGAACAGACAGACCACCTCTTTTAACAGCTATTGGCTCATTCTAATTATCTTTAAAAAGTATCTTTTACCAAATATTTATGACATGTCCAAATATGCTGGGTGTATATAAAAATAGAATGTATTGGAGGAAAGTCTATCTCTCCTTCAGTTCAGCTTTGAATTATGCATTTGAATCTTCTTTGACAAGAGTAGCTGTATCTTTGAAAGTATTCTCTGTAGGACTATATGTCAAAGGTTCATCTTTTTTCGAACGTAACTTACTTGGAGGTAATCCAGAAGTATGAGAAACAGCAGTGGTTTCTCCAGTTGGGTTATTTGCTTGTTGCTGTTTCTGGCACTAGGAAGTAGAAAATAAAGACATGCATGCATTAAAATCCAGTTACTCAAAATAAATTTGTCCTAAGAAAACTGTCCTTTAGAGTATCCATTATTAGATTGCTTTTTTATTTTATTAACAGGAAATTATTGACAAGTCACTGCAATCAATTGAAAACAAGCTTTGCAACATGATTTCCTTGTGATGCAGAAAGAGAATCATCACAGTTGAAATATTGTAGCATCATTAGCATCAATGTTGGGCTGCTAACAAGAAAACAGAGTTCAACTTTTGGCCTCACCTGGCATCCAAAGTCTGCATATGATACAACTTTGCCATTGCTTTCCTGCTGATTGGCAAAGGCAGCAGTGTCCTGACATACCTAATAGGATATGATTTGAATCATGTGATATTAGCGCCTGGTCTGCCTGTGGTTAAGTATAAGCACCTTCTGTGCCTATATATACACTAATATATTTATCAGCTGCAAATTCTTGAAGCCAAACAATTGCATCTTCATTTGCTGAGTTTAAAACGATTAGTCTGTGAATGAGTCTGTAGATGAGACATGACTTAGAGAAGTACAGCACGGTTTATGTCTCCTCACAAGTGCATAAGAGATTTGTACTGAGGCCCCAGCATTAGGTATTGGCTCCACAGGGGCGCTGACTTCTGGTCATGATTAGCAAAGACCAATCTTGATGTGGTAGATCAAAACCTCATTTGTCGAAGCACAACTTGTTAGTAATTCCTGTGATTCCCATTCCCTTAATAGTGTCTGTTGAAAGACTGTGCTCAGGACGATTGCTCTATACAGGGTGCTGGGATGGAATAAACATGTTATTATGAAGTGATAAGTGAGGTACAGTACAGCTGGTTTCCACCAGATTCTTGGTTTCTGGCAGTCAGTGGGTGTGCTAGTACACATGTCTTTCTATCCTGGGGAAAACAACATCAGCCTCAATGTTAAAATGAAACCTCAGCCAGAATCCCTTGCCACTAATGTGGAAACCTTGCTTTGAGTGCTGTAGCTATTCAAGAAACAACTCATACCTCACAGTGCTTATTTTGCTCTATTATAAAGATCAAGGGTGGCACCGATGTACAATTTATGGTCTGCAGAAGTTGTTCAGGCAAGTATAAAAAAAAATTGCCTTCCGGTCTGTGAAAGAAAATTCTCTGAGTTGTGTGTTTAGTCCTGGATCACCTGATGTTTATTCGGGTCATTCTGGTGAACTGTATGCAGTGTTAGAAAGGAATCATATTCCAATTGTTCCACCATAAATTTCCTAAAGTGCTAAAATACAGCAAAATGTAACTATTCCCTAATTAATCACTTTACTTAAAAAGAACATTTTGGCTCAATTATACAGAACACTAATTTTCAAAACTGCTTTGTCCATGACTAATCATAATGAGAAATTACTTTCCAAACATTGTATTAATACTCAAATATGTTTTTTAAAAAATTTTGAAACCACGTAGAATACTAAAGAGAGCAGTCAACATTTTATGTCTTGTACTTTCTTAAATTACATGGCAAAATTCAAAAGAATATTCATTGTTAAGGAGGTGAAAGGAGAGTTACCTCTGCATATACTGGGTTTTCAAAATTTGTCCCTTGTTGAGGTTTTCGTTTAAAAAAGCTCCACTTTGATTCCTGAAAGAAGAAAATAACATTAATGCCACCATCTAATGCAATGGGTAGTGCACATGTTCATTAGGCACTGGAAGTGTGCCACCCACATTATTAGTAAAGGCTAATGTGACAATACCATGGTTTTAAAAGGTGTATTTTGGCCTGTTTTCATTTAAATGAAGAAAGGTTGAGACTGAGGTAATGAACGATCTGTTCCAAGCCAATAAAGTAAACAGCTTATGAGGCTTTGGGTTTTTTTTAAAGAAGTTGGAACAAAAGAAGCAGCATAAATGGGTAGGGTCAGGCTTCCACAGAACCAGGGTTTTAGATTGGCTTTCAGCCGTTGCTGGGGCTTTGAAGCTAGTTCTCAAAAATGTACATCTCTGCTACGGCTAAAAAGCTTAGGTTCTCTCTCTCCCTGCCAAAGTCACATGTGAGACAATCTGTTTTACTGAATTTGTATTTCCCAAGATGTCTTCATGGAATGTTACTATATTGGAACAGTTACAGTTCAGTACTTAACATTACTTAAAATAATAGATTTATTTAAGTTTTCCAATAGAGTTGTTATTCCAATTCTTCTTTCTTTTGTATGTATTTTAACTGGTGGAAAGAATAAAATGTGTGTTTTGCTTAAAGCAGAGTTGTGTAACCAATCAAATTACATCTGGAACACAGCATCTTAAAGGCAAGGGTAAGTAAGATAAACGTTAGGGTCTAGGCTATCTCCTTTATATATTTTGGGAGGTGGGGGTGGGTTTGTTCTGGTCCATAATACAGAAAGGGCGAAGTCTAGGTCCCACATCTGAAACAGCAACTGACGAAAACCTATTATTGGATCTCGGAAAAGAGCAAGGAATCAGATTGCAGTAGATGCTTTGATGGGGATGTAAGTTGGATTCTAGACGTGCTGGTTGTCTCTCTCACTAGTGAATATGTGGGTATAGAAATCAGGAAGGAGGGTTGTGATGCATTTAAAGAAATGAGCGTAATTAGAGAGAAGGTTCTCAAAGGTCCAGCAGGCTTAAATGTACATAAACCTGTGGGGGTGAATGAAATGTATTTCAGGCTGTTGAGTAAGGCAAGGAAGGATATAGTAGAGGCATTGCCAATAATTTTAAGTTCCTCTCTGGCCACAACAGAGGTGCCAATGGATGACGGAACAGCTAAGATGATACCATTATTCAAGAAGGGAGCACGGGATAAACCCAGAAACCACAGGTTTACCACCCGCTTTGGGCTGCATTCACAAGCAACCCAACTCCAAGAAGACACCATCCTGATGAGCCGTGGGCTGCCAATGGCCTCACACCGTCCCTGAGCTAAGCCTCGATTAGGAGGACTTGGGGCCCCTTGAACTCAGTCTTCAAAGTTCTTTTCAACTTTCCCTTACGGTACTTGTTGACTATTGGTCTCGTGCTGGTATTTAGCCTTATACAGAATGGTTAGCACGCTGCCTCACAGCACCAGGGACCCGGGTTCAATTCCACCCTTGGGCTGTGTGGAGTTTGCACATTCTCCCCGTGTCTGTGTGGGTTTCCTCCAGGTGCTCTGGTATCCTCCCACAGACCAGAGATGTGCAGGGTAGGTGGATTGACCATGCTAAATTGCCCATAGTGTCCAGGGATGTTTAGGTTAGGTGGGTTAGACATGGGGAAATGCAGGGATAGGGGAATGAGTCTGGGTGGGATGCTCTTCGGAGGGGCAGTGTGGACTAGTTGGGCTGAATGGCCTGTTTCCACACCGTAGGGATTCTATGATCTAACAGGTCAGTCAGTCTAACCTCACTGGTGGGGAAACTACCGGAAACAATTCTGAGGGATAGAATTAATCTGCACTTGGAAAAGCAGGGCTTAATCAAAAACAGTCAACACAGTTTTATTAATGGGTAATCATGTCTAATCAACTTGATTGAATTTTTTGAAGAGGTGACCAGGTGTGTAGTTGAGGGCAATGTATTCAACACCGGTTTCCTCGACTTCAAGGCTATTGATTAGATCTCACATGGAAGACTGACTGATAACAGCCCATGAGATTTAGCTTTTTGGATTCAGAATTAGCTGAGTGGTAGGAGGCAGAGGGTGATAGTTGAGGAGTGTTTTCTGACTGGAAGCCTGTGTCCAGTGAGGTTCAGCAGGAATCAGTGTTGGGGCCATTGCTGTTTCTGGTAAACACAAACCATTTAGACTTGGATGTAAAAAGTTGATCAGTAAGTTCATGGACGATACAAAAGTTGATGGGGTGTTAAGTAGTAAGGAGGATAACATTAAAAACCAGAAAAAGACAAATAAAGAGCAATAAGGGGGCAAGATGATGAATATGATTGTAAGTTAGCTAATAAGACTGCAAGAGTTTTTTTTTTATATATAAAAGGTAAGAGAGAGTCAAGAGTGAACATTGGATCACTGGAAAATGTGGTGGGAGAAGTAGTAATGGGAAGCAAAGAAACAGCAGAGGAACTGAATAACAAGCATGGGGCTGGATGAACACAGCAGGTCAAGCAGCATCATAGGAGCAGGAAAACTGAATAGGTACTTTGCATCAGTTTTCATGGTGGAAAATACCAATAGCATAGTAGAACTTCAAGAGAGTCAGGAGGCAGAGGAGAGTGTAGTGGCCATCACTAGAACATAGAACATAGAAATGTACAGCACAGTACAGGCCCTTCAGCCCACGATATTGTGCCGAACTTTTACCCTAATCCTAAAGTCTACCTAACCTCCACCCCTACTTTATACTATCATCCATATGCCTATCTAATAGCCACTTAAATGCCCCTAATGAGGCCGACTGCACTACCCTCTCCGGCAATGCATTCCACTGTTTGTGGTATACACAAACCATTTAGACTTGGATGTAAATGTTGATCAGTAAGTTTATGGACTAGGAGAAGGTGTTGGGGAAGCTGAAAGTTCGGAAGGAGGATAAATCACCCAGACTAGATGGACTACACCCCACATCTATTGAAAGATATGCTGAACTTGGAGGGGGTCCAGAGGAGGTTTGCAAGAAAGATCCTGGGCATGAAAGACTTGTTATAAAAGGAGTGGTTGAGGACTATGGGTCTGTACTTGATGAACTTCAGAAAGATGAGTAAGGATCTCACTGAAACTTACAGGATACTGAAAGGCCGAGATAGAGTGGAAGTGGAAAAAATGTTTCCACTAAGAGAGACTAGGAGTGAGAGTACAGCCTCAGAGTGAAGGATGACCCTATATAACTGAGATGAGGAGAAATTTCTTCAGCCGGAGGGTGGTGAGTCTGTGAAACTCATTGTCACAGATGCCTGTGGAAGCCATGTCATTGAGTGTAGTTAAGACAGAAATTGAAAGATTTTTAATTAGACAGGTGATCAAAGGTTTTAGGGAGAAGGCAGGAGAATGGAGTTGAGAAACATATCAGCCATGATTGAATGGCAGAGCTGATTTGATGGGCCAAATGGCCTTATTCTGCTCCTACATCTTATGGTCTTAGAATACAGGAGAATATAGACAGGCTGGTCAGATGGGCTGATCAGTTGCAAATGGAATTCAATCTGGATAAGAGTGAGGTGATGGACTTGGTCAGAGCAAACAGGCAAGGAAATAAATGATCAACTGTAGAACCCTGGGAAGCGTTAAGGATCAGAGGGATCTTGGTCTGCCTGTCCACCATGGGACAATAGGACAAGTAGATAAAATGGTTAAGAAGGCATATGGGATACTTGCCTGTGTTAGCAGAGGCATAGAATTAAAGTTACGCTGGAATTGTATAAAAAGTTGGTTCAACCACAGCAAGTGTATTACGTGCAGTTCCAGAGCCCACATTGTAGGAGGCATGTAATTGCACTGAAGAGGGTGCAGAGGACATTTTATCAGGATGTCGCCTGGGCTGGAGAGTTTAAGTTATGTAGAGAGATTGGATAGACTGAGTTGTTTACCTTGGAGCAGAGAAGGCTGAGGGGGGGGCATGATTAAGATGTATAAAATTATGAGTGGCATTGCCAAGTGAACAGGAGGGATCTTTTCCCCTTGGTGGAAGGATCAATGATCAGGGGCCACAGAATTAAGTTAAGGGTCAGAGGTTTTAGTGGAGATGTAAGAAAATTTCTTTTTCACCCAGAGGTTGTGGAATCTGAAACTCACTGTCTCAAAATGTGGTAGAGGCAGAAACCAGCATAACATTTAAGAGGCATTTAGATGTACACTTGTGATGCCAAGACATACAAAACTATTGGCTAAGTGGTAGAAAATTGGATTAGAATACGGAGGCGGTTGTTTTTGATTGGCGCATACACAATGGGCTGAATGTGCTCCAGACGTTTTTAACCATGGCTCTAAAATACAGGTATATAGATATATACACACGTTAATTTATATGTATTTATTATTGTCCTTTTATACATACACAATACACACAAAATTAGAATGTCAGAAATTATCTTATAAAATGAAACCATTTACATAAATTCACCATTCCATTTACCCGAGCTTGTGATCCAGCTGAAACAGGCTTTTCCACAAAAGGAGGCATAGATGTATTGATGGGATTCTCAAAACTGCTTCCATTTGTTTCACCACCAGCTGCCATCGTATCCTAAATGGAAAATGTCAAATGTATTATCTTCAGATTAGAAAATTTTGAACCTGATTGTATAATTTCTCTGGGCAGTCTCTGTTTAATAGCTTGAACCAAAAGTTGATATCTAACCAATCTAATAAACATTATGTTAGTCAAATACTGGGCAGAGTAAAATACAAAGTGAAAAATGGAAGTTATCCTATATTCTAATAAGCTTTGTTTGGACTGAACCTGGAATACTACCTTTAGGTCCAGAGTAATAAGAATATAGTAGCCTTAGAGAGACACTGCAGACTGACAAGAGGGCTACTGGTCTTAAAGCATTACTTTCTGAATAAAAGGTTATTTCGACTAACCTTAACCCTATTGAACTTTGAATCCCTTCAAGACTGAAGGGTGATCTATTTGAGATATTTAGAATTAATGAAGGAGTTGATCAGATTAATAGAAATGTTCTTCTGGTGAGGAAGCCTAGAATAAGGATTGAAGAAAATAAAATATTTGTCTTACTTGTTGATCTCATAAGCATATATAATTAAGTTTATTTGGAGTGATGTCAGAAAAACTTCTCACAAAATGGAATGGAAATCTTGAACACTCTCCTTCAAAAAGCTGTTGAGGTTAGTTTTGAAAATGTCAATTCATCTAAGATTCATAGATTTTTGCCAGGTAAGGGTTTTAAGGAATATATAACTATTGTGGGTTAGTTGAATTATACAGAGATATCCAGGTCAGTCATGATCTAACTGAATGATGAAACAGACTCCAGGGACTGGATGACATGCTCCCCTCCCTATATTCTATTTCACTTTCCCAAAATATATTATAGATACATTATATAGTTCAAATCAACTAATCTTTTATTACAAATAAAGTATTATAAGAAATGTTTACAAAATAATCTTCTTAGACATATACATGTTAGAAGAACTTGAGCAATTCTGAAATACAATAACATATGATAAAGGTACAGGACTATTATCACCATTCAAACTGAAGTTAACTTAATAAACAAATTACTGTAAATATATTTAATTACAATATGGTACATCTATATATTTCAGCAACCCCTTTTGCAGTTACCGCTGATTGCTGGACTTCAGGAGCATCACTGGAAACATTTCCCTTCATTCCAAACATGGGATTTTCGAACGTGACTGGTTGCTTTCCTGCCTCCATTACAAAGTTTTCATTCTGTTATAGAAACAGAGTTGATTCAGATTTAGTAAAAGTACTAAGCACATCTGTGAAGCACTTGGCACTGCATAAACTTTTACAATAACAAGCTTTAAAAAGAAATTTGATTATATCTTACCAGCTGCATTGCTCCATCAATAGCAGAATCTATGTCTATGGCAGAGGCTCCACTGTCTATTCCAGTATCCAGTCCAGATCTAAATGTCACTCCATTATCTTTAGGCTTCATAAGACGACTTAAACTGAAGAAAAACAAACAAAAATAGTTATTATCTTATAGTATCATTTTATGGAAGTGAATGTATACTGTAGGTAATGGTAAGTTTGTACTGCTCCTTTGATATTTGAGCAAATAAACCGTAAGTATATATGTGGCAGTACTCTACAATAATAGTTTCTTCCTGACAGTCACAGGATACAGGGTGGATAATTTAGGACTTTTTTAAAATTTAATTACTCATGGGACATGACTGGACAGCATTATTTCCCATTCCGACTTGCCATTGAGAAGGTGGTGGTGAGCTGTCTTTTTAAACTGCTGCAGTCCACATGCTTTAAGTTGAGCCATATGCCCTTAGGAAGGGAATTCCAGGATTTTGACCCAGCGACAGTGTTTATGTACTTAGTCAAGTTGAGTTTCTAGTCAAGGGTAACGCCAAGGATTCTTGAGAATGGGGGAATTCAGTGATGGTAACACCATTGAATATTAAGGGGCGATAGTCAGATTCCCTCTTATTGCAGATACAAACGCCAGGCAATGACTATGGTGCAAGTATTACTTACCACATTGTCCTGATCCTGTTGCATGTGAATATGGACTGCTTCAGTATCTGAGAAGTCCTGAATAGTGCTGAACATTGTGCAATCATCAGCAAACCTCATACTTATGACCTTATGATGGAGGTAAGCTCATTTATGAAGCAACTGAAGATGGATGGGCTTAGGACACGACCCTGAGGAGCTCCTGCACAGATATCCTGGAGCTGAGATGACTGACCTCCAACAACCACAACCATCTTCCTATGTGCCAGGTATGACTTCAACCAGCAGAGAGTTTTCCCCTTGATATCCATTGATTCCAGTTTTGCTCGGATTCCTTGATGCCACACTTGATCAAACGTGGCTTTGATGTCAAGGGCTGTCACTCTCACCTCAGGAATTCAGCTCTTTCATCCATGCTTGAACGAAGGTTGTAATGAGGTCAGGAGCTGGATGACCCTGGCAGAACCCAAATGGGCAACACTGAGCAGATTATAGCTGTACAGGTGCTGCTTGATAGCACTGTTGATGACACCTTCCATTACTTTGCTGATGATAGAGATTGATGGGACGGTAATCGGCTGGGTTCAATTTACTCTCCCTTTTGTGTACCAGACATACCTGGTCAATTTTCCACATTGTCAGGCGGATGCCAGTGTTGTAACTGTACTGGAAAAGCTTATCTCGAAGAGTGGCAAGTTCTGGAGCACAAATCTTCAGTAGTTTTTGCAGCATCCGGTGCCTCCAACCATTTCTTTATATCACATGGAGTGAATCAAATTAGCTGAAGACTGGTATTTGTGATGCGGGGGACCACTGGAGGAGGCTGCGATGGATCATCTACTTGACACTACTGGCTCAAGACTGCTGCAAATACTCTAGCCTTATATTTTGCATTGATCTGTTTGTCTCTTACATCACTGAGGATGGGAATATTTGTGGAGCCTCTTTCTGCGGTGAGTTGTTTACTTGTCTACCACCATTCACGAAATGTGGCAGGACTGCAGAGTTTAGATCTGATTCCTTGGCTGCAGGATCTTTTAGCTCTGTCTATCACTTGCTGCTTATGCTATTTGGCATGCAAATAATCCTGTCTGGTAGCTTCACTTGATTGGTGCCTCATTTTCAGGTATGCCTGGTGCTGCTCATGGCATGCCCTCCTGCACTCTCCATTGAACCAGTGTAGATTTCCTGGGCTTAATGATAATGGTTGAGTGGACTCTGCAGCAGTCACTTCTAGCAGATATGTTCATCAGGCCTGAAGCTGCCCATGAAGTAATAGTGCTAGGAAGCCTCTCTCCACAGCTGTTGGCTGACCTGCTGAGCTTCTCCAGCATTCTCTGTTTATTTCATATTTCGAGCATCAATAGAATGTTTTTGTTATTCTTTAGGAGTCGAATACATTGCTGTGGATCTAGAGTCATAAGTAGGCCAGACTGAATAAAGATGGTAGATTTGTTTCCCTGAAGGATATTAATGAACCTGATGGCTTTTATAGAGTCATGAAGTTACACGGCAAAGAAACAGACCCCTTGGTCTAACTTGTCTAAGCTGACCAGGTATCCTAAACTGATCTGGTCCAATTTGCCAGTATTTGGCCCGTATCCCTCTAAACCCGTCCTATTCATGTACCCATTCAGATACCTTTTAAATGTTTTAATTGTACCAGCCTCCACCATCTTCTCTGGCAGCTCGTTCCATACACATACCACCCTCTGTTTGAAAAAAAAATTGACCCTCATGTTGCTTTTACATCTTCCCTCTCTCACAGTAACCCCACACCCTCCAGCACCACTCCCCTACCATGGGAAAAAGCCCTTGGCTATTCACCCTGTCCATGCCCATCATGATTTTATATACCTCTATAAGGTCAACCCTCTGCCTCTAATGCTCTAGGGAAAAAAAAAGACCCAGCCTATTTAGCCTTTTCCTATAGCTCAAACCCTCTAATCCTGGCAACATCCTTGTCTGAACCCTTTCAAGTTTAACATCTTTCCTATAGCAGGGAGACCAGAACTGAATGCAGTACTCTGAAAGTGGTTTCACCAATGTCCTGTACAGCTGCAACATGATGTCTTAATTCTTATACTCAAAGCACTGACCAATTTTATGACATCATTACTCAAAGTAGCCTTTTAAATCAAGATTTAGATGTGATTGAGTTCTCCAGCTGTTTTGATGGCATTTGAATTCATGTCTACAGAGTATTAATATGAGCTTTTGAATCAGTAACATGAGCACTGTACTATCATTCCTATGATACAGCTCATCACTTTTAAGAAATGTGTGAATGTATCTTTGTTTTTGGATTGAAGCCTAGCATTTCTGTGTAAAAGGCATGAAAAAAAAGCATGTATTTTTGTAATCTTAACAGTTGAAGCACTTTTTAAAAGGCCAGTAATGAAATGTTATACATCCAGTGAAACAAGCAGTTTGCTATTCAGTGGCATCGCACACTACTTGTATGTCATTGATATCCCCATATTCTTGACATTAGTAAATCCTGGCGTCAGTAAATTCACAGAGAACCATATAAGAGTTGTTACCTTGTAAGCTTAGGAAAAGATGGCAGGATTGAGCCTGTCCGTCTGTAATTCAGAAATGCACCACCAGCTAGTACTCCCAGAATTAAAATGATAATAATGGTCAGCAAGACTGCAGTTGCTGCAATGCAAAAAAAGCATATTAAAATTCCAGGATCCATCATATTAAATGACTATCAAATACAATTATGGGATAACCTCTTAAACATTAGACTTTGCCATTTTCTTTGGAAAAAACTGATCTATAAAAACTTACCTAATAATATTTAAGAAAGCAACTTGCTTTGTTATTTTGCATGCTAATAATATTTTTATGAATTATTTTATTTCTACACTGTGTCTGTTTTAGTTCGTAGATAATTTTTTCATCTATGTTCAAAGATAATCAAGTATTTATCACATTAATTTCATAACTGTCTAAATTATTGCATAATGAATGTTGGGAGATCCAAAGGTTTAAGCAGTAGAAACACTTGTAGGAGACCTGATTGTTCCCGAGAATTAATTTATCGGAATTGATGTTACTTCAAGGGAAGGATTTTACACAAACTGTGAGCTTGTAACTGCTCTGGGATCTATACTTTGCGTTAAATATATCAACAAATAATTCTGACAAAGCTCAGTCTCTTTATAGTATTCATTATTGTATTGTTAATTAATTATTGTTAATTTTGCAATTTTTGCAAAAATTAAAGAGCAAAAATCTTCTTTCCTCATTCATATATGTCCCTTTTGTGGCCAGTTGAAGCTCACACAAATCATAAGATCATAGGATCCCTGCAATGTGGAAGCAGGCCCTTCTGCCCAACAAGTCCACACTGACCCTTATAGCATCCCACCCAGATCCATACCCCTATAACCCACCTAATCCACTCATCCCTGAACGCTACAGGCAATTTAGCATGGCCAATCCACCTAACCTGCACATCTTTGGACTGTGGGAGGAAACTGGAGCACCCGGAGGAAACCCACGCAGACACGGGAGAATGTGCAAACTCCACACAGACAGTTGCCCGAGGGTGGCATCAAACCCAGGTCCCTGGCACTGTGAGGCAGCAGTGCTAACCACTGAGCCATCGTGCCACCCTACAGTAATATTGCTGGAAGTATAAAGTAATTATAAACTTTGGTGGCCATAAGAATGACAACCCAGAGGAGTTACATTGTGCCACTGAATATTATGACTATTTTTTGAACTTTTTGTAAGTACCTGTTGAATGGGGTGGTGCTTGGGACCTTCCAAACTGACAGTACATTCCTGTATATCCATAAGGACATCTGCAAGAAGCATAAAATACACCACATCAAATTTTTATCTTCTGCCAGTAGGAATTTTTTTATCAGTCTAATTCTGGTCGGTTAGACAATTAGCTCTTGATAGATTGTAGCTTTAGCATTCATTGCATATGAAATCATGCCCCAATTTTAGATCTTGTTTTAATTCCAGGGTTTGTCAATGGACTCATCTACATTGGAATAAGGTCTTTCTGGCCAGTGGAAAATCTGGGCCACTGTTTATTAATCATAGTAATTTCGCACCGCAGTTCTCATTAATAACTTACTTAAAGCATAAATGATCTTAAACAACAGGGAAATGATTATTGCATTGTTAATTGAGAGTGGATACTTAGTTCACTAACTGCAGTAGAAGTATAAATGTTTTGCATTTCACCAAAAATTAAAGAAAAGAGCAAAAATCTTTCCTCATTCAGGTGTGTCCCTTTTGTGGCCAGCTGAAACTCTCACAAATCATAAGTAAGGAGAAGCCAGAGGAGTTACCTTGTGCCACTGAATATTATAATATTTTTGATTAATGGTATATGCAATAAATGATTAATGGAAAAAAATTGGAAAATATGTAGATAATGATAAGTAGACTTGAAAATAGAAGATTGAGGAGTTAGCTTCCAAAAAGAATATACTTGGAGTCATAGAGATGTAAAGCACGGAAACAGATCCTTCGGTCCAAAGCATCCATGCCAACCAGATATTCGAAATTAATTTACACCTATTTGCCAGGATTTAGCCCTTCTCTCTAAACCCTTCTTATTCATGTACCTATCCAGGTGCCTTTTAAATGTTGTAATTGTACCAGACACCACCACTTCCTATGGCAGCTCATTCCATTCACACACCATCCTCTGCGTGAAGAGGTTGCCCCTTAAGTCCCATTTAATTCTTTCTCCTCTCACCTTAAACCTATGCCCTGTAGTTTTGGACTCCCCTGGCCTGGGGAAAAGACTTTGGCTATTCACCCTATCCATGCCCCTCATGAATTTATATAACTCTATAATGTCACCCGTCAGCCTCCAATGCTCCAGGGAATGCAACCCAGCCTATTCAGCTTCTCCCAGCCCAAACCCTCCAACCCTGGCAACATCCTTGTAAATCTTTTCTGCACACTTTCAAGTTTCACCAGTCCTTTCTTAAACAGGGAGACCAGAAGTGAATGCATTTTTTTGATTCCACTTGAGAAATAAATTGTATTCAAGCATCACTTATCGCAGCCTCAGGACATTTTCTATCACAGCATTGCAGTATTTTTCAAGCATAGTCACTGTCGTAATGAAGGGAACTACGGGAGAAAAATTACACACAGCAATTTCCCACAGACAGGAATGAGAGAAATGATCAGCTGTTTTAGTGATACCAATTGAGGGATATATATTGGTTGGAAAGCAGAACTACCTAATCTTTCTTTAAATAGCTTTATGGGATCTTTCACAAGAGAAGTTGAGGCCAAGATTCGACATCTCATCTAATACATAGCTTCGCTGTCAAAACAGCAAAGTGTCAGCCTGAATTATGCACTCAGGTCTTTGGCCTGGTATTTGAACCCAAAACTTTGACTCCGTCAAAAGATTACTTTCACAGAGATAATCAGGAAATGAACAGGATTTCAATCTATTTATATTTAGTTTGTTCTGAGAGCAGTTTGCTCCAACTGATAATACATTTTAAAAAGTATATTTTTACTTTAACAAAAATGGATTTTGGTCATGAAAAATATTAACACAAACTCTCTTTTGAAAGCAGCCACACAAAGAGAAAATCAGTTATGTGCTCAATTCAGCCCATGTTTCCATCTCCTAGTTAGTATTCAGTGATCTTTGCTGACATGTGTTTAGATGTTGAATAAAACCCACTTTGGCCATAATTGTATTGACAGTCTTTGGAATTTTTTTTTAACTCTCAGCCCAAATTTAGATTCACAGTGTCATGACTTCCAACACAGGCAGGGCAAGGAGGCAGATCCTGAATCCATCCCAACCAGAAAAAAAGATTGAACCTCATGTTATTGGCATGAATCTGATCCACAATTCCTGCCCTATAAACCGTGCCAACTATTCCACCAAAGAATCCAAATTGCCACGATAGCATTTATTTTAACATGCATGTTTAGTTCAAAGCAACAAATGATGATGGTAGAGGCTTTGACTATCTTTACATAGAGTAATAGAGTCAAAGGCTAATACAGCATGGAAACAGGCCCTTCAGCCGAAACTGGTCCATGCTGACCATGGTGCCCACTCAGCTAGTTTCAATTGCCCACATTTGGTCCATATCCTTCTAAATCTGTGGACCTGTCCTACCTTTTTCCATAACTATGTTAAAACTAAGAGAGTTATGGTCATTGGATCCAAAGTGCTGTCCCACTGACACTTCAGTCACTTGCCCGACCTCGTTTCCTAAGTGTTGCACCCTCCCGAGTAGGGGCCTCTACATATTGATCTAGGAAACTTCCTTGGACACTGACAAATTCCACCCCATCCGGGCCTTTTACATTCTGGGTGGCCCAGTCAATACAGGGGAAATTAAAATCTCCAACAATACTACTCTAATATTCCTACAGGTATCTGTAATCGCTCTACACATTTGCTCCTCTAGTACCTGCTGGCTATTTGGGCATCTATAATACAGTCCCAATAGAGTGACCATTCCCTTCTTGTTTCATATTTCTGACCAAGAATGTCTCTGGCTTGTGAGCAGATGTTTTTGATAGTTGAGACTGGACACCATACTAGTGTAAACTGATGAACATTTGTTTACTATTTACACCATGTCTAAAGGCATGGTTGAGCAGGACTTCACTAAAACCTTCTTCACTTTGGTCTCTGTTCCACTTGATTGCATTATCAGTTATGTCCAACTTTGCTGTTAATACGTATGTATACATTAATATTGGGTAATTTCCATTGAAGGAGACCTAGGATCACTGTTTTCCTCTAAAAGAGCCTGTGAACTACCTAACAGGCTGATCAGGCTGTTTTTCTGGTCGTCAAGGTAATTGGTTCAGTCCTGTAGAGGCCTTCTGCTGGTGGATACCAGTACAGATCTGATTCTCCTGAGAACTCCCAATCAATATGCATGAGGTGAGAACATGGTTGAATTAATTGGCTCAAAACCTGGTCTTTCCAATTCTGTCCTGATTCCACGCTGACTCCTCTGCTGGAGTGCTGGTCAGTTCTATACTTTGTGTCAAAGATCCTTGTGTCACTGGTAAATTATTAGAGAAGATTCTCTGGGACGGGATTTATTCACATTTGGAAAAGAATGGACATATTAGGGATGGTCAGCATGGCTTTATGTGGAGGAGGTCTTGTTTCATAAATTTGATTGAGGTTTTGAAGCAGTGATGAAGATGATTGCTGAGGGTAGGGCAGTGGATGTTGTATGCATTGACTTTACTAAAGGATTTGACAAGATCCCTGATGGTAGACTGGTCCAGAAAATTAAGTCACATGGGATCCACAGTGAGTTGGTGATCTGAATGCAAAACTGTTTTGGTCATAAAAGACAGAGGGTAGTTGTGGAGGGATATTTTTCTGACTGGAGCTGCGACTAGTGGTATTCAGCAAGGATCATTGCAAGCCTCTGCTGTTTGTAATTTATATAAAGGATTTGGATGTAAATGTAGTTGGTCTGATTAATAAGGTTGCAGCAGATGACACGCAAATTGGTAGAGTTATGGATAATGAGGAAGGTTGTCAAAAAAAACTACAGGACATAGATCAGTTGGAAAGTTGGGCAGAGAAATGGCAGATTTAATCTTGCTAAATGTGAGGTGATGCACTTTGCGAGGTCAAGTGTAGTAGGAAAGTAAACAGTAAATGCAGGAACCTTAGGAGCATTGATATGCAGAGAGATCTTGGAGCGCAAGTCCATAGCTCCCTAAAAATGGCAATACAAGTGGATAAGATGGTAATGAAGGCACATGGCAGGCCTGCCTCCACTGGTTGGTGCATTGAGTATAAAAGCTGGCAAATGATATTGCAGCTGTATAAAACTTTAGTTAGGCCACATTTGGAGTATTGTGGGCAGTTCTGGTTTCCACACCAGAGAAAGGATGTGGAAGCTCTGGAGAGGATGCAAAAGAAATTTACCAGCATGTTACCTGGACTACAGTGTATAGCTATAAGGAGAATTTGGACAAATTTAGATTGTTTTTGTGAGAGCGTTGGATGCTGACAGGTGACCTGATAGAAGTGTGTAAATTTTGAAGATGCACGGAAGGCTTGATAGTCAGACTCTTTTACCCAGGGTGAAAATGTCAAATACTAGTAGGCATAGGTTTAAAGTGAGAGGGATGTAAATCTGAAGAGATATGTGAGGCAATTTTTTTTTTAAGCAGAGAGGTGCCTGGAACACTCTGCCAGGGGAGATGGTAGAGACATATATGACAGCAATGTTTAAGAGGCACTTAGGCAGACACATGAACAGGTAGGGAATAAAGGGATAAAGGATCATGTACAGACAGATGAGATTAGTTTAGAATGGCATCATTCAGATCCTCAGACAGCACTTTCCAAAAACCATGACCACTTTCATCTAGAAGGTCAAGGGCAGCTGATACAGGTAGTTCTCCTGTAACGTGTTAGTTGTGTTCTTGTGAGACCTTGCGCATTACAGCAGCACTACCTGCACATGGGAACACCACACCTTCAAGTACCTCTCCACACCACTCACCATCCCGACTTAGAAATATATCACCCTTCCTTCACTGTCACTGGGTCAAAATCCAGGAAGTCCCTCCCTAAAGGCATTGTGGGTCAACCCACAGCAAGTGGACTGCAATGGTTCAAGACGCAGCTCACCACCACCTTATCAAGGGCAACTGGGATGAGCAATAAATGCTGGAGAGCCAGCAACACCCACATCTAACAAATGAATAAAAAGTAACCATGGTTGGCATAAACATGGTGGGCTGAAACACCCATAGTTTTGTAGAGTCTTCGAGTTGTACAGCACAAAAACAGACTCTTCAGTCCAACTCGTCCATGTCGACCAGATATCCTAAACTAATCTAGTCCCATTTGCCAGTATTTGGCCCACATTCCTCTAAACCTTTCCTATTCATGTACCCATCCAGATGCCTTTTAAATGTTGTAATTGTACCCACCTCCACCACTTCCTCTGGCAGCTCATTCCATACACATATCACCCTCTGTTTGAAAACGCTGCCCCTTAAGTCTTCTTTTTTCCCCCTCTCACATTAAATCTATGCCCTCTAGCTTTGGACCTCCCTATCCGGGGAAAAAGATGTTGGCTCTTTACCTTATCCATGCCCCTCATGATTTTATAAATCTCTGTAAGGTTTATAAACCTCAACTTCCAATACTCCAGGGAAAATAGCCCCAGCCTATTCAACCTATCCCTGTAGCTCAAACATCCGGAGCCCGGCAGTATCCTTGTAAATCTTTCCTGCACCTTTTTTTAAGTTTAAACAAAATAATTTGTATAGCAGGGAGACCAGAACTGAACACAGTATTCCAAAAGTGGTCTAACCAATGTCCTTTACAGCCACAACATGACATCCCAACTTCCATTCTCAATGCACTGATCAATAAACACCAGTGCACCAAATGCCTTCTTCACTATCCTGTCTACCTGGGACTCCACCTTCAAGGCAGTATGAACCTGCACGCCAATGTCTCTGTTCAGCAACACTCTCCAGGAACCTACCATGAAGTATATAAGTCCTGCCCCAATTTGCCTTAGCAAAATGCAACACCTCACATTTATCTAAATTAAATTCTGTATGCCACTCTTGATCAAGGACCGATTGTACTCTGAGATGTAGCGATAGCAAGAACTACAGGTGCTGGAGTCAGAGATAACACAGTATGGAGCTAGAAGAACACAGCAGGCCAGGCAGCATCAGAGGAGCAGGAAAGTTGATATTTTGGGTCAGGACCCTTCTTCAGAAATGGGGAGGGGGAAGGGAGCTCAGAAATAAATAGAGAGAAGAAGGGTGGGGCTGGGGAATGTAGGTAGGATGGTGATGGGTGACTGCAGGTAGGGAGTGGGGCGGATTGGTCAGTGGGATAGGAGGGCCAGATAGGTGGGAGAGAAGATGGACAGGTTGTGTCAGGTCAAAAAGGCAGGGATGAGACGAAGGGTTGGACGTGGGATGAGGCTGGGGTGAGGAGATTTTGAAACTGGTAAAATCCACATTTAGGCCATCGGGATGTAGGCTCCCGAGGCAGAATATGAGGTGTTGCTCCTCCAGTTTGTGGGTGGTATCATTGTGACACTAGAGGAGGCCCAGGATGGACATGTCACCCATGGAGTGGGAGGGAGAGTTAAAAGACTTGGCGACCGGAAGGTGTTGTCGTTTGTTGCGTGCAGAGCACAGATGCTCAACAAAATGGTCTCCGAATCTACGCTTGGTCTCACTGATGTACAGGAGGCCACATCGGGAGCAGCGGATACAGTAGATCAAATTGACAGATGTGCAGGTGAACCACTGTCTGATATTTTTTTCTGATGAAGGGTTTAGGCCCGAAACGTCAAGTTTTCCTGCTCCTATGATGCTGCTTAACCTGCTGTGTTCATCCAGCCCCATGCTTGTTATCTCTGATATTGAAGGTTTGTTTTATGCCTACAATGGAGGTGAGGGGGCGAAGTGTAGGGGCAGGTGTAGCACTTCCTGCGGTTGCAGGGAAAGGTGCCAGGGGTGGTGGGATTAGTGGGGAGTGGGGAGTGGGGAGTGTGGAGCGGACAAGGGAGTCATGGAGAGAATGGTCCCTCCAGAAGGCAGATGGAGGGTGGGAGGGAAATATCTCTTTGGTTGTGGGATCGGATTGCAGGTGGCGGAGAATGATACATTGGATGTGGAAGTTGGTAGGGTGATATGTGAGGACAAAGGGGATTCTGTCTTTATTTTTGTTGGGGGGAGGGAATGTGAGGGCAGAAGTGCAGGAAATGCAAGAGATGACATTCTTCACTGTCTACTACACCACTAATTTTGGTGTCATTTGTAAACTTACTAACCATTCATCCTATATTCACATCCAAATCATTTTTATAAATGACAAAAACCTTTTCTATGTTTAAGTACACTCAAGGGCTCCACTCCCACCACTGTCTGTCACAAGGAGTTTCAAAGACTCACAACATTCCTCAAATTCCTTCTCATCTCAGTAGTCTTAAATTGGCACCCTTTATTCTGAGATTATCTCCTATGGTCCTAGACTCTACCATGAGGAAAACATCCTCTTAGTATTTATCCTGCCAAGCCATGTAAGAATCCTATATCTTTCAATGAGATCACTGCTCATTCTTCTAAATTTCAATGAGTAGAATCCCAACTTGTCTAATCTTTGTTCATAAGATCAGGGATCATTATTGTGAGCATTCTTTGAGCTGTCTCCAATGAAATTATATCTTTCGTTAAACAAGACAAATCAAAACTGTTCACAGTACTTTGTACAGTTTCAGTAATACTTCCCTACTCCTTTCTCCAACCCCCTTGAAATAAGGGCCAACATTCTATTCGCCTTCCTGATTCCGACTGCACAAGAGTGCTAACTTTCTGTGTTTCATGCACAAATGCCCCCAACTCCCTTTATGTTACAACTTTGTGTAGTTTTTCTCCATTTAAATAACACTGTTCTTTTGCACTCTCTTCCAAAATTAACTTTGCATTTTTGCACATTATACTTCATGAGCCAACTTTATGCCCGTTTGTTTAAACTACTTGCCTGTCCACTGATTTTTGTGTCATTTGTAAATTTGCCTTCAATATATTCACTTCCTTCCTCCAAGTTATTAACATATATTGTAAACAGTTACGGTCTCAACGCTTGTCCCTGTGGAAACCCACTGGTTTCCTAATGACAGTAATTTCATTGTTTAATTGGCTCAGTAGTAGACCTCTTTTTTTCCTGCACCTTTTCTATCTCTATCATCTTGAGATATGCTTGAAGAGTATATGGAAGAGCCAGGGACTGTGCGTCTAATCTCCCGCCCATCAAAAATCCTGATGTATTGGGACAGTCCTGCAGTGATGTAGATCTGTAACTGAATTTGGTTAAAGTGATGTCATCATGCTCCTCCAACAAGAATTTGACAGTGTGGATCCATCTTTTGGCCTTCCCATTAGCCTCCCAGTACCTGAGTGTCAGCACCATTTTGTTTTCCCTTATGGTCCATTGAAGCCTCTTTGCAAAGCCGAATTTTGAATCAAAGACTTCAATCACTACTCCTAATTAGCTGATTATGCAATCCATCTACAAACATGTAGTTAGTAATCTCATATACTTCAGATCTTACTGCCTGCCATTAATATGCATTGGAACCATTTTGCAGATTCAAACTCAATCTGTTTGACCACATTGCGATTGAACTTTAGCAGGTCTACCAGTATCTATGGAGTGAAAGCAGAGTTAATGCTTCAAATCCAATGACCCTTCTTCAGAACTGAAGTTCTGTAACTCAATTCTAAAGAAGGCTCATTGGACTCGAAGCGTTAACTCTACCTCTTGTCCATGGATGCTGCCAGACTTGCTGAGCTTCTGTAGCGTTTTTTTGTTTTTGTTTCATATTCTCAGTATCCACAGTGCTTTGTTTTATTTTATGACTACATCTTCTTTGGCCATCGAGTCCTGGAAAGGGAATGAGCCCAATGCTTCAGTGGCGGGGATGCTATCCTGCTGCAGAAGGCCTCCTTTCTCTTAAATTATCCTGCAATTGTTGCCATCTTACACACGAAGAATGGTCTCATAGTCAGAATACTAGAGAATGCTCAGGCTCAGTCTTGTAGAGCCAATCATCCTTTGTAATGGAAGTCCTCACAGGCATCAGTGACAGAAAAAAGTAGAGAAGTTTTAAAAACATTCTAGTCTCCTCTAGATAAATGTTGAAGTTTTTTTTACATTATTCTGCTATCCATGTCAGTCAAGACTTAGTTGTAGATCTCTTGACTTGGAATCAGAAGGTCCAGAGTTGAAGCCTCACTCCAGGATTCGATGACAAATATTGAGGCCAAAACTCCAATGCAGTACTGAGGGATGGTCCATCTATACCTTTTAGAGTAGGCAGACAAAATTCCAACAAAAGGTTTCAATCAAGAGCAGGAGTGTGGTTCATGGTGTCCTGACAAATGCTTATCCCTCAATTAGCATCACCAAACAAGATGATCGCATGCTTTTTGTAGGGGTTTACTTTCTGTAAATAATGTTGCCACATTACGTTACAAGAGTACGTATACTTCCAAAAGTACTTCAGTGGCTGTAATGTTCTTTGGGGGCTTGCTGTCATCATGGAAAACACAACATAAATGCAAGTCTTTCCTTTATTCCTTCTCATGACGATTTTGATTAGAAGAGTCAAAAATGTTTTTACAATATTATTAAAGACTCTTTCCCGTACATTTACTATTAATTATCTAGAATTAAAGGAAAAGATGTTCAAAATGTAACCAAAAATTAAGGAGTGGAGGACATGGAAAATAAATTAATTCCTTTTCAATAGTTGCAGCTAGAATTCAACCAAGGACCTGCCCCCACACCTCCTCCCTCACCCCAATCCCAGGCCCCAAGAAGACTTTCCACATCAGGCAGAGGTTCACCTGCACATCTGCCAATGTGGTATACTGCATCCGCTGTACCTGTTGTGGCTTCCTCTACATCGGGGAAACCAAGCGGAGGCTTGGGGACCGCTTTGCAGAACACCTGCGCTCAGTTCGCAACAAACAACTGCACCTCCCAGTCGCGAACCGTTTCAACTCCCCCTCCCATTCCTCAGATGACATGTCCATCCTTGGCCTCCTGCAATGCCACAGTGATGCCACCCGAAGGCTGCAGGAACAGCAAATCATATTCAGCCTGGGAACCCTGCAGCCCAATGGCATCAATGTGGATTTCACAAGCTTCAAAATCTCCCCTCCCCCAACCGCATCCCAAAACCAGCCCAGCTCATCTCCACCTCCCTAACCTGTTTTTCCTCTCACCTCAAGCCACACCCCCATCTCCTATCTACTAACATCATCCCGCCCCTTGACCTGTCTCTCCTCCCTGGACTGACCTATTTCCTCCCTACCCCACTACCTACACTCACCTTTACTGGCTCCATCCCCGCCTCTTTTACTTGTCTGCCTCCTCTCCACCTATCATCTCCTCTATCCATCCTCTATCCACCTCCCCCTCTCTCCCTATTTATTTCAGAACCCTCTTCCCGCCCCCCCCATTTCTGATGAAGGGTTTAGGCCCAAAACGTGAAGTTTTCCTGCTCCTATGATGCTGCTTGACCTGCTGTGTTCATCCAGCCCCACGCCTTGTTATCTCGGATTCTCCAGCATCTGCAGTACCTTTTATCTCTTGACAAGGCCACTTGGGTAGAAAAGAAAGTAAGTAAATAAATATGTGGTACTAAATTTTAAATAGGCATTTTCCCTCTTTAATGCTGCTGCATTTCTTATTTTGAGATTGGTAGCTCAATGGATAATTCCTATGAGCCTGTCACTAAAAATCCATGTACAAGTTGAAGATATTGATACAGAGTTCAATTTCTGATCAAAACTGCTGATATTGTAAATCAAGAACGAAAACAGAAGTTGCTGTAAAAGCTCAGCAGGTCTGGCAGCATCTGTGAAGAAAAATCAGAGTTAACCCTTCCACCAGACCCAAAACGTTAACTCTGATTTTTCTTCACAGACGCTGTCAGACCTGCTGAGCTTCTCCAGCAATTTCTGTTCATCTTCTGGTCAGTTGCTGCTCGCAAAATTGTAGGATGAACATTTAAGTGAACAGGTAGAGGAAGGCCAGTGACTTCCAGATCAGCACTTCTTAGGAGGTACGTAATTTGAAAATAAAAAGTGCTGGAGACCATAGCAGGTCAGGCAATGTCCACAGAGAGAGAGCATGCTATCGTTTCAAGTCTAGACGACTCTTCATATGGGCTGACATGAAGTGTGGCGGGGGGTAGCATTTAGGCAAAGGTGGGGGCAGGGGGTGTGTAGAGTGCTTGGGGAGCAAGGCTGCTGATGGTGCAAATTAAATGATAGGAATGTGAGAATGGCAGAACAATAGTGTGTTTAACTGCCAAACTGGAAAAAATAGACAGACCCACTGGAGTGGGGGAAAGGGGAAACAGGACATGGTGACAGAGAATGCAACAAGTAAAGCTAATAAAAAATGGGAGTGAGTTCACAATCTGAAGGTGTTGAACTTGATATTAAGTCCAGAAGGTTGTAAAGTGCCTAGTCTGAGGAAGAGATGTTGTCTCTCCAGTTTGAGCTGTGATTCACTGGAGCATTGCAGCATGCCAGGGACAGACAAGTGGGCATGTGAGCAGGACGCTGTGTTAAAATGACTGACTATGGGAAAGTCGGGGTCCTGCTTGTGCACGGAGCAGAGACGTTCTGCAAACTCCAGTGGGACTATCTGTTCTTTCCAGCTTGGCAGTTAGAAACACCAAATTCTGCCATTCTCATGTTCTGACCACTTAATCCGCACCGTCAGCAACCTTTCTCCCCAGCATTCAAAACCCCACTATTGCAAAAATGTTGTTCCATTCACACTTCACTTCAGCTCTGATGAAGAGTTGGTTAGACCCGAAATATTAGCTTGCTCTCTCTCCATGGATGCTGCCTGACTGGAGGTGATTTCCAGCACTTTTTGTCTTCAGTATAAGATTCCAGCATCTGCAGTAATTTGTTTCTACATAATTTGAAGATCAACCCTTAATTTCTTAATTTTAATGAATAAAGATATATAACCATGAAATAACATTCTCATGAAGAATCAGAATGCAATAAATTTAACATACATCTCAGTGCAGGAAGTTTAAACATGAAAAAAAAACCTGTCAACCTCAGTATTCGATGCAGTGAACTGCCCAATATAAATCTGACAACTTTACCTTGAGCTTCATAGCTTTCAACTTACGTGCACTTTGTAGCATTTGCTTCAAAATAACAAATTCCTTCATTCCTACATTTGCAGGCAGGTGGCATTGGTTGCTCCAGCTGAATGGCTATAGACACAAATAAAACAAGAAAGATTGCAAACTTCAGTGAGAGAACTGCCAGATGGATGCTAACGAAAGTTGTTGGTCGGTGAGAGGCTTGAAAGGTGAAGTGATAACTTTCTGTGAACATATTTTTCAACTAGAATGAGCCTATTGTGGGAGGAAATATAAATACTTGTGAGTGTTATGTTTTCAGTAGCTTCATGGAGCCATACAGTACAGAAGAGACGCTTTGTCTCAGTCTGTGCTGACCTATCACACGACTCTCACTTTTCCAGCACGTGGTGCATTGCCTTGAATGTAATGGTACTTCAAAGTGTTCATCCACATAATTTTCAAAAGGTCCTAAGGTTTCCTGCCTCTACTGACCTCCCAGGCAGTTCATTTCAGATTCTCACCACCCTCCAGGTGAAATCATTTTTCCCGAATCCCCACTAAACCGCCTGCCCTTCACCCTAAAGCAATATCACCTCGTTATTGATTCTTCAACAAAGGGGAACAGCAGCTTTCTATTCACTGATCTATTCATCATTTTCTGATGAAGGGTCTAGGCCCGAAACGTCAAGTTTTCCTGCTCCTATGATGCTGCTTGGCCTGCTGTGCTCATCCAGCTCCACACCTTGTTATCTCGGATTCTCCAGCATCTGCAGTACCTTTTATCTCTGATACAGCTTTCTATTCAGCCTGTCCAGACTCCACAAAATCATATACACCTCTATCAGGTCATCCCCTTAACTTTCTCAGCTCAAAAAGAAAACTCCAGCCTATCCAGCTTCATTCAGAGCTAAAATGCTCCAATCCAGGAAACATTCTGGTGAATCTCCTCTATGCCCTTCCAATGCAATCACACCTTTCTTATAGTGTGACAACTAGAATTGTACACACTATTCCATCTGTGGTCTAACTAAAGTTTTGTATAACTCCAATGTAACTTCCCTGCTTTTATAATCTTTGCCACAATTGATAAAGTCGAACGTCCTGTATGGCTTCTTAACCACTCTACTAACCTGTCCTGGTGCTTTCAGGGATCTGTGGATAGGTATCCAAGATCCTTCGGTGCCTCTGAGCTTCCTAGTGTCCCGCATTTGCTGAGTACTTCGTTGTCTTGTTATTTCTTACAAAATGATCACCTCGCACTTTTCAGGGCTAATTTCTGTCTGCCACTGATCTGCCCATCTCAACAATTTGTTCATATCCTCCTGTAACCTTAGACCTTCTTTCTCACAGTCAACCACTCAGCCAATCTTCATGTCATCTGGAAACTTATCATTCACCCCCAGCTATATTGTCTATATATGCTATGAATAATAAGTGACGCAGCACTGATCCCTGTTGTGCATCACTGGACACCAACCTAAAACACAAACAATCTTCGAGCAGCACCTTTGGTCTCCTACCATGAAGCCAATTTTGGAATCATCTTGCCTCGTTAACTTGGATCCAATGTGCTTTTACCTTCTTTATCAGACTCCCATGTGGGACCTTGTCAAAGGCTTTGCTGAAATTCAAATAAACCATATTAACTGCATCTACACCTGATCACCTCCACAAAAGAAATCAATCAAATTTGTTCGGCATGACTTCCCTCTGATAAAGCCATGCTGACTATCCCTGATGAAACATTGCCTCTCTAAGTGAAGTTTAATTCTCTCCTTCAGAATTTACTCCAATAGTTTCCTATCATTGATGTGGGAGTAACTGGTCCGACTGGTTTATCTCTACCACCTTTTTGAAAAGTTGAACCATATTTGCTGTCCTCCAGTCCTCTGGCACTTACCCTGGAGCCAGACAGGAATTAAAAAATTGTGTCAGAGGCTCTGTAATTTCCTCCCTCACTTCCCAAAGCAGCCTGGGACATAACCAGTTGGGATCTGGGGATTTATCCAATTTTAAACCTGTCCAACACCTCCTCACTTCCTATATCAATTTGCTCAAGCACCTCATAGTCCCTTGTCCACGAATATTGTACCTACATCCTCCTTCTCCCAAGTGAAGACAGAAATGAAGTCCTCATTTACAAAAGCCTACTCATGTCCTCTCGCTCCACGCACAGATTGCCCCTTGGTCCCAAATAGCTCCTACTCTTTCCCTGGTTATCCCAATTTTCCCTAAATATACTTACAGAATATTTTTAGATTCTCACTAATTTCACCCACTAGTGCTTTTACATATGCCCACCAACCCCCATCCCCAACCCCACTCCTCTTCTAATTGCATTCTTAAGTTCCCCTGAATTTTTGATACTGCACAAGGGCTCCTGTTGCACCAGCTCGAAGCTTCTCTTTTCCGTTTTATCCAGTCCTGAACATTCCTTGACATCCAGATTTCTCTGAGTTTGTGGCTCCTACATATCACCTTTGAGGGAACATCTATACTTCCTCCATTTTCTTTTTGAAACCCCCTTCCACTGCGCCCGCTGTTCTGTTGTAGATTTTCCCACAAGGAGTTGTTCTCAGTCTACTTTGGCCAGGCCCTGCCATATTTTAACAAAATCTAACTTCCTCCAAATCAAAGTTCTTTTTTGCAAGCCATCTCTTTTCTTAACAAACTAAAATCATAATGTGTTGGGGTTGCTATCACTAAAATGCTCCCCCATTGCCCATTTGACCACCAATCTGGCTTTGTTCCCTGGAATGTTGGACAATCTATGTGTTGACATTGAGAGATTTCCCATATTCAAGGAATCCATCTCTTCTAGACCCTTCCATATTCCCTTGAGTACGATTAGAAAGAAAACAACTTCACCAAAACATTAAATATGAATACATCATCAATTATTACTGTTTGACCATGTAAGAACAAATAATTTCAAAACAGACCACAGAGAAGGTGGCCATTTAGATCGCTTCATATAAAAGAATATGGAATTGCATTTCTGCTAGGATTTCTCTAATCATTTCTGGATTCATCTGCCTGCCTGGCCTGATATTTTAAAGAATTATGTGCTTATCCTTGGTCCTCCATTTCTTCACATCCTCCAGCACTTTTCAATTTAATTTTGTAAGTTAATCATTCCTCCAGAATACTTATGCATTCAGACTTAAATAACAGGTCCCAATCCACTTAGTCATAGAGTCATAGAGTGTTACATAGCAGAAACAGACCCTTCGGCCCAACTCGTCCACGCTGACCATGTGTCCAAACTAAACTTGTCCTATTTGTCATCATTTGGCCCATATCCCTCTAAACTTGTGCTATGCCTGTTCTTGTCCAAATGTCATAGAGTCATAGGGATATTACACACAGAAACTGACCCTTCAGTCCAACTTGTCCATGCTGACCAGAAATCCTAAATAAATCTAGTCCCATTTGCCAGCATTTGGCCCATATCCCTCTAAACCCTTCCTTTTCAAATACCCATCCAGCTGCATAGAGGTTCCTTCAATTTCTTAACATTCTTCTCTGATAACTTTAATTCTCTAACTGCTGTACAATTATTTGTCTGTTCTCTGATTTCAACAACTTTAAGTTTGAACTGGACTGCATATCTAACGCTCCCGGGTAGTAAATGCAAAGAGTTGGGAATTTTGGTCCAAACCTCAGGTGCTGAATTTGACAAGATTGATTGTGAATCAAGTATATATGGCATATATTTTCAGTGCATCGACGAGATCAGGAATAAATAACATTTAAGTAAACGGAATAAATATTTAACTTAAGATTTTGCATTTTTGGTATAGTTGTTTGCTTTAAGTAACACTGTCAGATCTAAATTACTTTCAACATAATATTCCTCAGCAAATTCCGAGGTGAGCTACAGGATAATTCGGAGTACAGAAATATAAATTGTACACAAAAATTGAGGAAAGTTGGATTTTAAGGGAAAAGAGTTGATGAGTTGACTTATTCACACTTTTCAACAATATAAGTTATATGCAAATTTTTAATTACAATGGACGGTTTCCAATACCAGGAGCTAAAGGTTAAAAGTTGGCAAAAGGAAAACAAAAGATAGAAAAGGCAGAACATTTTTACATTACCATAACATTATCTATCTTTTATCACCTCACCTAAATAAACAGTTTAATTTATGTCAAATGTTACATATATGCATTCACAAATCAATCTATTTTTCAATCCCCTCTCTCAAAATAAAATCAGCAATTAGGTTGTTTGGTTGATTCATAAGAAAAAGAGGTTTGTACAGTCCAATGATTTTTATCAGCTGTAATGTTTTAAATAAGCTGACTGATGAAATGCATATACCTGCATCACACTCTATAAGGCTACCATCTCGAAATTGACTGCCTTGAGGACAAGCACAGGTGTACCCTCCTGGTCTTAGCAAACACAGATGACTGCAGACACCTTTGCAAGGATTAGGCACTGAAACAAGAAAGAATATTTAAAAATTCCAAAAAATTTACAAAATAAGTGCAAAATAAAATAGGTGTACATAAATTAAGAGCAAGGTGACCCATGATAACAGCCAAGAACACACGACATGTGTGTATGCATTGACCACAGCCCCTTGGAATTCATGGTGCTCTGTATCAGAAGGCTGGCTGTGACTGAGGCTGTAATATATCCGGCATTACTAAGAATATTTTGAATGTTATTGTGTTCAGGCCTAATGCTGCGTATGGAATTCCACATCTCCCTCATCCTGCTATCTCGTGTGACGTGCAAGTTGCAGATGGTGTCACTGTAGACCTCCTACTTTCCACTCTTTCCTCACTCCAGACTTTCTTTTCTGATTTTCAGCTTTCAGATACCCATAAACTGTCACCTGGATAGCCACTATAGCCTCAGAACGAAGGGCAAAACCTCCTGCAAGCCTTTAACGAAAAACAATGATTAACCTGGCAATTGTAAGCCACCATCTCATTACTGGCATTACACAAACTTTAGCATGTGCTAAGAGTCAGGACCAGCATCTGGTGAGTCACTAAGCATGTGTGAAGCAGCAGTGCTAAACACTATGCCGCCCCCATTGGCAAACTGCCTTATGGAAAGTACAAGATGGAAAATTTCAACAAAATATGCCTTTTTCAGCAAATTGAAGTTGTATAATGCCAAACAACTATATAAATACTATGTACTTTTAGATAATACTTAGTCTCAGATCACAGATTGTTACCTGAGTGATTGTAACGATGTTCCTGATATATTCGAACTTGTGTTAGCCATGGGTTTACAGTCATCACTTTTATCTTATGACTGTTTCCAAATTTGTCTTGTTTCCAGACTTCACCATTCTCCTTCGATGTCCAGTACAAGTGATTTTCAAAAACATCAAGGCTGTAAGGATTGCCTAGGTCTGATAAAATAATTCAAGGACAAAAAGTGTTAATTTAGAAAAACTTCTTTTAAAAGAACACATAACACTGAAAAGTCATCCAAATTTTTCTTCAATTGTACTTTAAAGTGTTAAAGAATAAAGTTTCCACTTTCCTGTTAATGAAAGGATGTTGCAGTTTATCTTGTTAAACCCTGTCATGTTCACATGTGTTGGAGGGATTGTGAGTGTTAAGGAGTTGGGGGGGGGGGCAGGGTTCCAGTCCTTACGGCTTCATGAGCATATTTTTTTCAAACTTATCTTTCGGTGATGGTTGCTGCTGGGTACACTGCTGAAAAATCTCAGCTCATCTCATTAAACTTTGTACAGAGAAGCTAAAACACGTGTTAGGCCCTTTATTTACTTATCTGCAGACCAGGAGATATAAAAACAGAATTAGGGCATTTGGCCCATCAAGTCTGCATCACCATTTGATCTTGGCTTACGTTTCTCAACCTCATACTCATGTTTTCTCCCTGTGACCTTTGATCCCCTTACTAATCAAAAACCCTATCTATCTCTGTCTTAACTACACTCAGCGACTGGCCCCCATTGCCTTCTGTGGCAGTGAATTCCTAAGATTCACTATCCTCTGGCCGAGTAAGTTCCTCCTCATTTTAGTTCCAAATGGTCGTCCCTTCACTCTGATGCTGAACCCTCTGGTCCTAGTCTCTCCTAATGATAGAAATATCTTCTCCATGTCCACTCTATCCAGGCCTCTCAGTATTCTGTAAGTTTTGTTGAGAACACCTGCCATCCTTCTAAACTCCAACAACATGTACAGACACAGAGTCCTCAACCGCTCCTCATTACAGGCATCAGGTTTTTGTTGTGTAAGATGACTGTTATGAAAAATGGGAAAAATTATTCATAATAGTATAGGATTAGCCATTCTTCAGATCATTTGAGATCAAATCCCAAAACGGAGCATTTTTGTCTTGTTTGCCCATTTTTGGGGCAGCCCGTGACTCAGTTGTTAGCGCCGCTGCCTCACAGCACCAGGGACCTGGGTTCGATTCCACCCTTGGGTGACAGTTGGTGCAGAACTTGCACATTCTCCTGTGTCTGTGTGGGTTTCCTCTGGGTGCTCCACTTTCCTCCCACGGTACAAAGGTTAGGTGGATTGGCAATGCTAAAATTATCCATAGTGTCCAGGGATGTGTAGGTTAGGCGGATTAGCCATGGGAAATGCAAGGTTATGGGGATAGGGAGGGGTAGTTGTGTGTGGAATGCTCTTCGGAGGATTGGTGTGGACTCGATGGGCCAAATGGCCTACTTCCGCATTGTAGGGATTCTATGATTTTTAAGTCCTTACCATCCAGTTTGAAACAGTCAGTAGTAAAAGGCAGCTACCTCTCTCTCTGCAGGCGATGCTACCATATTGGGCTTTTATTGTGATGAGAGAGGAGACCATCATTATACATTCAGGATTGATTTGGAGTCCCAATGTAGGGATGGCGAGAAAGTTAATTGTACAATAGAGGACTAAAATTAATTTGGGCCACATGATGGAAATTGAGTGGCCATTTAAACTGTGGCCTTCTGCTGGGTGGCCTAAATGTCATCATTTTGTAAAATGTTTGCTGGGTACAAGCAAGGCTTCCAAGACCTCATCAAAACTGTGGGGTCATTCGACATTTACAAGTCAATGCTTAGGTTAGTCCACCATTTTTCACTGTACGAGCACAAATAGAAAGTAAACGATTTTTTCAGCTACCAGCTGTTCCAGTTATCTGCCTCAGTAGGTTAAGCAAAGAGTCAGGTATAACAGTTACTTATTAGTGGACAGTTACTATAAGTTATCAGAAAAACAATAAATTTAACTCTCTTTAAAACAGCATTATTTTATAAAAGCAAAGTAGTGCAGATGATGGAAATCTAGAATAGAAACTGAGCAGGTTTGGCAGCATTTGTAGAGACAGACTATGTTATATTTAACATATCGAGTCGTATTTTAACATGATCATCCCCACAAAATATGAACACAAATTATCGGTTTTTAAAATATCAATACTTTCACTGTTTTGTAAAAGAGACTTGCTAGACTTGAAATAGCTGTTATCAACCCTAGAAAGTGCACATTTACCAAGGTCAATAAATTGTAGAAACTTCCAGTGGACAAAGCTAATGCTTCATTCTTGTGCATTTTCACAGCTGTAATTGCAGGGGCACTGCAACCACAATGAGGATACAGACCATCAGTCTCCGAACCTGAACTTATGACAGAGGAAAGATTATTAAATCATGTCACGCCTGAAGTGATGCTGACAGTGCTATTGTTATCTCCTTTGTCACACAATTGTTTGACCAGAGACATTGAAATTATAGCATTAGTTTGAGCTGCCCTATGCAGGAACCCTGTCTCATGACTGAAACTTATGGTTTTTGAACAGTTTTGATCATACAACTCCGAACTCTTTTTGCAGGCTGCTATTTTCAGAACAGATAACGTTCAACTTCAGACTTAGATAAATTGAGTCTCCAGTTTGACCACTCTTGAAATCTAATTTCCAAGAAGAAATCTCCTATTTTTCTGGAAATTGAGCTATTTCCCAGACCACAAAAAGCATATTGCTACACTTTCAATAGCTTCCACCAACATTTACGCTCCTATGAAAAGGAACTTTACCGGAACAGCCAAATGAAAGAACCTTCACCGGACATTGATTTACTGAACCCTATTTCATGTGAATTATTGCCTGTATCTTTTCCCTAATCTATTTATAATTGTAAATTTTTGCCTTTTCTCTTTCTTCCTTACATAATTACATGGGTGTTGTGCTGCAAAAAAATGTATTCCCTGGATTTGAATGTTTGAAGAGACTATCATTTTAATCCTAAAGTGAATTTGTTGTGGGTCATGTAAGAATTTGACCTCATAAACAAACTTTTGGGGGAACATAACACTGTGTATTTTGAAAAGGAAAAATAAATGGGATATAATTAACAACAATCTCTGCTTAAAGAAAAGGAGAACAAAAATGCAATAAAATAATTTGAATTCACCTCTCCTTTAGTCAATGATATGATAATGATTTTGAAATGTCCTGCCAGACTTACTACAAAGTACATTGTCTTCCTGCAGAATTTAAATAAATTTGTTGTAGAAAATGACCTTGAAGTATACAAAATTCTAAAAGCTACAATTTTACTGTGGTCTGTAATATTCCAGTCATGTGGCAACAAGCAGAGTTGCCCTTGGTTTAATTCCAGGTGGGCGGCAGAGTGATCTGGTCTGAAAATATTATGTTCTTCTGTTGATATTTACAGAAGTTTCTTTTGAACCTGACTTCCTTTCCTGAACCTCTATGCAGAAGTGGAGAAAGACAAGGTAGACATTCAACAACTCAGATATACCCATGGCTCTCTGGAACCTTCTTCCCCTCCCCTTCCCCCTGACTTCATCCGCTCTCCCAATTCCACCTCTTGTCGGGTATTCCCCATTTCACATAACCTTCTGCTCTCCAATAATGAACGTTCTGTACTCAGCAAAGGTCTCAGCTTTATCGCTCTGCGTCCCCAACTTAATGAATTTTGGACTCTTCTTCCACCGTCTTTTCCCCCATGCCCACTTCTTTGGATAAGAGTCCTCTCCCCATCCCACAGACTCCTTCGCTCAGTTCCAACACTCTCCTCCCACCTGGACTCCTCTCTCTGGCCTTTTACCTGTACTCAATCCATTCATTGAGAACTGTCTACCTGACATTGATTGCCTTAATTTCTCTGCCTCCTCACCCAACCCAACCTATTTCCCTCTGAACTGACTGCACCCTGTGCGCTTAGATCTAACCCTGACTTTGTTATTAAGCCTGTCGAAAAGGGTGCTGCTGTTGTAGACTGGCATACTGAGCTCTACATGGCAGATGCCGAGTGCTAGCTCTCAGATACCTCCTCCTATCTTCCCCTTGACCATGACCCCACCATGACACATCAGGCCATTGTATCAACTATGGTAGCTGACCTCATTTCATTTGGTAATGTCCCCCGCTCCACTACCGCTCATCCGATAGCTCCCCCAGCCCCGCACAGATCACTTCCACCTCCTTCCAAAAATCCACAAACAGGACTGTCCGGGCAGACCCATTATTTCAGCCTGCTTCTACCTCGGAGAACTCATCTCTTCCTACCTTGACTCAGTCTTCTCTCCCCGGTCCAATCCCTGCCCATGTACATCTGTGATTCCTCTGACACTTTATGCTAATTTAAAAATTTTCAGTTTGTGGGCTCCAGCGGCCTCCTCTTTACCATGGATATGCAATCCCTTTACATGTCCATCCCCCACCAGGATGGACTCAGCACTCTCTGCTTCTTCCTGGAGCAAAGGCCTGAATCATCCCAACCCACGTGCACACTCCTTCGCTTGGCCCAGTTTGTCCTCACCCTTAACAACTTCACTTTTAACTCTTTCCATTGTCTTCAGGCAAGAAGGGTGGCCATGGGTACCCGCATGGGCCCAGGTTAAACCTGTCTCTTCGTGGGGTATGCGAAACATTATTTGTTCCAGTGTTATTCTGGCCTCCACCCATGACTCCTCCTCCAAAATATTGATGATATCATCATTACTGCTTCCCTCTCTCATCCGGAATTGGAAAAGTTTATCAATTTTGCTTTCCAATTCCACCCTACCCTCACTTTCACCTGGTTTATCCCCAACACCTCCCTTCCCTTCCTCGACATCTCTGTTTCCATTTCTGGGGATAGACTAGTCACTATTATCCACTATAAACCCACCGACTCCCACAGCTACTTGGATTATACATCCTCACACCCCACTTCCTGTAAAGGCTCCATCCCATTCTCTCAGTTCCTCTGTCTCCATCACATATGTTCAGATGAGGCCAACTTCGACAAAGCATCCCCTGAAATTTCCACCTTCTTCCTCAACTGAGGACTCCCCAGCACCATTGTCGGCAGGGCTCTCAACCGACTCCAACCTATCTCCTGCACTTCTACCCTCACCCCCTCTCTTCCCTCCCACAACAGCGATAGGGTTCCCCTTATCCTCACCTACCATCCCACCAGCATCCACATCCAGAAGATCATTGGACGCCATTTCTGCCACATCTGGGGAGATGTGGCAGAAATGCAGGCACACTTGCAGGCACATATTCCCCTCCCCTCCCTTGTCTGCCTTCCTCAGAGACCGTTCCCTCCAGGACACCCTGGTCCACTCTTTTTTCACTCTGAACAACATTCCTCCCACACCCCCACCACCACACCCCCTCCCCCCAACCACTGACCCACGGCACCTTCCCCTGTAACCGCCAAAGGTGTGACACCTGCCCATTTACCTCCTCGTTCCCCAGGATCCAAGGGCCCAAATATACCTTCCAGGTGAAACAGCACTTTACCTGCACTTCTCACTATCTGGTCTACTGCATTCGCTGCTCACAGTGTGGTTTTGTTGACACTGGGGAAACGAACCATAGATGTTCTATGAAGCTATCATCCAGTCTATGTCTGTTCACAAAAAAGAGCCCGAGCTTCCAGTTGCCTGCCACATTACCACACCACCCTGTTCCCTGACCAACATCTCTGTCTGTGGCTTGCTGCAGTTTTCCAGAGAAGCTCAGCACAAGTCTGGAAGAACAACACCTCATTTTCCACTTGGGGATCCTGAAATCCTCTGGACTCAATATGGAGTTCAATAATTTTATGGCCTGAGCTTTCCCATGTCCTCGCTGCCCCTACCCACCCCAAAAACACACCAGGCCTTGTTATCACACATCCATTACACACTATGTATTGTTAGTGACCAACAGTCTCCATTAACAGCTATTCACCCTCCTAGCCAGATCATTATCTATTCCTTTGTCTGTCCAACTGTGCTCTGTCCCCACTATCATTTACTCCATACCCCCTCTCCCCCATCTTATCTAATGCATATAAACTGACATTTTCCGAGCTACCATCAGTTCTGAGGAAGGGTCACTGGGCCCAAAAGGTAAACTGTGATTTTTCTTCACAGATGCTGTCAGACCTGCTGAGCTTTTCCAGCAACTTCTGTTTTTGTGCAAGGTGGACATTTGAGACTGGTTCCAGCCTGTCATTTTAAGTTTTGTGGTCTGGTACATTAGTAGGCTTAACAGTCTACCTATGGTTTTCCTTACAACTATAGAAGGGTCCAAATTATAGTATAACATTCTTTACTGAAAAAGGTTTTACTTTATATATGCAGAAATAGCATGGTAATTCTCAAAGGAATACTGATCTATATCAAATGCATACCAGAGCCTAAAATATGCTGAGGTAATCTCAAACTGAACCTGGACAAGCAACTTGATATTTTCTGACATATATCATAAAATAGCTGATCTAGCTGGGTCACGCATAGTTTGTTGCTGTCTGAGGTTTGGAATTATAACACTGTTATCGACAAGTGATGTTTTATCTACAACAAAGAACTCTGCAAAAATCTCACCTCCGTTTATAACCAGCTTTCTGTCACTGCCATCAAACTTCATAGACTGTATGAGATTCTCCTTGGAGTCACTCCAGTAAACTCTGTCACCATTGAGATAATCTATAGTAAGGCCAGTTGGCCAACCCAAGCCACTGTTAACTAGCACATGACGGTGCTGTCCATCCATCCAGGCATACTCTATCTTGGGATTTCTGCCCCAGTCTGTCCAGTAGAACAGCCTGAAATAATGATTAGAGGAAGAATATGTTAATGTATTTGCTGTATCCTTTGAAAAATGAAAATACATTTAAGTTTTTTCTCATTTACAGGATGAGGGTGTTGCTGGCTAGCCCAGCATTTATTGCCCATCCCTAATTGCCCAGAAGGCGGTTACACGTCAACCATGTTGCTGTCGGTCTGGAGTCACATGTAGGCCAGATCAGGTAAGGAAGGCAGTTTTGTTCCCTAAAGGACACTAGTGAACCAGATGGGTTTTTCCTGACAATTGATGATGGATTCACAGTCACCAGGTCACCATTAGACTTTTAATTCCAGATTATTTTTAAATTATTGAATTCAAATTCCACCATCTGCCATAGCAGGACTCGAACCCTGGTCCCCAGAACATTATACGGGTCTCTGGATTAACAGTCCAGCGTTAATACCACCTCCCCTTTGGCAGAGTTCTATTAGCAGAATAAGAATTTTCTATTTTGATACAGTTAGTTTTGTTTCATAATTAAAGGCATTACTTTGAAAGCAAAGTTGAACTAGTAATCCGGAAAGCAGATACTATTGTCAGATACACTTTCCATCTTCAATGTTGCACGTCATTGTTAGCAGCATCAGTGAAGAGTCATCAAGATGCACCTCATCGAAGTCCTAACCTAAGTTACAGCTTAGTTTAGTTAAACAACAGCAAAAATGCACTAACACGGTCACAGATCAGGATCCCAAGATGAAAGAAAACTTAAAGGTTTCAATTCACAGAATCCCTACAGTGTGGAAACAGGCCCTTCGGCCCAACAAGTCCACACCGAACCTCAGAGCATCCCACCCAGACCCACCCCCCCAACAACCCACCTAACCTACACCTCCCTGAACACTACGGGCAATTTAGCATGGCCAATCCACCTAACCTACACATCTTTGGACTGTGGGAGGAAACCGGAGCACCCGGAGGAAACCCACGCAGACAGGGGGAGAATGTGCAAACTCCACACAGACAGACGCCCGAGGCTGGAATCAAACCCGGGTCCCTGGCGCTGTGAGGCAGCAGTGCTAACCACTGAGCCACCGTGCCGCCCATAATTATTTGACAAACTGAAACAAGTCAAATATTAAACTCATTTAAATAACTGTTGTTTATGCTTTGAACACTTTGACCAGTTTATATATTAAAAACACTTCCCAGGCCATTGTTGCCCAATTTCTAGCCCAATAGCCAAACATCACATTTCTGTATATCAGTTTGTGGAACAACTCCACTAGTCACTCATGGTGTTATGTGCTTAGGTAGCAATAATCTGAGTTCCCGTTTGTCTTCTTATACATAACCTGCTGGTTGTTACAATCACACATCACAGATTTGTTGGGATAGACCCACAAAACACCACCCTCATATTTGCTGATATGTGTACTCTTGCCCCATTAGCATTTCTCATTATCACATCCTGGAAATCTGGGGGACAGAACTGACCAACAAACTAATGTCTTCATCCTGGAGAGGGGATCAAGGTGGAATCTGTTATTATCCTTAGATAATATCTGACCAAATTCAGATACCTCCCACCCTTCTCCACCTGTGGAGATTTTTCTCTAACTCTGTTTGATCTTGGCCAAACTCCTCCCAAAATTTCTCCAATTTCCATTTTGTAAGTCAAGTGTGTGTGTGACTTCACTTCAGGCTTGATATTAGTTCATTCAAAATGAGGGGAAAGGAGGTCATTGCATTGGCATCGTCAGAGATCTGGATGTTTAAAATTTAGATGACAACACGAAAAGTGACTAGAATATGAAAACGATAATGCTAGCTATCTATAATACCGTATGCTGCTCTACATGATCAGGATGGATTGGCTGAGTTTGGGCCACAATGGTAGCAGGGGTTTATGACAATGTTCTTCAAAGACCAGGATGGATTAGCAAAACGCCAGCATTGGGGTGCAATGGAGAAGTATTCATATATGAATGTGTGTGTGTGTGTGTGTGTGTGTGCGTCTGCGTGTGCGAGAGAGAGAGAGAGAGAGAGACACCATGCACATGTGGGAGAAAGACAGAGAGAGAGAGAAAGAAAGAAAATCAGGCCTTCTGACTAGGTGGGAGAGTTTTTGCTGCCAGCAACTGCTGCTCCAACACATCTTAGTCGTATCGTTAAGAATCACTGCCTTCTAAATGGGTCATTTGTGTCTCTGGGTTACAGTGCTGCATAGCAAGCTTTCTTGGATGTACTATCTCTAACCTTCCCTTTCGCTTCAGAACTGCTTGTTATATCTAGCAAAATTCTGTGCACAGAAGGGCTGGCCTTATTCACGGAGTGGAGACATGAATATCTAGGAGACAGGAATGTTCGTGGCTGAATAATTTCTAACATCATGCACTGCCTTACATCATATTCTACTGGGTTCAACTTCCCGTCAAAGTACGCCTGATGAGGCATAAAGAGTGCTTGTGCGCAAAATATGCTTTTTTCATTTTTGCCATCCTGATGGCTGCTGCTTTATATGTAGCCTATAAATTTTCTAGTAGAATTTTCACAGTTTTCTTGCGGCAGGGGGCTTCGACCTCCGGTTCTGTCAAGTCTAATCCTATTAAGGGTTTGATACCTTTTATGGGCATCCAGTCATTAGAATATGGGGGGGTGAATCCAGTTGAACTGAAAGGTGAGTTTCTTATGAACATGCGACAAAGGTTCAAACCATGTTTCAGGTCGAAATGTTTTGCTGGACGACCTTTCGCAGTATCTCTTCGAGGCTGTCATTCAGCCTTTCTACAATCCCCCTGTATTGAGGATGGTAGGCAACGTGTAGCCTTTGGCCAAAACTCAATATATTCATCACCATCTGAATTAGCTGCGCTGTGAATTGGGTCCCTTAATTCAAATCTTTACTGAGAGGAAGACCCATCTAATGAAAACATACTGAATTACAATGTCTGCTGCAACTTTAGGGGTGTTCATTCAAATGGAGAGGGCCTCTACCCATTTTCTAATGTTCACAATGACCAAGATACATAGAAATCCCTCTTTATAGGGTGGTGAGGACCAACATAGTCTAATTAAAGGATGGTCCATGGCCCTGTTATTGGCCAAGTAAACCTTTGCTCTACTTTATTGGCAAACTTGTCTGCTTTGTTCTGGGTATAGGTTCAGAGATATAATTCTCAACATAATGTTTAAGTCTCTTTCCTATTTCTGGCCACCTACACAGTACCTTAATTCTGTCAGTCGTGGTTTCTGTGCCTTGATGACCCTGGACATCATGGTGTTTATAAATTACTTGATTTCAGTCCTAGACTGGTACCACATGCCATCCATCTTTCAGAATAAATCCATCATTAGTACTTAACTTGTCCTCCCAGTTGCTATGAGGTGGGGATTGTTTCCTCCTGTACTTGCTTTAACTCAGTGTCATTGTCCTGAGCTGTACCAGGTCTTTGACCTTGGTTTGGCCCACAGCGATGGCATCCATTTGTTTTGGAATAGGACGTTGCCATAGTTCTCCTTTGTGGGTCCCCTGCTTAGCCTATCCATCTACCCGTTTGTTCCCAGTTGGGGAAGTTCAGTGGTAAGCTCTAACCTTAAAGATGCTGTTTTTGTGGCCTTGGGCAGTTTGGAGAATAAATTTGGGTGGGGTGCGGATGGTAATGGTTTTGATTTGATTTGATTTAATTTATTTGAGTCACATGCACCCTAGTACAGTGAAAAGTTTTGTTTTGCAAGTGGTACAGGCAGATAATAGCAAATAAGGGCATACAGATCAGAGGGTGCTTAGACAGAGCGAGGTATACAGGTTACACTGCACAGAAGGTACACAAAGCAAGATCAACATTATTTGATGTTAGAGAATATATTCATCAGTCTAATAATGGCAGGGAAGAAGCTGTTCTTGAACCTGTTGTTGCATGTGTTCAAGCTTCTGTATCTTCTGCCTGATGTAAGAAATTGTAGGACAGCATTATTAGGGTGGGAGGGTCTTTGATAGAAATGTAGAAACATAGAAAATAGGTACAGGAGTAGGCCATTCGGCCCTTTGAGACTGCACCACCATCCGTATGATCATGGCTGATCATGCAATTTCAGTATCCCATTCCCACCTCTCCCCAAACCCCTTGATCCCTTTAGCTGCAAGGACCATGTCCAGCTCCTTCTCAAATATTTCTAATGATCTGGCCCCAACAGCTTCTTGTGGGAGAGAATTCCACGGGTTCACAACTCTGAGTGAAGAAATTCTTCCTCATCTCGGTCCTGAATGGCTTATCCATTATTCTTAGACTGTAACCCTTAGTTCTGGACTTCCCCAACATCGGGAACATTCTTCCAGCATCTAGCCTGTCCAGATTCATCAGGATTTTATATGTTTCTCCGAGATGCCCCCTCATTCTTCCAAACTCCAGCGATTACAAGCCCAATCGATCCAGTTTTTCTTCATATGTCAGTCCTGCCATCCCAGGAATCAGTCTGGGGAACCTTTGCTGGACTCCTTCAATAGCAAGAATGTCGTCCCTCAGACTAGGAAACTAAAACTGTGCACAATACTCAAGGTGTGGCCTCACCAAGGCCCTGTATAACTGCAGCAAGAAATTCTTACTCCGATACTGAAATTGTCTTGCTATGAAGGCCAGCATGCCATTAACTTTCCTCACCGATCATGATGGCAGCTTTTCCGTCGTCGCAATGAGAAGTGTAAATGGAGTCCATGGATGGGAAGTTGGCTTCCGTGATGGTCTGGGCTGTGCATATCATCTTCTGTATTTTTTTATGGTCCTGAGCAGAGCAGTTGCCATACCAGGCTGTTATGTACCAGGATTGTATGCTTTCTGTGGTGCATCTGTAAAAGTTGGTGAGGGTCCTACTAGACATGCTGAATTTCCTAAGCTGCCTGAGGAAGAAGAGGCGTCGCTGTGCCTTCTTAACCACTGCATCTACGCGGGAAGTCCAGGACAAGTTGCTGGTTAGTGTCAGTCTTAGAAACTTGACGTTCTCCACTCTCTCAACCTCAGCTCCGTTGATGTAGATGGGAGCACGTCCTCCTCCTTTCTTTCTGTAATCAATGATCAGTACTTTCGTTTTGCCGACATTGAGACACCACGTCACCAAGCCCTCTATTGCCTTTCTGTACTCTGACCCAGCATTGTTTCATATCCATCCTACCACAGCGGTGTCATCAGCAAACTTGTAGATGGCATTCATTTGGAATTTGGCTCCACAGTTGTGGGTGTACAAGGACAACAGTAGGGGGCTGAAAAGGTATCCTTGGGGGGCACCAGTGTTGAGTGCTATCGTGGAGGAGGTGCTGTTGTCTACTGATTGTCTACTATTCACTGATTGCAGTCTGTGGGTCAAGAAACTGAGGATCCAGTTGCAGAGGGCAGAGTCGAGACCTAGGTCTTGGAGTTTTGAGATCTGTCAGGAGGGAATAATGGTGTTGAAGGCTGTAGTCAATGAGCAGGAGTCTGACGTATGTGTCCTTGTAGTCCAGATGTTCCAGGGATGAGTGTAGGTCTAGGGAAATGGTGTCCGCTGTGGACATGTTTCATCAGTAGGCAAATTGCAGGGGATCGAGGTGGGCTGGGAGACTGATGTGGGCCATGACCAGACTCTCAAATACTTCATGATTATGGAGGTCAGAGCCACTGGGTGGTAGTCATTAAGGCATGTTGCATGTGTTTTTTTTAAGTACTGGGATGATGGTGGTCTTGAAGCAGGTGGGGGCTAGCTTGTAGGAGGGAAAGGCTGAAGATGTCAGTGAATACCTCACCAGCACAGGATCTATGTCCATGGCCATGGACTCTGTCTGGGCCCATCATTTTCCTTAGGTTGACTCTCAGGAAGACCAACCTGATGTCTGCAGCGGTAACGGAGGGAACAGGTTTGCCTGGGGCTGTTGGGGCAGGTGACACCACGCCGCTGGCATTCTGCTCGAACTGAGCATAGACAGCTTTGAGCACATCAGGGAGAGGTGTGTTTTTGTCCACTATCTTATTCTGGTTAATTTTGTATTCCATTATGTTGTGCAGGCCTTGCCACAGACAGCAGATGACCTGTTAGCTGGTTTGGGCCTCTAACTTTGTCCGGTACTGTCCCTTGGTGTTTCTGCCGGCTTTGCGGAGGTTGTATCTGGATTTCCTGTATAGGTCTGCATTGTCTGACTTGAATGCAGCATGCTTGGACTTTATTAGGCAATGGATTTCCTGGTTCACCCAAGATTTCCACTTAGGGAACACCTGGATTGAGTTCTTTGGCATGCAGTCCTCCAAGCACTTGCTAATGAAGTCTGTGACGATGGTGGCGTACTTGTATAGGTTGTCCGCTGAGTCCTTGAATATGGTCCAGCCCACCGATTCCAAGCAGCTCCAGAGGAACTCTTCTGCTGCCTCAGGCCAGCATTGTACTACTTTCTGGGAAGGCTCCTCCCATTTCAGCTTCTGTTTGTAAGCTGGGTGGAGGAACACAACGTTGTGATCTGATTTTCTGAAACGTGGATGGGGGATGGAGCAGTGGGCATCTTTAATGGTTGTGTAGCAGTGGTTCAGGATGTTCAGTCCTCTGGCGGGGCAGGGGATATGTTGGTGGTACTTTGGCAGTGCCCTCTTGAGGTTGGCTAGGATGAAGTCGCCAGCTACAACGAATAAGGGAATTTTGTCTCCAGAGTGTTTGTGGTGGTTTAAGTTTCATCCAGGGTACTCTTCACTTCCGCCTTGGGCGGTATGTAGATTGCTCTCAGGACGGGGGAGGTGATCTCATGCAGCAGATAGAAGGGACAGCATTTTACTGTAAGGTATTCTGGGCCCAGGGAGCAGTGGCTTGCTAGGGTCATCACATCTGAGCACCGGGAGATGTTAATCAGGAAGCATAACCCACCTCCCGTTGCCTTTCCCGAGGACACCATGTGGTCCATGTGATGTATGGAGTTCCCCTCAGCTTGCAAGGCACAGTCAGGTATAACAGGAATGGGCCATGTTTCCATAAAACAGAGCACACAGCAGTCTCTCAGTTTCCTGTCTGACAAGATGAATCCTCTAGTTTCCCACAGTGGCAGGAAGACAGTTAAACTGTTGCAGACATACATGCTGCCTGTTGAGGAGGGAAGTTTTTCCTGATGAAATATTGACAGAGAATTGTGAAAATCCGGTACTAGCAGGTTCATGTGTATTGCTGATGCTGAAACATGAAGACAAATTTATATTGGCGGTGCCAGTGGATGGGCTGGACCAAAATCCATTACTAACGTCTAGCATGGTGAGATCCTTTACCTGTGCGGCCTGCCTTAACATGGTTTTGGGGCTAGTCCCTACTGTCAGTGCTGAGATTGGTGTGGTTTTATTTATTTCCTTGTAATCAATGGTGTGCCACCAAAAGCTGTCCAGTTTCTTTACCAGCCATTTCGACAAGTTATTGGTGGACGTTTCTGGCGTAGGACTCCTTGCTTTAACAAACTGCTAATAACCACCTCATGTCTGCCTACTTGAGGAAAATGTAATGCCTTTGTGACTTCTGGTCTGGTCTGTCTATCACTACACCTCACCCTCTATGCAAGAGCAGTCATTTTTGTTACTGGTGAACACACTCTTGTGCTCCATGGGAACTGCCTGCGCTGTTGTGTCCTCAGTTATTTCAGTGGGTCTAATCCACAATTCCCCACGGTACAAATTCTTCGTGTGTATGTGCTTGTTGTGATCTCTGCTGAGGCCTCATTGAGCTCAGACAAAAGGTAAATTCCTCATAAGATCCAAGCTGAAAATATGCTCGGCCTCCTGTATCCAGATTCATCAACACTGCTGAGTGACGGCAGACTATGTTTCCCAGTTTAAATTCTACAGGTTCTGTCTCTGCCCCCTCCTGCAGGTGTCCAGTGAATCTGCTCAGAATTTTCTTACCAGTGTATCATGTGTTATCAAAATAGGAGTGCCAATGTTGTCTGTGCTTTGGACAGTTCAATCAGTTTAAGTATTAAAAACACTTTATCCAAGTGCTCTTGTCGGCAAGGCAGACAAAGGGACAGAAAATTTGGCTACTGGTTCAAAATAATCATCCATTAACACAATATTCCTTATAAAGAGCACCACATCAGTATTTCCCAAATTCCCACAATAATCCATGTGTTTGACTGGGTCAGTGGAATCTTCTTCCTCTCTACCATAAGATTCACTCTCTTCCACGAAGGTGAGTCTTGCAAATCAGGATGGATCTTCTCCTGCATCTTCTTGGGTAGCCACTAGGTCTTACACTCTGAGTCTTGCAGCGAGTCTTCACCAATAGGGTGGCCTGCAGGTGAGTGTTTTTATCCCCCCCTGCCCCAGACTTTCCTGAATGTTCCATGGCCTTTGGCCAATAGGATCATGAGCAGGGTTCAAAGCATCCAATAGGGTCACTCAACACCCTTTAATGTTGCCATGCCAGGGAGTTGTAAAGTGCATGTCCTCAGGCACCAGTGCCTGGAAGTCTGAGATAACAAGGTGTAGAGCTGGATGAACACAGCAGCCCAAGCAGCATCAGAGGAGCAGGAAAGCTGACGTTTCGGACCTAGACCCTTCCTGGAAGTCTAACCGAATCTTCTCCAATACACAACCCTCAGGCTGGTTGAAACTGGTGTCCCCTGAACCTTTGTGAGCTCTTTGGCCTTGGTTTCCATTGTTCTCTGTAGAATAATCATGGTAATGTTTCCTTTCTAGGCCTACTGCAGTGTTCCAGCAAAACTCAACACAAGCTGGAGTATCAGTAGTTCATTTCCATCTCGACATTTTACAGCTTTCAGAATTCAACGTTGAATTTGACAACTTCAGCTGGGAACACTTTCCTCTATTTTGGTTACAGCCTTTCTCCAGCGCCACACCATTCGGCCCACACATACCCCATCCCATAGCTTATTTGCAGAGGTGATTCTCAGGTCCTCTTCCATTTTAAAGAAATGTCATGTCAAGTGTGTACAGAACAAATGGGCAAAGATTAAATTCATCATTTCCATGGACAATATTTGTTCAGAAAGAAATAGCCTTTTTAAATAAAAACAAATTACCGCTGTCACAAGGAATATTTATCTAAGTTATATATGCAGTCTCACTGAGGAACTGATGGTTTTAACAATTTACTTACCCAAGTTTAGGATTTACAGAAATAGCAGCTGGCTGGTCAAGTTGAGAGGAAATCAACCATTTCCTGTACCTTCCATCTAGTTTTGCCACTTCAATTCTGTTTGTGCTGGCATCAGTCCAATAAATATGCCTAAATAAATGAAATTGACATTACCAAACATCTCAATATTCTGCCCAGAGCAGTTAGACTGGAGTCTGTTGAAAATGTTCTCACATCTTTTCAACTGTTAGCAATATACTTTATTAAGAACAGTTAGTATCTCAATAAGAATTTATTCTGCTCATAAATCCCACTTAATGAGACAAGTTAGCAGAACTAGACATGCGCTCATTGTAGCCCAATGATCTAGTAACTTTGCTTTTTTGTCACGAAAATCCATCTTCAGTGTTTTCCAACTGACAACTGGAATAAACTGTAGACATATAGTATACAGAAGTCAAGAGTTATTTCTTCTAAGTATTCTAAATCTGCCAAGGTAGAAGGGAATGACTGTTCCACAGAGGATAAATTTCATACATTAATAATGCAAAAGAAATTGCCAAAGATGGTCAGCTTTGTTCATTTCTATCAGTAACAAGTTTAAACATAGTATCTGTGCACGATAATTTATGGGTGCCTTAATTCAATTTAGATATGTGCCTGAGAAATAACTGTGTAAACAGAACACAGGCCCATAATATGAATAAAATCTCTTACTGAAGATTATGTTTCCTGTTCTAAGGTAGATTAAACTCGCAACAATAGAAATAAAGAAACAACATCAAGGGGATTGATGATGGCCTACAGTATTCACTTAAGACACAGAACAGGGGAATCACTTAGCATAAAGAAGTTTCCTTGTGTAACATCAGCGAATAATATGAGAGTGTCAGCTGACATATGAAGCACCTTACGCTCAGAAACAGAAATTGCTGGAAGAACTCAGGCAGTCTGGCACCATCTGTGGAGAAAAAGCAGAGGTAACATTTTGGGTCCAGTGACCCTTTTTCAGAACTACAGCAATTTCTGTTCTTGTTTCTGATTTCCTGGATCTGCACAACTTTGTGCTTTTCTTTTGACAGTGTATATGCTGTTTCTTACATTTCCTATGCACTCACATAGGAAAAAATGTACACCATTGGACTAGGAGGGAAAGAGTTGAATGTATTCAGTCAAACCTATATTCTCAACTGGATGAGACAGCAAGTTCAATGGTCCCAACTTTCCTTAGGCCTCTCTCAGACTTGTGTGTTACCTCTGGAGAGATTGTGACAGCACTCACTATAATTGGAAGTAAACAGAGTGTATTATACCCCTGCTAATGTGGGGCATGGGAGGGTGCAGTTGGGGAAGGGGGTAAATGTAAATGTAGGACAACAAATACTAATTGATTTTGGAAAAGTAAGGGGCCTGAATTCCTAGAAGGAAAAACCAAACAAAAATTCACAATGCAAATTGGATCAGTAATGTATACTCAGAAATGGAGCTCCAGCACTACCAGCATGTTTATTTCCAAATAATCTGCTACATTACCTGGGTTGAGCTCCATTTGAATTCAAATTTGATTAACTGTTAACGCTTTGTGTGTAACTGAGCCAAGCAATGAACACTGCCTCGTCATTGGCATGGTAGGCCAAAAATATTTTTAGAAAGAAAGGGAAAATAATGGAAAAAAAGTGTGTGGTAAAATTGTATATATTCTAAATTTATGTTAGACTTGAGGTATATTCAGTCATCAAATACTTCACTCCTGTTTAAGTAGTTACTGGTTTCTGTAAATGAGCAATTAAGGAATTCAGTTGTTGTTAACTGTTAAACTAATGGATGTTGGAAATAACAGCTACAGGGCAGCGTAAAATCCAGTGTAATGTTTCATCTGCAGGCTAGTTTCTAAGTGCAACCTTTGAAGTACTGAGTTTTACAGTTACTAGTTTGATTTATGACCTGTGAATTTTGTTTCTCCTCACCACAACGGAAAGGCACATGCAACAATTGACCACGGTCTTTTAACCATGGACTAAGTCCAGGGAACAAGGTGTACGATCCATGCCTCATAACTTTTCAGTGTTCCTGCTGGAAAATGGAAGTAAGAATGACATTAAGGTAAGATGTTACTATATTAGAAAGTGGTAGACCAGGGGTTGGCAATGCACAAACTCTAATATCTCATTCACAACACTCAATCTATTGTGAGATCTGTTAGTTCCTTGGACAACCTCTGCAATATGTTCTCAATTGCCGCTTGATTTTTGACCACATGCAATTCAGAAACTTGGTTAGAACACGGATCGTCATGGTGTATCATCTTGGACACTAGTGGGCAGCTACATTTTGCTTAAAGTTTCATGCGAAATGGATATGCTGGCTATGCCAGCATTTGTTGCCCATCCCTAAATGCCCTTGAGAAGGTGGTTGTAGTGGCCCACTTTCTTGAACTGCTGCTGTCCACGTGGTGCAGGTACACCCACATTGGTTTTAAGGAAGCACCTCAGTTATTTTCACCTGAGTGACTACAAAGTCCATAGAAACATGAGATCAGGACATTTGAGTACACTGCAGTATATCACGTATGCTGAGGGGGGAGCAGCAGAAACAAATTCCTTAAAGGTGGAAGTCAGTTCCTAAATGAAGTCAGAAAATGTTGGTGTATGTAATATGTTTCACAATATTGGAACTTGATTGAGGACTTCAGTGGGAATCATGAACTTATTCAAAGAGGTCAAATGTTCATGAATAAACTAATTTCTAAAAACAATTCTCATTACTGAAACTAAATTTCAAATAATATCTCATGTAGTGTTTCATATTTTTGTCTCTTACTTTCCAACCCAGTCCACAGCAATGCCATCAGGTGTCACTACATATTTCAGATTTAAGTCCACTGCTGTAGTAGGATTGTTTCCATTGTCATCAAAAGTAGTGAGAAAGGCTCGCTTTATAGCGCCAAACTCTGAGCCATGTCCCAGGACAGTCCAGTATACAACACCTGCAGAAAGGAGAAGGCTATGGTTACATTTTATTATGTCTTGCATATTCTGGGATTAAGTAAGTGAGACATTTTTCATGCTGAACTGTACACAATGTTTGGTGCACTCTATATTTTGGGAAGCTGAGTGGAAAAATAAGATGAGGAGTAGGTGCAGAAGTTGGCCATTTAGACTATGGAGCCTGTTCTGCCATTCAGTGTGATCATGACTAATCTTATAATCTTCAATTCCACTTACTACCTTTTCCCCACAACCCTCAATTCCCTTATTGATTAAAAATCTGTCTGTCCCAGCCTTGAATATACTTATTAACCCAGTCTCTACAGTCTATCACTGTGGTTGCAATCCTCTGTGGCCAGACATTATTCTCACAGGAAGTAAGGTGCCATGAAGCTCATTGGGTGACCATATAGTGCTTGATAAACACAAAAACCCCTTTCTCATTTGTGCTCCCACATTTGAAGAAAACAAATCAGAAAATCACAGCCCCTTTTCTTTTAAGTTTAAAAGAAAAATTAACTAGTGTGCTTTCTCAAAAAAAAAGTTAAATGATGAAGTGGAAGATCATTTTATATCAACATAAAGAACTGCTTGCATAAATTTTCATTCCAATATGTACCTCGAGATCTTGAAAGCGGTTGGCCTTGAATTAACTCAGGCTATGAGCATGTTGCTGGGGTTTGGCCTCAGGAGATTTGCCTGCTATAATGCTGGCAAAAGATTCAGGTCACTTTCTCTCCTGAGCTTCATCAGCATTTTGACAGAATTATTCCCAACTAAAACTGATAAGAATCATTACCACACTCATGGATAGGAGCAGGATTCTGTATAAATTTGGGTCCCCACAGAATTAGTCGTCAGTGTTAAAATGGTCAGGGAGTCTATAGTAGATCATGGTCAGGAGGAAAGCTTGGGCAGGGAGATCAAGGTTTCTAAAGACCATCATAACAAAATTAACAAGTGACCTTGGCTCCTTCTGTCCATGCTAATGCTTACCATTGTTAGAATCAAATTGCGTCGTGGGACCTTGATTCTAATACATTAATGGTGCCCTCATATGCCTTTAGGATGTGCCCTATTAAGACCAAATTAAGTGTTGGTAAAATGGTTGCAGCAAGAGTCTGTAAGCGCCTGACTGCTGTTTTAACCGTGTCTTCAACTCATTCCAGTTGGGTGGCTAGCATCTCTTAGTTACAGGTCAACTTGTTAGTCATGTCTCCTGGAATCATAGAATGTCTACAGTGTACAAACAGGCCATTTGGCCCATCAAGTCCATCAAGGGCATTCTACCCAGAACCAGACCCCGACTCTATCCCTGCAACACCGCATATCCCACGGCTAATCCACCTAACCTACACATCCCTGGATACTATGGACAATTTAGCATGGCCAACACCCCTAAAGCGCACATCTTTGAACTGAGAGAGGAAACTGTAGCACCCAAACAGACATAAGGAGAATGTGCAAATTCCACACAGACAGTCACCGAAGGGTGGTATCGAACCGGGACAGTGGTGCTGTGAGGCAGCAGTGCTAACCACTGAGCCACCTTGCTGCCCAAGGTCTACTGACTTAGTTTTATGTGAATTTTTTTTTCAGTTGGAACTAGCTGAAAACAAAGTTCACTTGCACCACAGTGTTCTTGTTCTACTCTCAGTACTTTCAGAATAATGGTGACAGCCTTAGACTACTGAAGTTCCTTTTAAGAGACAAAGAATTTTTTATTTAAATGGATCTGTTGATTTCAACCCTGGTTGCTGACCAGGCATATATTGGAAAATACACAAAAGATGTTTATATATGTAAATTTAATGTCTTGGCACCTGAATGTTTACTGTAAAAACATTTTGAAAACAATAAGCCAGACAAACATGTATCATGTTATAATTCATATGTATATTGTGATTCATTTTGGAAAGTCAAATTTGAATGCAGAACATACGGTTTATGGCAGGATTCTCGGCAGTGTCAAAGTACAGAGGGATCTTGGGGTCCACATCCATAGATCCCTCAAAGTTGCTACTCAAGTTGATAGGGTTGTAAAGAAGGCATATTGTGTGATAACAAGGTGTGGGGCTGGATGAACACAGCAGGCCAAGCAGCATCATAGGAGCAGGAAAGGTTGACATTTCGGGCCTTGTGTTGGCTTTCATTGGTAGGGGAATTGAGTTTAAGAGCTCTGAGGTTATGCTGCAGCTCTGTAAAACTCTGGTTAGACCACATTTGGAATGTTGCGTTCAGTTCTGGTTACCTCATTATGGGAAAGATGTGGAAGCTTTAGAGATGGTGCAGAGGAGATTTAGCAGGATGCTACCTGGACTGGAGGACAGGTCTTATGAGGAAAGGTTGAGAGAGCTACGGCTTTTTTCATTGGAACGAAGAAGGATGAGAGGTGACTTGATAGAGGTGTACAAGATGATGAGAGGCATAGATAGAGTGGATAGTCAGAGGCTTTTTCCCAGGGCGGAAATGACTATTACAAGGGGGCATAATTTTAAGGTGATTGGAGGAAGGTATAGGGGAGATGTCAGAGGTAGGTTCTTCACACAGAAAGTGGTGGGTGTGTGGAATGCGCTGCCAGCAGTGGTAGTGGAGTCAGATAATTTAGAGACTTTTAAGGGATTCCTGGATAGGCACATGGAGGATAGTAAAATGTAGGGTGTGCAGGGTAGATTGATCTTAGTAGGATAATATGTCGGCACAAGATTGTGGGCCGAAGGGCCTGTACTGTTCTATGTTCTGTGTTCTATTTCAATGCTTGCATACTTAAAAGAACAGGCTGTTTACAACAAAAAACAATTGGGATGTTGGCTGTAATTGAAGCTGTTTATAGAGCTCTGCACTGCATCAGGGAGGGGATGCAGAAGAAGACTGATTGTAGTGCTACTGCAACATGTGGTCCCAATAGTGACTGTGGAGAAAATCAACAGAATCAACCATCAGCTTACCCTTCCAGCTAGAGAATGCAGTGTAGAGAACGTTGCAATAGAGAAGAGAGCAAAACTGGTCATTCCCCTCTTCCAAAATTAAGTCTGGATATAATTAATAATCTAATATGTACAGACAAGAGGATTCCCAGTGAGAAACTATCATTAATCAAGAGACTTTATGCATGTATTTAATCTATGCAGAACGTAACCACACTTAACTGAATTCTCTATCACAGTTAAACCTAATTTTCATATAATTTACATACTGAGATCTGGATCTTCTGTATCCCAGATATAATCAAGAGCTTTGATGTCCTCTTCATTCTGAACATAATCCGTGTATTTTTCAGATAACATGCCGTATCGCCGAATGCGTACACTATCTGGCAAAAGCAAGATAGGAGGATTCCCTAAAATTCAACAGAATAAATGATTAACGCTTCTGTCATGTGTTCATCACTGTAAGCCTTTCATCAGCATTTTATCATTTGATATGAGTGCCCGCAATGTTCCATTGTTAAGACGAGAAGTGCCTTTTCAAGGCATCCTTCCACATGTTTTTCTCTTCCACAGAAGGCATTCAATCTGACTGATACCAGTGAAGGGGCCTGAGGAGCAGTAACTAATTAATTGCAATTAGCACAAATCTAAATGCCAGCAAATTAAAACAAATCAAAATAAAACAAAGAAGAAAAAGCAGCAATCTTTGAAATTTATGCTTTAAGTCAATACCAGGATTGGATTTTCATTTCCTGATACAGGCTGAAATAGGAGTAGAAAATCTGAAATGTTGAAGATGTTTATAGTTAACATAAATTCTTTCTTCCTTCGTAAATCTATGCTGTGTTCTTTTTGAGAGTCAATAGGGCCTTGATTGAGACCCTTCAAGCAACCCTTTGGAGGATGAGGATGCCACTGAGATTTCTATAGGGAATTTGAATTTCCTATTACCACCCCCACTCCCACCCCCACCCCACTTGTTCCCTGGGCTGTTAATGGGTTTTGGAAGCCCCAAACTAAAACTGCCTGGATGTAAAGTTCATCATCACCAGGAATTCTGCTGAGGAGTCAGGGACATTCTGGCCAATATATGTTAAATGCTTTTCGGCAAAATTCAGTATTAGTAATATTGTAATTAACAGCTGTGATCATCATAGGGTTGCATTCAGAAAAGATAAATAAAACATTTCTTGTCAATTTAATGGTCAAGTGTTGAGGTGCAATAGGATACATTTCTCATTTGAGAAAATACACTTACTTATTCAAAATTGAACAAAAAGGACACTGTTCATGTTCGCTGGTATAATACTCTGAATTGATATAAATGTCCAGTGTTCCAATTTACATTGAAAACAAAACCTTCAGCAGCTTTCACATAGCACAAAATAAACAGCCCAGTTCCTGAGCTAGTTTGACTGACAGGACATCTGGCGTAGAGTAAAACAACAATGGTTATTTTCAACTTCAAATAGACTCCAGTATTTAGATTTCCCAGGCCTTGTTTTGACTGCTAAGCTCAGTATGAATGTTTGTCCAAGGTTCAAAAGCTTCAGAACCATTTATCTTAGAAGAGGTAATCTTTTCACATTTTGATTGACAGTTTAAGAGATTATTAAATGATTATCTGTCTTTGTGTGGCAAGTACATGAATTTTTTTACAGGAGATTGAACTGGCTTTAGATAAATGTAAGGTGCTGCATTTTGGAAAGGCAAATCAGAGCAGCACTTATATACTTAATGGTAAGGTCCTAGGGAGTGTTGCTGAACAAAGAGATATTGGAGTGCAGATTCACAGTTCCTTGAAAGTGGAGTCGCGGGTAGATAGGATAGTGAAGGCGGTGTTTGGTATGCTTGCCTTTATTGGTCAGTGCATTGAGTACAGGAGTTGGGAGATCATGTTGCGGCTGTACAGGACATTGGTTAGGCTACTTTTGGAATATTGTGTGCAATTCTGGTCTCCCTGTTATAGGAAGGATGTTGTGATACTTGAAAGGGTTCAGAAAAGATTTACAAGGATATTGCCAGAGATGGAGGGTTTGAGCAATAGTGAGGGGCTGAATAGGCTGGGGTTATTTTCCCTTGAGTGTTCGAGGCTGAGGGGTGACCTTACAGAGGTTTATGAAATCATGAGGGGCATGGATAGGTTGGATAGACAAAGTCTTTTCCCCAGGGTGGGGAGTCCAAAACTAGATGGCACTGGTTTAAGATGAGGGGGGAAAGAATTAAAAGGGTCCCAAGGGCAACTTTTTCATGCAGAGGGTGGAGGCTGGTACAGTTACAACATTGAAAAGGCATTTGGATGGGTATGTGAATAGGAAAGGTTTAGAGGGATATGGGCCTAATGCTGGCAAATGGGACTAGATTTATTTAGCATATCTGGTCGGCATGGACAAGTTGGACTGAGGGGTCTTTTTCTGTGCTGTACACCTCTATAATTCTATGGACAGTTACATTTCTTCTCTTGCTCATTTCAAAGGTATCTTCAGGATGGCCCATAATGGATACTGGGCGAATGTCTATGGAGGGTATACGGTGGGCATGTGGAAGCATTGGGAACATGAGGGAATATGGGAAGTTTGAGGGCATGTTATAGGATATGAGGGATCATGAGGGGAACATGAGGGGACAAAGAGTAGAAAGGGTGACGTGCTTGCAAAAGGGGACGTGGGGTGCAAGAGGGGATACGGGGAGCGTGAGGAGACTCAGGGAGCAATCTCAGTCTTGCATGCTGGTTGACATCACAATCGGTATTATTTTCAGCAGGCATTAGCTGTACAGAAGGGGTGGTGGCAGCGGTACTGTTCTTGATTTAGTAATCCAGAATCCTAGGCAAAAGCTCTGGGGACATTGCTTCAAAATATCACCATGACTGTTGGTGAAACTTGAATTAACTTCTAATGACAACACTGTTGATTCTCATAATATCCCATTCGATTCATTAATGCCCTTTAGAGAAACAAATTTGCAGTCAAGATCTGGTCTTCATATGACTCTAGACCCACAGCAATGTGGTTGCCTCTTAGCTGCTCTCTGAAATCGCCTCCAAAAGACATTCAGTTCAAAGCATTAGAGGTGGACAAGGGATGTTGGCCCTGCCCATATCAATACAAGAATAAATAAATAAAATGGCACCAACAAAATGGAGTGCAGCATGATTCATGGCAGATGTGCATGGGTATGCAGCAGACACTATTTTAGACTCCAAATGTCCAAACAATAAGTGCTATTAAGTCCAATCCTGTGCCATTGGTTTCTTGTGTGGAGTTCAACCTATCTGGTGGACAGAAAGTGGAATCACTGCTGTTCTCAAAATTTTTTCACTAAAATGAAGCTCCTGCCTGCTTTGGAAAGAAGTCTGCAATGCCCAACGCAAATTCAAAGGGTTTCATCAAGAGACATAATTGTAGATTTCAATATAATTTTAAGCACAGTTTATTTTTGTCCAATTTATGCAAGATTACTAGATAAACTTCTCAACTCCCAGTTGTTCCACAAACCTCAGACTCCTCCAACCGTTCCTGTCACCTCTTCAACATTTAATCACACAGAACTTGAGTATGCTGAAAAAGGACACGTTTTATTGATGAATTTCGCCATGCGCTCATCAGGAGAATTTGCAAGAAGTGTCAATGTAAACGAAAAACAACACGTATGCTGTATGAAAGGAGAGTGTTAATTGGTTGGCAAGTGGATTCTGATTGGTAGAGGAGTTACCATGGAGAATGCACCAGTTAGATGATGACTTACAGTTAAGCACCATGCTTTCATTCAATTTTAAACTAGGCAATTTGACTTTGGCACTACCATGCAAAATGAACCAGAGAATGATGGTCACCTATTTTGTTGAGTTGAAACTGGTGCAGTGTGCATACTAGTTCCTTCTGTCCACAAAGAACAGACCCTTGTGTGTTAATATACGTAGTTTGTAATATGCAGAAGTGAACCATACTTACTATATATGCTGGCCAACTAACAATACAAATTTAATTCTCAATGTAAATCTTCATAGAGTCAGGATTAATTAGCAAACATTGTCTAATTTTGGAATCACTTCTAATATTTGCCACTGCAGTTTGTGTTTGCAAGAGTAGGCAAATAGTGTGTGGTCGGTACCTTACCTGTTGCAAACACTCAAAGAGATATGTTATTTGATACAATCTGTCATTCTTTGGGACACATGGCCTATGTATCTAGCATCACACAGGCACTGAAATTCACACATCATATTACACATTTATGTAATTGACAGAAAGTAGTTTTGGATTGACATCAACATCCAGTTAGTGGTAAACACCATTCATGTTGCTAATACGTAGAAGCAGGACAAAATAGCTTCACCATTGCTCAAACATTTGAGATACCTTACAATATGAGATAACACGGACACTTTTCAAAACTAATATTATGGCAGTAAGCCCCTCCATGAGTTAGTGTGGTACTCGGGAAAAACTGATCTGATCAGAGTAGACATCATCCCGCAGGATGTCTTTGATATGTCCCATATCAGCATCAAAACTTGTATGGTGAACAAATAGGATGAAGACATTTTACAAGGTTGTTGATAAGGCCAAACTGATAGCATACAGAACTGCAGGAATCCAAACACGCATATTGACATATGCTTACCAAAGAACATCTTTAACCAATAAGATGAAGGGTAGGGAGAGAAATAGCTGAATGAATGAGCTGGATGGTGAATTAAAGGCAGTGAATTCAGTGACAAATTAGGTACAGAAGGAAACATAACGGGAGGGTAATTAAGAATAGATTAAAAATAATAGAAAAAAAAAGAAAGTATTAAAATTTAAATATTTTAAAAATTCCCTGAACAACATGAAGGAATAAGATTCCACACGTAAGATTAGTTATTTTTTGGTGCAGAAGACTTGATTGGCATGCATTAATGGGTCATCATTTCACTGTTAGGTGACTCTAATAGCTTTAAATGCCTGATACACTGACTTTGTGTCTACATCACAAAAGCAGCAAAATTCATGACATTCAATGCATGTCTGTGTGAGGCAGATCAGATGAATGTTGCAATTGTTCTTTATTTGACCTTACGCTGACTAGTACATAGAAAGAATACATAAAAAATGTACTTACCAGTTGCCACACACTGAATGCCATGCTCCTCCACGACAGATCGAAATCCCTCAGCACAGAAACACTCATAGCTTCCTTTGCTATTTCTGCAAATGTGAGGACAGGTGCCAAAGATCTCGCACTCATTGACATCTGAATAGTGAGAAAAATGCAGTGAGAAAGTGATGCAGATATTCAATTTCAAGCAACCTGCAAAATTAAACACTAAATGATAAGGTGTACAACTTACACTTTCGTTCTCAAGCCTTATTTTACAACTGGTTTGACTTGTCTCTCTTTTCCAATAAAAATAACATTCGTTCTCTAAAACAATTCTAACATCATATCCATACCTTATCAGGAGCAGCAGATTTAAAATTGTGGCCAATATTTGAAATGTGGCTATACACAGGAACTGCTTGTTAATGTATATCTCCCTCTTAATCAAGCGATATATCCTTAGGGTTCATCATAGGAGAGACTAACATTTCACACAGCTGTTAGGAAGGGCAATCAAAGGTTTGGTCAAAATGATAGATTTTAAGAAGTGTCTTAATGGAAAGAGAGAGGTAAAGTGATGAAGAGATTTATGGAGGGAAATATAGAACTTAGGACTGAGAAAGTTAAAATGTGCATCTTCCAAAGAGGATGCAAAGAAAATGGGGAATGTTCATGTGGTCATAACTGGGGCAGCTCAGAGATTTCAGGGCATTGCTTTGCTTTCACATTTGCTATCTTTTCCAAAAATTGAATTGGACAGCCAGGAGGTAGTTGTGGGTGGAGTTTGGCAGAGTCAGGGATCCAGAGGGTGATGGGGAAGAAATGGGAAAAAGATGGAAAGTGAATGAAAGAATATTACAAACAATTACAGGTGAGCATATCATGTTGTTTAAAACAGTCTGGGCTGCTGAAGTGGTCAAATCTCCAAACTCTTGTTAGAGTGCCTGGTGAAGTAGTTGTGCTGTTGTATGATGTGGCTTGGTCGGCCAACCAAGATACCTTTCTAATGGGACAGCAGTTTACCAGGTCTGGTGAAACATAGTGGCAGTGGCAGTGAAACATAGTGAAAGACTATGACAAATTTAGGAAATTTTGAGGCTAACAATTAAGATTATCCAACAATATCATAACGCAAAATGATATCCATTGCCATGTTGCACATTTGCTACTTGATCCATACCAACATCTTACAACCTTGAAGATTTTAACTGGCTAATAATGTTTCAGTAGATCATACTTATCTTTTACAGACTTTACACTTTAAGCTGCTATAATATCAGCCACAGAGATGGGTTTGGATTTCAAAGTTTCTTTGCCAATGTGTTTAAAATTGGGGGTGGGGGACATCTATAAAATGCAGCTCTTGGTCTTTTCTCCATTTTCCAACCTGCCTCCCCAATCTATCCATTATTTTACAGTTGGTAGTGGAGGTGTCTGGTCTTTGGCCTAGTCGGTGGCAAATTATGGCCATTTAAGTGTGTAATCTAGTCCCTGCTGCTATAACAAATGTGGCAACTTATATCAGGCAAGCTAGTATGGAGGAAAAGAGGAGGAGGAGAGGGCATCCTTTGCTAGTCTTCTATGACCATTGGATGTCATGGGCCCTGGCCTCAGATCCATGGCCCTGCCCCCAGTTTCCCTCATTACCTTTTTTTGGGGCACGTCAACCAGCTCCCACAAACACCCTAGACTTATTGCCAATTTCTATCTATAACCTCCTCTTCCTCAGGGACTGGCTATGATCCCAGCAATTCTCACTGCTCAGACTTGGCACTATTGGGTCTACAGAGTTGCTTTAGCTGGTTTGGCCAAGAACTCCCTGAGACAGGTCCTTCTTCTTAGATGGGGGCTAATACCTGACCTGTGCCAAATCAAGCCTCTTAGAGGGTGAAGTGATTAAAAGGACAGCTGACTTTATTCTGTGGATTAGTTCTTAGTTGGCCGTTTAGTTGATGGGATGGGAAACAGTTTGCCCCATAAAAATTAGCCTATGGGATTGGATTCCATATGAATGCTGCGGATAGCCAAATCTGCTTCAGCAGCACCCTACTGCTTTTATCATTACTTGGTTACCTAGCAGCTGGAACTGTTTGAACAGCAGTGCGAAGGGTCACTACAACAGCCTGCATTTTCCTGCTAATGTTTCTTCTTCTGCCTGTCGCCTCAAGTTGAATTAAGTTGTTTGCAATCTAACTGTCTGATTTAATTCAGAACTAAGTTTCCAACCCCGCGTCCATCATAATATCAACTAATTATACATCAACAAAGACTCTGATGCAGATATCTTTTTAATTCTTCCAAAGAATGTGGCATCTTTTGTTCAATCAGCATTTGAAATCCAACCGCAATATCAGCAGAGAAGGCAGTGTTGATCTAATCTTTTGAACTGCTGCAGCTCATGTGCAGCAGTTATCCCCACATTGTTAGGAAGGGTGTTGCAGGATCTTTACCCACTGACAGTAAAGAAATGGTCTAATAGTTCGGAGTCAGAAGAATATGTGGCTTGCGGGGGTTCTTAACAGGGTGATAGTGTTCCCATGCGTCTTCTGCCCTTGTTCTTCTCAGCTTTAGGAGTTTCAGATTTGGCAAGTGTTGTTGAAGGTACGTTGGTGAGTTACCGCACAGCACTGATACATACTGTTGTGTCAATACGCACAGGTGGTGCAAACAGCAAATGTTTAAAATGGTGGATGGGGTGCCAATCAAATGTGCTTTAACCTGGAGAGTATCAAGCTTCTCAAGTGTTGTTGGAGCTGTATTCATCCAGGTAAGTGGACAGTATTTCACCACACTTTTGACTTGTGTCTTGTACTTGGTCAACAAATTTTGTGGAGTCCGGACGTGAGTAATTTGCTGCAGAATTCCCAGCCTCAAACCTGCATTTGTAGCAATCAGTAGTGTGAAAGTTAATTGTTGTCCCAAATAACATCTCACCCTTTTGTAGCCACTGTAATGTATTTGTCCCTAGTCCTCCACCATCTCAAACTCAGCATCTTAACCCTTGTGTCCAAAACGTTAAATGACATCAGCAGTCTTTTTCTGAGTAACCTTTGAAGGTTCCTGTATCCTCCAACCTCAGTCCCGTATACATCCACCAACTTTGCCCAACCACTGATGGCAATACCTTTTAATACCATGTCCCAATGTTCTGTACTTTCCTAAACCTCTCCATCTAAGAGCCTCTTCCCCGACTCCTAAGAGACATTCTTAAAAATCAGTTGCTCTAACCAAGCTTTTAGCCACCCCAACCAAGACCTCGCTGTTTGGCTCAATGCCAATTTTCAAGCTAATTTCACTTCTTTGAGCAATTCTGTTTTTCTGCACTTACATAAATTTAGGCTGTTGTTGCTGCTTCCTTGCAGTTAGGGAAGTCAGGATTCCAGATATGTGCTCAAAAAGAGACTCAGAATGAAGCATTCTGACATTGCCCCTTGCCAGTGTATTTTTTACAATTAACAATATTTCACAAAAAAATCTCACAACATGAAAGGAGGAACCATTTTTTTCTTTGCTTTCAAAGATCCACTTTACTGGTAGTTCTTTTTTTTAAACCAGCTAGCACTCATCTTCTAGGTGACTTCGAAAAGTTACCAATACATCACATGCAGGTTAGAGATTTACCATCACAAGCGTTTGCATCATCCTCCTTTACTTGATACCCAGGCCTACAATGGCAGATGAAACCGCCATTGTTCAGATCTGTACAATTGTGTTCACAGAGGTTTTCAGAACAAGATCGTTTGGTATCATGATCTAGGGAAAGACAAAGGTATTTTAATAGTGGGAAAATTTAGATATCTCTTGTTATAACTTACTCCAAAACATCAACCTGCGACAAAAGATGTATTAACTTTATTAGAAAGAACGTGCAAGAAGATTTGGTGTTATTATTAAAATTCTGGATCTTTCAGTGTTCCTAGCAATTTTGCACTGAGTCTCACCTGTTATACTCAGAGCTCAATGGGAGAGTTTCATTCTACCCAACACCCTTAACTGAGAACATTGTACTAATTCCTACTTGCATGAAAGAGGAATTCAAGTACAAATAGGTCTACCAGGTTCTGCAGTGCTATAATAAGCTGTCATTGTAACCAAGGCTGCAGTTATACCACAAAAAACGTGGCTGAAACTATAGTGGAGTTGCATTTTAGCATTGAGCACAGCTACGGAAAGTCTGTGACTGTGTACTAATATACACATTCTTATCTTTGTTGTTTAGCCATTTTAGAGGCAGAAACATACATACTCAGAATATTCATCAGATTCTACTTAAATTTATAAATAGGTCTAGACTTTAAGAAATTGGCTGGCAGCCACAAGTGTAAAGGTACTCATGTGGCTTTGCACAGGGTGAAGTAAAAGTGGGTGGCGTACAATTAGTTAGTTGGATTTTGCTTCTCAAGTGCACCAGGAAATCAGATAACTTCTCATTCTTAGGTTATACTCTGATGTTAATTGATAGGCAAAATTATTCTCAATCAACACAAAAGTGGATGAAACAGAACTGAAAATACTCCTAGAATATTGTACATAAATTTATCACCTCACGATAAAATCAACATTTTGACTGGTTTAGAGCTTGTTGTGTAAAGATCATCTAAGTGTGGGGAAAAATACAAAGCTGAAACCACTGTGAATCAACTCCACTGGTCTAAATAGCTAAGCGCTTTAAATCTAAAGTTTCCCACATTCCAGAAATTTAAAGCCCAAACTTGTTTTTGAAGCAGCATCCCTGCAAGTTACATATTATCACCACTGATTCTGTTTTGTTTTTACTAATGGTCTCAACTGTATAGTTCAGAAATCACTTTCATGGAGTCAATTAAGAGCCAAAAATAAACATTTTTAAAAAATGATCAGTTAATGCATCTTAGACACATAGGACTTCCCGTTTGTTTTAGAGTTTGTGGGTGTCTGGTTGACTCATACTGTGCCACATATTGCACTGTTGTACGGTATTCTACATATGCATGTTACAAATTTTCCTTCACATTGCTACCAAATTTATACTGCTGTATACTCTGAAGTCCAATGTCAAATTTATCATTGCTACGCTTTATATCTGACAGTTTCAATAGATTTCAAAATCAGAAACACTACAAAACTTCAAATTGAACTGGAATTGTTAATTAGAATTATCTGACATAGTAGGGTACTGGGCTAGAATTTCTGGGGTTGGTGTTCCCTTGCGGTTTATCACACCGACCTTTCTTTATTTTATGAAAGGAGGGAGCTCTCAATTTCTGAGACGAGATTCTGTTAAGGGCTTCTTCAGAAACTGGAGCTGTACTTCCATTCTGACAGTCCTTTCACAGAGCAGAGCTGTAAGTGAAAGGAAAACCACATCCCCACTTCACCACAATTAGCTGATGCATTGTAAGATCTAAAGGCTCACACAACCACCTTGAGAGCTGCTACCAAAATGTAAGTACATAAGGCAAGGGGGATGTTAGGGTGGGGGCGGGGTAAAATGTAGGGAGATAAACATGTAGGGAGATAGGTTTCCAGCTAAGTAGGGTAACTCTCGGGAAGGGGCCGGGTGCACTTGGGTAGAATGTTAAAGAGAAGGCGTAGGCTGCCAAGTCAGTAGGGTGCCAGATTGCAAGGTGATAAGGTAAGTGGTGCAGTGTTTAAGATAGGCCAGGAAGGGTGTGGGAAATTGTGTCTGGCAGAGGCAAGGATATTTTGGTGGGTAGGGATGGGTTAATGTTGGGTTAGCGGGTGGGGAGTTGCAGAGGTGATGGTGTCAGGTCAGGGTCTGATTTAAATGGACTTTCTTGGCAGGTCTGAGCTGTAAAGGGATTGCCCAATAGAAAAAAAAATCAATTCCAGGGGCAATTCCTTCAGAATTGATTGCTGTGATGAAAATTCTGCAGACTCCCGTCTATTCTGCAATAGTGACTATCTAGCCAACAGAAAATCTGGGGCATTAATGCAATCTACTGACATTTCCTAATTAGAAAGTCAATTGATTGATTCAGTTACTACTTGTATCTAAAGCTCTGCCATTTACTATTGTATTTTTCATCTACAAGTTACTATTCCGTGCAGCTTAGTTAAACTTTATGGTCATTAGCATCATATAAGCATTTGCTATATATTCTAGTATCATCATCTTCTTCCTTTTTTATGCTGTGCATTACACCCTATATATGAGCATCCAAGTATATATCTGCATACTTACTGCACCCCAACTCATCAGATTGATCAGCACAGTGAGCATAATTATCACAAACATGTCGGACAGGAATACAGTTTCCATTCCCACATTTGTATTCCTCAGTTGTGCAAGGATGAGGTGTAGCTGGTTTACCTAATTGTGAAATAAAATTTCCATTAAATGCCATTGTTCTGTGTGTGCATAGATAAAATTATTGCTTTTTATCAGCCAAAACAAAGGTGAATAACTGTGAACACAAACTTACAGTTTTCTTCTTTTTCATCACTTCCATCTCCACAATCATTTACATCGTTGCATAATTCATGTACGTACACACAGCGATTATTGTCACAGCGAAAACGGAAAGGGGAGTCACATTGAATGTCCACTAGAAAAGAACAATTGTTTAAAAGCTTTGATATTTGTTGAAAATAACTAAGTACCGGTATTCCTCGGACTTGATAACCTTAATGGGTCTGGTGAGCCTGTGGAATTCACTACCATTGAAAGTAGTCGAGGTCAAAATATTGGGGATGACCGCGCCGTCAAGCTTTCCTGCTCCTATGATGCTGCTTGGCCTGCTGTGTTCATCCAGCTCTACACCTTGTTATCGCGAGGTCAAAATATTGTATGACTTCAAGAAAGAGTTGGATATAGCACTTGGGGCTAATGAGATCAAAGAATATGGGAGAAAAGTAGGAACAGGCTACATAATCACACTGAATGGTTGAGCAAGCTTGAAGGGGCTATGTTTCTATGTTTGAAATCTCACGTATTTATTAATGCTGTGAGTTTCATATTATTCTATATTTTACGCTTCTATGACTCCATACTTATAGGTTGCTGACAAAAAAAAAGTATGTGGCATTGGTCTTTCAAAGGGCCAGCACAGGCATGAAGGAGGGAATGGTGTCCTTCTGAGCTGTAATTTGTATGATTCTATGATTCTACATAAAATTGATGTCTATAAAAGGGTAAATAGCAAAACACTGGCTTTCTAATGAAGTTGAGAAGATAAACTGCTGGAGAACATAGATCAGTGGTTCTCGCTACTCATTTGTGTGGAGGATAACTCTTTTTCACAATGTAACTCCATGAAGCACTCAGCCAAACACAAAGAAGAATGCAGTACAGGGAAAACAAGGTGTAGAGCTGGATGAACACAGCAGGCCAAGCAGCATCAGAGGAGCAGGAAGGCTGACGTTTCGGGCCTAGACCCTTCTTGGGAAATTAGTTTACGCAGAAGTAAATTTAAATCTTTCTTTTCTGACATACGTCAATTCATTACATCCTTGTCACTGATACCCTGTCCCATCCTGGTTGTTAGTCTGGCAAAACCCAGAACTTTGCTCTTCAGCTCAAGGGCATGGATTTGAATATCTATAGGGAATACCTAATTTAGCTAATATCATTGGTGAGATAACATGCAGAATTTGGACTCTGCTTTCCTTTGCTGAAATTCCACAGTACATAATTATTTTCAAATGCAAAGATAACCCCTGGCTAGCTAAGTGATGACCAACCATTTACTACAGTGCCTGTTCTAGAATTGCACTATGCTACAACGATGAGGAACATTCAAATTCTCATACTACCTCATGTGTAATCTCATCAGCGAGACTGGTAATTTGTTCTCAGTTAAGGGTTTTTGCTGTGAGTTCATTGCCCACAGATTCTGAGCGAGTTTATTTCACAGAGGGCCTCACAGGTAGTGACAGAGATTTTGGTCCCATTTAATTGAAATGCTGTCAACTGCCTACAACTATTTATAATTTAGGTATGTCAAGGGAAAACAAGAGGAACTGCAGTGCTTTTAAATGCTTGATTTACCAAAAGATGTTATCACTTCCAATGAAAGATAATTTTGTTTATTTAAGTTTTACAAAGATCATTGAAATGGCTTACAGCAATGGTGGAGCTCTTCATCAGATCCATCTCCACAATCGTTGTCTCCATCGCACTTCCAGTATTGTTGCACACAGACATGATTCCTGCACTCAAACAGGAATGGTGGGCAGTAGGTTCCATTGGGATAACGAGTTGCTGTGAAGGTTCAGGACATAAATGAACAATTAGGAAGATACATTTCTATTAAATGTTGAAACATACAACCATGTTAGAGAATTTCTTCTAATACTCGAATAATTGGACTGCAGCTGTCAGACTTCGAGGTAAAGAGAAAACCAAAAGAACTGCGGATGCTGTAAATCAGGAACAAAAACAAAGCTGCTGGAAAAGCTCAGCAGGTCTGGCAGCATCTGTGGAGGAGAAAACAGAGTTAACATTTCGGGTACGGTGACCCTTCCTCAGAACTGGTGGTGGCTGGGAAAAAGTCAGTTTATATGCAGAAAATAGGGAGGTGGGTGGGGTAGGGAGTAAGCGATAGGATAGAGCCCAAAGAGAGAGAAAGACAGTTGGACAGACAAAGGAGTTACTAATGATCAGTCTGGGAGGGTGAATAGTTGTTAAAGGGGACTGTTAGTGACTAACAACAGAGGGTGTGTAGTGGCAGGCTATGTGGTAACAAGGCTCTATCCTATCATTTACTTCTTACCCCACCCACCTCCCTACATACTGCATATAAACTGACGTTTTCCCAGCCACTATCAGTTTTGAGGAAGGGTCACCGTACCTGAAATGTTAACTCTGTTTTCTCCTCCACAGATGCTGCCAGACCTGCTGAGCTTTTCCAGCAACTTTGTTTTTGTTCACGGCAAAGAGAACTCTTTATTTGTGATATCACGGAGTGTCAATGCTAACAAAGGTTAGATATTGAACACTCTCCATGATATCACGAATAAAAAGTTGTCTTTACCCTGAAGTCTGACAGCTGCAGTCCGGTCATCTGCATATTAGAAGAAGTTCTCTAACAAATCATATACCAAGAATGCCATTCATCACAGAGGCAGCTTCTTGATGACAGCGGAATACAAAATGGTTGTATTTTTAGTCACGAGTAATACTTTACATACCTGATTTCATTTTTGCTTTATTTTTCTACCTGTTTTCTGTCCTTTTCACTCTCAAAGGGATTGAGAAGTAATTGATGCTGGTCACAAGCATTAAGCAGTCTTAGCCATGCTACCCTTTTGATGTGTTAGCATGGATCAAACTATTTGATTGGGAAGATGATCATTGTCCACATACATTTCTAATAGACATAACTGGATTACAGTCAGTGGTCAACTTTCTTCCAACTAACTGTGGCAGAATGCAAACCTGGGATTGTACTGGCCTGTCTATATCAGGAACTCATTTAATAAACATGCTGAATCCTTGGGAAATCCAAGATTTTTAGACAGTCTTGGCCAAGGTGTGGATCTCTAATTCATCTCCATCACAATTCTAGGAAATACCATTTAAAACTTGCTGACAACACCAAATTGGGACGTATATTAAATACAGTGGAGAACTGCTGAAAATTACAGGATGACATTAATAAATTTGTAGAACATACATTGGAAATAAAGATCAGTGTGCAACATATTAACGTGAGAGGTACATTTTTGGTAGGAATAATAAGGAAGTTACATACTTCTTGGGCTAGTGAAATCTTGGGTACGGATATATAAATTACTGAAAGTAGCAATGAAGGTTAATAAGGCCACATTGATAGCAAAGCACTTGGCATTTATGTCTAGAGGGACAGAATGGAAAAGAAGAAAAGTTATCTTAAACTTCTAGAGCATTGGTTAAACTGCATTTGGCATACTGTGGACTGTTCTGATTTCCATATAATAAATAAGACATAATTGGTACTGGACAAGGCCATACACCGATTTACCAATGTGACATGAAAACTGAGAAATTCTATACATCAAAACAGACCTATGCGTGCTGGGGCTATTTTCCATTTAAAAGTGAAAACAGAGGTGTGACCTGAGGGAGGTTTTTAAGAGTATGAAATTTGATGGATAGAATTATTGGGAAATAGGTTACAGGCCTCCAATTTCCTCACATAACTTACACTGACCTTCCTATTTCTGCCTTCCTGCACTGTTTCAAGTAATCTCACAGAAAACCACAGTAACTCGAACACATCTTGCTGGACTTTCATCAGTCCTCTAGGCTGAAACGTTGGCTTCATAATTGCAAACCTTCATTGTTTCCTCAGCTCTCCTGAGTCTTCATTCCACACTTTGTCTTTCAGTTTCAATTCACAATTAATTAACATTTGGGTTACTATTTCTACAAGTGCAATATTTAGCAGTCATAAAAATGTATTAAATAGAATAATGCCTGCATTGAAACAGTGAACAAGGGAATTTTAATCAAATGTATTAATGAGAGAGAGTTAATCCTCCCTTGGTCTTTATAGATCCTTTCTGATCTAACAGTCCTTGTACAATACATCGTTATAAACATATGTCCTTCCCTTATTTAAAATTGTGAAAAAAAATCATTCAACTAATTTATTGCCTTTTCTTAAACTACATCAATGCTTCTGGTTTCCAAAAGTTCTCTCTTAGTCTCTATCTTTGTTGGCAGTGTAAGAGGCTGACTAACAAAAATTCAGATCAAGACTCTCAACTCCTTCCATTGTTAATAAACCAGCTCAATATTTCCAGCTCATTTGCTTTTATTTCATTGTTCAGTGCTGTTTTTTGTAATATCTAGCTTTTCACAGAAGTGTATACTTAAAAAGACTTACGACAGGTACTTTCATCAGAGTAATCTGCACAGTCAGCATTCCCGTCACACCTGAACCTTTCAATGATGCAGTGACCACTAGAACACTCAAAGTAACCAGGCAGGCATGTTAGCAGCTCTATAAAATAAACACATAGGTATGCATAACATTAATATCAAGCCAGACCACTGGATGACAAGCACTGTTGGATATCCCAATTCATTGGTAAACCAGAGGCTCACTCTTTCTATCTGGGAGGAACAATCAGATGCAATCTTTTTTTAAGAAAGCTTCTTTTAAAAAAAAAGTCTGAGATGGTCTTGATAGCTCATGTGACTGGCATCTCCAATCTCAGTTAATTATTTTGTTGTTACGACAGCATCAGTGTCTGGTTGTGGGGTTCGATGGCTCATGAGATATAACCACAGCTCCTATTCCCTTCCACACGCCTTAACCGAGTAACTGTTTGTCATGTAAAAACACTTGGAATTACTATCACAAACTTTCTGAATCATTGTTCTATTCCATCGAGACCGGCAACATCCTATAGCTCCCATCAAACTTGCAGATCAATCCTCAATGTATTAAAACTAATTAAGACTTGAGAATACAATTAATTTGTTTATCCAGTTAACAACTAGCCATTAACTTCATGAAGCACAATATAGTTGAGCAACCTTTCACATGGGATCTTATTAAAGCCTTTTTTAAAATCTAGAAGCACTCACCAAGCAATAGTGAGGTCTGAAAGTTACAACTTACCTCACTTAAAAATCTGATTACAACTAGAATGAGGTTCCCACTGTATTTCCTCTCACATATTGATGGGGGTGGGGGTGGGGTGGGAAGGGCATTAGGCACAAACAATATCCCGCCAATTGAGTCTGATTTACTGGTGCAAGAACTGATTCAGTGATGGAAGCTGTCGTGAGAGAAAAATTTTACAATTGTGTTCCCAGAGGGTACCCTTCTTCCTCACTGTTCTGATAGGTTCCTTCACTTTAGTTGCAACAGTGAATGAAAATAATAGCAAATAATAACCTATTTAATGGCCATTTATTGCAAATTCAGGAATGGCAATGGCACAGACTAGGTTAATTTTTGCTGTTGTAAGTCCTTCTCTGCAAATCCTCCACCTGATGTGTTTACACACATTTTAATTATTGAAATGTCATCTTAACTACCTCCACTGCATGTGTTCATTGTTAGTTTACCTCTGACCTTTCCTCTGTGACATTAACAATCTCAGGTGCACTTATTCTACTAAATAACCTTTTGATTCTTGCAAAGACACAAGATCACACATTTCACTTTTCTACATTCACTTGCTGTGATCATACCACAGTCTCGTTCATCCGAGTTATCTTCACAGTCATTTTCATGATCACACACCCAACGACCAGGAATACACTGGAGATTGTCACAGCGGAATTCACTTTCTGTACATTCACGAGGGTCTGAAATAAAATATAGCTGCATCAATTGGACGTGTGAAGTCACAAATTAACCTGAAAATTCTGCCAACAATCTTCTGTCATCTAGACTATGTTCTAATTGGTCCATCACAGCATATTACTGTAGAATTTAGAAAATTCAAATAGATCCTCATGATAACAGAGCTCTTCATCATCTGAAACAGAAACAGAAACTGGTGGAAAAACTCAGCAGGTCTGGCGGCATCTGTGGAGAGAAAGCAGAGTCAATGCTTTGGGTCACGCGACCCGACTTCAGAACTTGAAATGTTAACTCTGCTTTCTCTTCACAGATGCTGCCAGACCTGCTGTGCTTCTCCAGCAACTTCGATTTTTGCTTCAGATCTTCAGCATCCACAGTTCTTTGTTTCATTATCTATTTTCTGTTTCTGTCCAAAGGTCTCATCAAGTTTGGAAAGGGGACCAGTGAGATAGTTGAATTTGCTTAATTTACAGCTTAATTAAGGCATAAAACGATTTTTAATGTAGACAACAAATTATCAGTAGCATCAAAATATTTACTAAGCACTCTATGTGGATTAAATGATACACTAATTATTGACACTTCTCGATATTGGGAAACTCTAAATTCCCGCCTGCTTGTTGAACTTTCACTAATCTGGGCTGGAAATCAATCATGTTCTTCCCATTGCTCTGTGAGGACTTAGTATTGAAACTTAGCATGTTGGTACATGGCTGGTTGCTACGCTATAATCACAAACTTACATCAGGAAAGTTGGCTGGAGATAGCAAAAATTGCAAATGTTGGAGTCAGTGTCAATACAGTGTGGAGCTGGAGGAACACAGCAGGTTAGGCAGCATCAGAGGAGCAGGAGAGTCAGTGTTTCGGGTCGGGACCTTTCATCACAACATCATTGACTCTCCTGCTCCTCTGATGCTGTACGACCTATTGCATTCCTCCAGCACCACACTGTATTGACTCAGGAAAACTAGTTATATTGGTCACAGGTACAGCACATACCACACAATCAAAGTATTTACAACAAAGCTGCTGATTGTGTCAAAGTATCTGAGACTGGGAAACAAACAGGCCAACAGAAGGTTACAGGTAATGGAAGTATTGACTAAAATCAATTTACAGCCTATGCAGAGAACATTAGACCAGTTTTCTTAGCATGGCTAGTGGTAAAACAAGAAATTCCTACTAAAGACAAAAATAAAGATCTTTAAAATTATGGCAGCTCTGAAGGAGAGCCACTGGACCCGAAATGTTAACTCTGCTTTGTCTCCACAAATGCTGCCAGACCTGTTGGGTTTCTCCAGCAATTTCTGTCTACGTGTCTATAAAATGATGTTTATTTTGATAACCAAACATTTACACTGGGTGGATGAGGGAAACTGGAAATCACTGGTTGGATCAAATGCCCTGCTCCTTTACATTCCATGTAATCAATTTGTCTGATGTTATCACATACTGCAATCACGCTCATCAGAATCATCGCCGCAATCATTTTCTCCATCACACTTCCAGCGAAGTGGAATACACCAATGACTGTCACATCGGAAATCACCCACTGGATTGCAAGTAAGGTCCTCTGTGAAAATATAGAAAACCTCACATTACACTTGAGATGTTATATACAGATACACACACATATTACATGTGTTCATATATAAAACACGTGCAAAACACACATAATATGATAGGGTTTTCACTGTGTACAATCAACAATCCGGGCGTACATTGCTTGAAATTTGCATGAAATTGAAAGCAAAAACCAAACTTGATGAGTATATCTGTTTTTATTGCCACTAAGTTGTGCTGGCTTTATTCAGTGCAATGCATCCAAGATTACGCAACATAATACAGCACAGAAACAAGCCCCTTGGCGCACCATGCCTGCGCTGATTCCTAATCCTTATTTTAGACCCTCTACTTATTGTTCATACAGTTTTGATCCTTCCATTCGCCTCACATTATGTGTCTATCCAGATAAGTCTTGAACATTGCTAACATGCCTGTTTCCCCCATCTCCACTGGCAATGTTTTCCAAGCACCTGCGACCCTCTGTGTGAAGAATTTTCCCTGCACTTCTCCCCTAAACTTTCCCCCTCTCACCTTGAACCTGTGCCCTCTTGTAGTTGACCCTTCCACCTTGGGAAAAAGCCTCTGACTATCCACCCCATCTGTGCCTCTCATGATTATGTAGACCTCGATCAGGTCGCCCCTCAGCTTCCCATCTTTCCGGTGAAAACAATCTAAGTTTATCCAACCTCTCCTCATAACTAAAACCCTCCAGCTCAGGCAACGTCCTGGTAAACATTCTTTGCACCATCTCCAAAGCATTAACATCTTTTCGGTAGTATGGCGACCAGAAGTGCACAAAATATTCCAAATGCAGCCCAACTAAAGTTTTGTACAGCTGTAACATAACTTGCTAACTTTTATATTCAATTGCCTGGCTGCTGAAGGCAAGTATGCTGTATGCCTTCTTGACTACCTCATTCATGTGCGCTGTCACTTTCAGGGTGGGCCTGAACGCCCAGATACCCCTGTAGATCAATACTCCTTTTTATTGTATAATTCACACCCGAATTTGATCTTCCAAAATGACTGACCTTGCATTTGTCCGGATTAATCTCCATCTGTCATTTCTCTGTCCAAATCTGCAATCTATCTACATCCTGTTATATCCTTTGACAATCTTCCTCACTATTTGCAAATCTGCCAGCTTTGATGTCATCCACAAACTTATTATTCAGACCACCTACATTTTCCACCAGATCATTTATATACATTGCAAACAACAAAAGTCACAGCACTGATCCCTACAGAACACTACCAGTTACTGCTCTCCATTCCAAACAGCAGCACTCCACTGCTACTCTCTGTCTTTAATGACCAAACCAGTTTTGTATGCATCTAGCCAGCTCACCCCAGATCCCATGAGACTCTACCTTCTGTATTAGCCTGCCATGAAGTAACTGATCAGATGTCTTACTCAAATCCATGTGGATAACATCCACTGCCATTCCATCATCAATCATTCTTTTCACCTCCTCAAAAGACTTACCTAAATTGGTGCTACATGACCTTCCCTGCACAAACCAATGCTGTCTGTCACTAACAAGTCCATTCCCTTCCAAATGTGAATGAATCTTGTCTCTCAGTATCTTTCTCCAACAGCTTCCCCACCACTAATGCCAAGCTCACTGGCCTGTAATTACCTGTTTCCCTTCTTAAACAAAACAATACAAAAAAATTAAGGAATTTCAAACACGAATAATATCCAGTGCAAACTGAGTTTCTGCCGTCCATTGCACTGGGTTAAGTACATTGAGCTTGTAACCTGGTCCCAGCCACAAAAGCAGTCATGCCTGCACATCATATTAATCAGAGAGTATAGTGCAAACAGTTGTTGGTCGAACAGAACTTGAATATTGATGATAGAGAGACAGAAATGTAGCTAAAAGCTTTTCATCTTGCACACAACAGAACAAATGCAAGAATGCCAAATTTAATTATTACAATTTACACTATAGAATAAAAGATAAAAATTTCAACATGGGCTGCAATGGTCAAATATAATTACTTTATGTCAGGAAAAGCCTGGTGGTTATCAGCATTTGTTACTACTATTTGCAGAACCTAAATCTTGGTAGCAAAACTAACTTGCAACATGCCTGCAATTTTGCCTACAGGACTTGTGGGACTGCAATAAATTACAACATTTTTTGCTTAACATAGCAACTGATGACCAGATTTTAATTTCATCCAAAAAATTAGGAATCCTACTAAAAATTACACAATTTTATATGATGTTACTGTTCCCTCTTGTGGTGAAAAGGAGTATTCCAAACATGTTAAATTTGATTGGTTCCTTTACATCACTGCAGACTCCAGACCCTGACATACTTATAAATAAAAGACTAAGGTGTAACAGATTTATACTGGTACTTTATTACAGAAAATTGTTTGTCATGGTTGTATGCAGCAACGTTAATTCTTTACACTGTAGGCAAAAGGCAAACAATCTAGTGAAACATGAAGGGGCAAAATGTAAGGACTAAACAGGCCCGAATTAATCATTTGTGATCACATGTCCATGTTCTAAGACCAAATCACTCATAGAAACACAAAGTGAAGCTCATAACCTCTATGCTATGCTTCAGATAAAGGAAAAGAAATGAGAATTATATACGTTGATGTTGACATTCCATCTCCGGGCAGGGAGAGAAACAAGATTTGGAACAGATTCCACTTTGAAAGTTACCTTGTAACATACAATTGTTAATTGTTAACAACATACAGTTGTTAATATCAGTACAAACAGTTTCAAAACTACAGGTAAGTTAAAATCACCACAATGAAAGCATAAAACAATTGCATTAAATCTCTAAGTATTTCACAGGAAATCTGATATTCTGAAATGAAAATCTAATGTTTCAAGTATTAAAAAGAATACTTAATCAATAGAAGGAAATTAACTGGTTTGAAATATACAGATAATAAAAGTAGGGAGTATGAAGAAAAGTTAACTTTCTCTGAAGGGAATGGGCATTCTGTTCCTGGATGATGACAATGTTCTACTTTCACTTTAATAAAACTCTGTTGAGAATGACATCTCTTGTTTTCTTTCTTTACTACCTCAGGAAGATTCTAAACCTCATGCTGAGGGTCAGGAACTCAAAGGCCCAAATTACATTCCATTATTCTTACCACTTAGGTTTACTAAACTAATACCTGGAATGGGCAAAAGGCTAGGCCTGGATCTTAGGGAGTTTAGAAGGATCAGAGGTGACGGAATTGAAACATACAGGATTGTACGGTGTATTGATCGGGTGAATGTTGAAAAGGTTGTTTTCTCTTATGGGAGAAGTGAGAACTAGAGGTCACAGTTTAAACATGACAAATTAAGACAGAGATAAAAAGAATCATTTTTTCTCTCAGAGGGCTGAGAATGTTTAAAAATCCCTTTCTTAAAAACAGTGGCTGCAGAATCTTTAAATACTTTTAAGGCCGGGATTGATAGATTGTTGATTATCATGAGGATGAATGATTATCAGGGATATGCAGGAATGTAGAATTTAAAATCCAGTCAGCCATGATCTTACAGAATGGCGGTGCAGGCTCGAAGGACAAAGAGACCTAATCTTGTTCCTTGTTCACACGTTCATATGCTGCTGTAAACTGACATTCCAATGTGCAGTGACACTTTCTTACCACATATTTTTATAAGAAGAAAACCTTTTCCAGATCACTTAGGAGAAAATCAGAATTACACATACCGTGGCCTGGATTTTGTTACTGAAGAAAGAAAGGTACTCACCCTTCAGCTACCTGACAACTGTTCACTGACTTTTGTGTGTCTCTCAAATGGAAATTCCTGGATGGCACCCTCTATGGGATCTCAGCAGTGTTCAGGAGGAAGTAAAGAAACAGATGGCTCTTTAATCAATCAGAGTGAACAATCCTCGCTTTGACAAGCAAGGAAGAATGTGGGTTGGGGGCGGGGGCTAGAAGAGCATAGCCTGGAATTGGGCCATGGATAGGGAGTGAGTGATGGTTATAGTCTGGCATGGGGGCAGGAAGGGCCAGGATAGGAATAGGGCAGGAAGGAAGGAGCTTGGGTGGAAGGGCAAATGTGGCATGGCTTAGGCATGGGAGAGTGTGGAGCCTGAGGGGTGAGGACAAAGTCTCACAGCAACAATACAGGATTTTTTTAAACAGACCATCTCGGAAAGCAACAGGTCCTGTGGCTGTCTCCAATCTCCTTCTTGAAATGGCAGATCGAACTGCAGCCCTGATTCCTGCAGTGAAAAGTTCTCTCTTTCATGATCATCTTTAACTCTATTTACCAGCACTCCAAAAGTAAATAACTGAAGGATTTAAATGAGATACTTTGCAAATGTACTCCATTTTTCCTGACATACCACAATTTTGCTCATCACTGTTGTCCCGGCAGTCATCATTGCCATTGCATACGGCCCACTTTGGAATACAGCGATAATTTGTTTGACAGGCAAACTCAGTTTGGTTATCACAGGAGTAGTTAACCCCATCTGAAATAAGAAAGTATTAATATGAGAAAAGACATAATATTGTAGGTCACTGATCATACGCTGCGACTTGGTGACTGCTTATGGTTACAATGTTGCTGCTCTATTTCTTCTTTTGGGAGCACTTTTATGATCAGTTTTGGGTTCCACCTACCCTGATGTACGCAAGTTCTTAATTTCAACTTACAAATGACTGGTATCTGCACTATATTCATACCAACTGGTCCCAGACTTCAAGCAGTCTAACCAGCAGTTCTCAAAGGGAGTGTTTCACATCTCCACAAGGCTTGCTAACTTAGTGTTTTTATTTAGAAAAAAACATGTGAGACAAAGAGGAACTATCGTATCAGTCCATCTACTTGCAATCACCTCTCTTTCTACTCTAATTCCTTTCACTGTCCCAGACAGAACTGCTTATTAAGTTTGTCGAGGAGATGCTGTATTTCCAATGTACCACAATCAAATGTATATGAAATCTAGTCTTAAAATACACATCAAGTGGGCAATGCCACTAGCCTGCCCATTGTTAAAACCAGCCATACGTGATTATTTTAGAACACAAACTCTCACATTTTGCTGTAATGAATGCCAACATAAACTACTCATTGGGTAAGATGCACAGGCTAAATTTTTGTTATTCCTGCTGTAGGTGTGGACATTTATTGTCCATCCCTAATGGCCTTTAAGAAAGCGGCGGTGAACTGTCTTTCTGAACCATTGCAGTGCATTTAGTGCACGTAGACCCACAATTCTGTTAGAAAGAGACTTCAAGGCTGTTGAGCTGGTGACAGTGAAGGAACAGCAATATGTTTCCAAGCCAGACACATATTTTAAGTTTCTGATATAATGGATGTATACATGTTGACAGATATATTGGGCTGTGTTTTTGGGCCCCAGTGAGGATAGAATTGGGTCCCAAGGAACCAGTGTCACCCACATGCCAATTTCTGACACAATTGCCATCTCAAGTCATTCTACAGGTAGGCCTGAGGTGAGCAACGCTACCTGGCCCATGAGGCAGTTAGAGATAACAAGGCTGGATGAACACAGCAGGTCAAGCAGCATCACAGGAGCAGGAAAACTTGACATTTCGGGCCTAAACCCTTCATCAGAAATGGGGAAGGGGAAGAGGGTTCTGAAATAAATAGGGAGAGAGGGGGAGGTGGATAGAGGATGGATAGAGGAGAGGATAGGTGGAGAGGAGGCAGACAAGTCGAAGAGGCGGGGATGGAGCCAGTAAAGGTGAGTGTAGGTAGGGGGGTAGGGAGGAAATAGGTCAGTCCAGGGAGGACGGACAGGTCAAGGGGGCGGGATGATGTTAGTAGATAGGAGATGGGGGTGTGGCTTGAGGTAAGAGGGAAAACAGGTTAGGGAGGTGGAGATGAGCTGGGCTGGTTTTGGGATGCGGTTGAGGGAGGGGAGATTTTGAAGCTTGTGAAATCCACATTGATGCCATTGGGCTGCAGGGTTCCCAGGCT
>JAHRHZ010000144.1:59226006-59334586 GCA_024137785.1 Ginglymostoma cirratum
GGTGTGGTGGGGCTGGAGGGGAGTGTGGAGCGGACAAGGGAGTCGCGGAGGGAGTGGTCCCTCTGGAAGGCAGATAAGGGTGGGGAGGGAAAAATGTCTTTGGTGGTGGGGTCTGATTGCAGATGGCAGAAGTGTCGGAGGATGATGCGTTGGATCCGGAGGTTGGTGGGGTGGTATGTGAGGACGAGGGGGATTCTTTTTTGGTTATTGTTGCGGGGACGGGGCGTGAGGGATGTGTTCTGGGAAATGCGGGAGACACGGTCGAGGGCGTTCTCGACCACTGTTGGGGGGAAGTTGCGGTCCTTGAAGAATGAGGACATTTGAGATGTGCGGGATTGGAATGTCTCATCCTGGGAGCAGATGTGGCGGAGGCGAAGGAATTGGGAATAGGAGATGGAATTTTTGCAGGAGAGTGGGTGGGAGGAGGTGTATTCCAGGTAGCTGTGGGAGTCAGTGGGCTTGAAATGGACATCTGTCTCTCGGTGGTTGCCCGAGATGGAGACAGAGAGGTCCGGGAAGGAGAGAGAAGTGTTGGAGATGGTCCAGGTGAACTTCAGGTTGGGGTGGAAGGTGTTGGTGAATTGGATGAACTGTTCGAGCTCCTCGTGGGAGCACGAGGCGGCGCCGATGCAGTCATCAATGTAACGGAGGAAGAGGTGGGGTTTCGGGCCAGTGTAGGTGCGGAAGAGGGATTGTTCCACATAACCTACAAAGAGGCAGGCATAGCTTGGGCCCATGCGGGTACCCATGGCCACCCCCTTTGTCTGTAGGAAGTGGGAGGAATTGAAAGAAAAGTTGTTGAGGGTGAGGACGAGTTCGGCTAGGCGGATGAGGGTGTCGGTGGAGGGGGATTGGTCCGTTCTGCGGGACAGGAAGAAGCGGAGGGCCTTTAGGCCATCAGCATGGGGAATACAGGTGTATAGGGACTGGACGTCCATAGTAAAGATGAGGTGTTGGGGACCGGGGAATTGGAATTTCTGGAGGAGGTAGAGGGTGTGGGTGGTGTCACGGACGTAGGTAGGGAGTTCCTGGACCAAGGGGGTGAAAATGGAGTCTAGGTAGGTGGAGATGAGTTCAGTGGGGCAGGAGCAGGCGGAGACAATGGGTCGACCAGGGCATTCAGGTTTGTGGATTTTGGGGAGGAGATAGAAGCGGGCGGTGCGGGGTTGGGGAACGATGAGGTTGGAGGCGGTGGGTGGGATGTCACCTGAGGTGATGAGGTTGTGGATGGTTTGGGAGATGATGGTTTTGTGATCGGGGATGGGGTCATGATCTAGGGGGCGGTAGGAGGAGGTGTCAGAGAGTTGGCGCCTGGCCTCAGCAATGTAGAGGTCAGTGCGCCATACTACGACTGCCCCTCCCTTGTCCGCGGGTTTTATGGTGAGGTTGGGATTGGAGCGGAGGGAGTGGAGGGCTGCACGTTCTGCGGGGGAGAGGTTGGAGTGTTTGAGAGGGGTAGAGAGGTTGAGGCGATTGATGTCTCGACGGCAGTTGGAGATGATGAGGTCGAGGGAGGGTAGGAGGCCTTGGGGTGGTGTCCAGGAGGAGGGCTTGTGTTGGAGGCGGGAGAAGGGGTCAGTAGAGGGAGGGTTAGATTCGCGGTTGGAGAAGTAAGTGTGGAGGCGGAGGCGGCGGAAAAACTGCTCAATATCCAAGCGTGAGCGGTATTCGTTGATATGTGGGTGGAGGGGGACAAAGGTGAGCCCTTTACTGAGGACTGACCGTTCGTCCTCAGTAAGGGGGAGGTCTGGGGGGATGGTGAAGACTCGGCAGGGCTTAGTGTTGCTGTCTCCTCTGGAGCTGCTGGCTGTGGAGGCTGTGGGCAGAGCGTTGTTGGCGTCGGCTGTGGGCGGAGTTACGTCTGCGTCAGCTGTGGGCGGAGTTACGTCAGCAGTGGGCGGAGTTGCATTGGCATCGGCGGTGGGCGGAGGTACATCAGCGGTGGCTGTTGTGTCGGCTTCGGCGGTGGGTGGAGCGGCGGCGGCGGCAGCAACAGCGATGACGGTGTTGGTTTCGGTGATGGAGGCGGTGGTTTCAGCAGCGGCGGCGTTCGCTGTCCCGGAAGTGGGGTGCCCGGCGGTGGCGGATGTGACATCATCAGTGGGTTCTCCGACAGTAGCCTCGTGGCCAATGGCGGCGGGTACATTGTGGGGGAGGTCCTGGGTACAGGTGGGGATTTGGGGAATGGGGGAAGCCCGTTTTGGGTGGTGGGCATCAGTAAGTTTACTGTACTTACAGTTTTTGGTGTCCAATAAAGCTGACTGGAATTGTGAATTCAAGCTGTGGATCCTACGGAGAATAAAAAACAGAAGAGGTCCTTTGCAGGTCTGGGAGAGGGAGGCTCTGAGCTGGGGGAGTCTTGATTGTAGTGCCTGGAGGTGCCTGCGCATTGCTGCAAGTGTGTGTTTCAGGAGTCGCAGGGAGAAGCGCTTCTGGAGGGTCTCAATGTTCTCCATGTAGATATTGTCACAGTTGGGGCCAAATTGGGAAGGCTTGAATGTGGATTGTAGTCCATTGGGGATGATCTGGTTCTGTAGGCAGGTACTAAGAAGGGTGATGTGGCTGTGGTACCTGGTTTGCTTCAGGACGTGGTCGAGCAGTTTCAAGGCCGAAGAGGTGATGAGGGAGTTGCAGTGGGAGAGAGATTCCCTGAGGTTTGTCCGGAGGGAGGAGGGTAACTTCTTCAGGGTAGGCATCCTTAGAAGAGGCTTCGCAGTGGGGTTAAAATTGTATCAGAGATAAAAGGTACTGCAGATGCTGGAGAATCTGAGATAACAAGCATGGGGCTGGATGAACACAGCAGGTCAAGCAGCATCACAGGAGCAGGAAAACTTGACGTTTCGGGCCTAAACCCTTCATCCAATTCACCAACACCTTCCACCCCAACCTGAAGTTCACCTGGACCATCTCCAACACTTCTCTCTCCTTCCTGGACCTCTCTGTCTCCATCTCGGGCAACCACCTAGAGACAGATGTCCATTTCAAGCCCACTGACTCCCACAGCTACCTGGAATACACCTCCTCCCACCCACCCTCCTGCAAAAATTCCATCTCCTATTCCCAATTCCTTCGCCTCCACCACATCTGCTCCCAGGATGAGACATTCCAATCCCGCACATCTCAAATGTCCTCATTCTTCAAGGACCGCAACTTCCCCCCAACAGTGGTCGAGAACGCCCTCGACCGTGTCTCCCGCATTTCCCGGAACACATCCCTCACGCCCCGTCCCCGCAACAATAACCAAAAAAGAATCCCCCTCGTCCTCACATACCACCCCACCAACCTCTGGATCCAATGCATCATCCTCCGACACTTCTGCCATCTGCAATCAGACCCCACCACCAAAGACATTTTTCCCTCCCCACCCTTATCTGCCTTCCGGAGGGACCAGTCCCTCCGCGACTCCCTTGTCCACTCCACACTCCCCTCCAGCCCCACCACACCCGGCACTTTTCCTTGTAACCGCAGGAAGTGCTACACCTGCCCCCACACCTCCTCCCTCACCCCAATCCCAGGCCCCAAGAAGACTTTCCACATCAGGCAGAGGTTCACCTGCACATCTGCCAATGTGGTATACTGCATCCGCTGTACCTGTTGTGGCTTCCTCTACATCGGGGAAACCAAGCGGAGGCTTGGGGACCGCTTTGCAGAACACCTGCGCTCAGTTCGCAACAAACAACTGCACCTCCCAGTCGCGAACCATTTCAACTCCCCCTCCCATTCCTCAGATGACATGTCCATCCTTGGCCTCCTGCAATGCCACAGTGATGCCACCCGAAGGCTGCAGGAACAGCAAATCATATTCAGCCTGGGAACCCTGCAGCCCAATGGTATCAATGTGGATTTCACAAGCTTCAAAATCTCCCCTCCCTCAACTGCATCCCAAAACCAGCCCAGCTCATCTCCACCTCCCTAACCTGTTTTTCCTCTCACCTCAAGCCACACCCCCATCTCCTATCTACTAACATCATCCCGCCCCCTTGACCTGTCCGTCCTCCCTGGACTGACCTATTTCCTCCCTACCCCGCTACCTACACTCACCTTTACTGGCTCCATCCCCGCCTCTTCGACTTGTCTGCCTCCTCTCCACCTATCCTCTCCTCTATCCATCCTCTATCCACCTCCCCCTCTCTCCCTATTTATTTCAGAACCCTCTTCCCCTCCCCCATTTCTGATGAAGGGTTTAGGCCTGAAACGTCAAGTTTTCCTGCTCCTATGATGCTGCTTGACCTGCTGTGTTCATCCAGCCCCATGCTTGTTATCTCGGATTCTCCAGCATCTGAAGTACCTTTTATCCATGAGGCAGTTTGTTGTTTAGGCTGATGAAGGGTCTTGTTAATTGAAATTAAAGGTGGCTGACTCCATCGTGTTTCCCAGAATGACAGGGAGAAGCTGTTCAACTATCAACACTCAGCACTCAGTGGCAAACTACAGGAGATAGCGGTCATACAGCCCAACTCGCCTGCCTGATAATGGGTGCAGCACCATCACCACGTACCCAACACCATCCCCAACACACCTCACCATTCCCCACCCACCACCATCACCAGCACCAGCACCAGTACCAGCTCACCATGCACCCGTCCTGCAACACTGACTGCCTAGCTGCTGCATCTGTTTTGTAAATTTGGGATTGAAGAAAGGTTGGTAACTGTGCACCTCTACATTGTAGTACCATCTATATTAGTGATCACCCATTACAGGCTGCAATTCCGCTAAAACTTTTAATTCACCTTCCAACTTTGAGAGCTTGTGTGCCATGTTTAATTGAACAGAGAGCCTGTTTTCATGCCAATTAGAGGTCTGTCTTCCTGAAAATCTCAATAAACGGCTTTTCCTCCTGCTTGGGGTGGATTCAGCACCTGTACCCTAACCCCGGGAGAAAAATCCAGCCCAGTAATCTTTACAATATAACAATGTTGCTAGCAGTTATACTACTTTCAATAAACTGCAAACATCCCTAATCATTTCAGGAACATTTTCTTTCAAATGTACTCACGGCATTCGTCAAAGGGCTCATCAGAGTAATCTCCACAGTCATTATCTACATCACATTTCCAGGATTGTGGAATGCAGTGGCCATTGTTACATTTAAACTGGCCTGGATGACAAGTTCGGGAAGCACAGTGAGCAGGATCCTCATCGGAATTATCTATGCAGTCGTTCTCCCCATCACATTGCCAGGATTCAGGAATACAGCGTTTATTGGCACACTGCCACTGGTAGTTCTCACACTGGTGATTGACTGGAAAAAAAAATTACAGATTTGATTCACTGATACAGTCTATCTCTAACTCATTAACATTCTGATGCCAGTGGGATGACCCAGCTCAATTGGTTGAATGGCTGGTTTGTAATACAGTGTCACACCAATAGTACGGATTCAATTCTCATACCAGCTGAGGTCACCATGAATGTCTCACCTTCTCAACCTTGCCCCTTACCCAAGCCATGGTGACTGTCAGGTTAAACTCATCACCAATCATCTCTAACCAATAAATGAGCAACCCTATGGTCTTCTGTGACTATGGCAACTTTACATACAGTAGGAATTGGAAAACGGGGGCTGGAGTAGATGGTGATCCCACCAACACTCCAAAACATTAAGTTCTGAAGATTTTAACTCCACAGTCTTGCTTCCATGTCTAGATTCGGACCAGAAGGTGAGTGTCAGAATTGGAAGGTGGCCAAGCTCTTACTGGAGTTCCTAGAAACCTAGAAAGCTCATAGACATCACACTGACATTTTGGTATGATCTCCTATAAAAACAGATCATAAGATTTTCTCTAAATATTTTTTTAAAAAGGCATTGTGTTAAAGTGAATATTGATCATATAGAAAGTGGGTCTAGGAATCAACAATATAAAATAATAGGAGATAGCACAGCCATCAGATTTCCATGTGGCATTTGTTAAGATATGACATTAAAGATTATTGCAGAAATTAAAACATGTGGTGGGTAGCATATTGGCATGGAGAGATGTTTAGCTAGTTAACAGTAAACAGTGTGTAGGTGTAAATGGGTCATTTTCTGGTTGGCAAGATGCAACTATTGGTGTGCCACAGGGATCAGTGCTTGAGCCTCAACTTTTTCGAATTTAAATAGATGACTTGAATAGTTGCTAAATTTTCAAATGGCACAAGGATACGTAGGGAAATAAGAGATAGTAAGAACTGTCGATGCTGGAGTCAGAGATAACACAGTGTGGAGCTGGAGGTACACAGCAGGCCAGGCAGCATCAGAGGAGCAGGAAAGCTGACGTTTCGGCTCAGGACCCTTCTTCAGAAAATTTTCCTGCTCCTCTGATGCTGCCTGGCCTGCTGTGTACCTCCAGCCCCATACTGTGTTATGTAGGAAAATAAGTTATGATATGTTCATAAAGAAGCTATAGGGATATAGATTGGTTATGTGAGTGGGAAAAGATCAGGCAAGTGGACTATTATATGGGAAAATGTGAAATTGTCATTTATAGCAGGGAGAATAAAAATAAAACGTATTATCTAAATTTTGAGATATTGCAGAGTTTGGAGATGCAAAGAGATCTGGGTAACTTGCTGCATTAATTATAAAAGATTAATGTTCAGGTGCAGCAAGTACTTAGGAAGACTTATCGATAACATGTTATTATTTGTTGTGAGAAAATTGATGACAAAAGTAGAAGATTGTGCTTCAGTTATACAGGATACCAGTCAGACCACCACATAATGCTCTGCGTAGTTTTGGTCTCCTTATTTAAGGAAGGGCATAACTGTTTTGGAAACAGTTCAGAGAAGGTTTACCAGACTCATACCTGGAATGTGTGGATTGTTTTATGTGGAAAGGTTGGACAGGTTAGGTTTGTATTCACTGGAGTTTAGAAGAATAAAAGGTGACTTAACTGAAATGTAAAAGATCCTAAACAGGCTCAGCCGGTCTGGCAGCATCTGTGAAGAAAAATATATTGGGCCTGGTGGCCCTGCCTCAGAAGGGTCTGAGGACTGGTTACCGGACCCGAAAAGTTAACTCTGATTTTTCTTCACAGATGCTGCCAGACCTGCTGAGCTTTTCCAGCAACTTCTGTTTTTGTTCCTGATTTACAGCATCCACAGTTCTTTCGGTTTGTATTTTGTAAAAGATCCTAAATGTACAAGAGTGCTCTTGGCAAGGTAAATGTTTCTTCTTGGAGGAGAATGTAAAACTAGGGATCACCATCTAAAAATAAAAGTTTGCATATTTAAGTTAGAGATGGGGAGAATGTTTTCCTTACAGAGGATCTTGAGCCTTCAGAACCCCTGTCATCCAAAGACAGTGGAAGCCACGTCTTTGAATATTTTTAAGGCAGAGGTGGATAGATTTTTGATAAGCATGCAGACGAAAAGTCATTGGAATAATTGGAAATGTGGAGTAATCAGATTATGCACAATATTACTGAATGACAGAGGAGGCCCAAGGGACGAGAGCCCTACCTCTACTCTTACTTTGTGCCTTTATGTGGAATTAACAATAAGAAATACTTGCTACAAAGTATGATGTCTTCATCAGATCCATCTGCACACTCCTGATAACCATTACACAAGAAGCTGGGGGCAGTGCAGTTTCCATCATTGCACTGAAACTGTCCAATTCTACAATAATGGGTTGGGCAGGTTGCAGGTTCATCTGATCCATCCTGGCAATCTCTCTGTCCATCACATTTCCACCAGATTGGAATACACCTATGACAGGCATGACAATGAAGTTCGTCTTTGTATATGCGCACAAAATGTTCAAACAAGCAATGTAATTAAAACTACTACTAAAGTCTCAATATTTGCAATACAGATTCACTGAATAAGAATGTTGAAGAATGAATAATGGAGGAAGAGAGAATTTATAAGTTCCTACTTCTGTTGCAGAGCATTTGTAGCTGTAGCATTTTGTTGCACAAAAACAAAATAAATTAACAGAAAATTCTGCAGTGCTAACTAAAATAACTCCACAGCGGCCAGTGTCCCATCACCAAGTCACCCTTTAGTTATACATGCACAGACTTTGATTTTCGTACTGCTTCAGTCCAACTCAGCTATCAGAGCGTCAATAACCCTGAAATTCCCCTTTCTATCTGTTAGTCAGGGCTCCCTGATTGGAGCAAAAACAAAGTTGCTGGAAAAGCTCAGCAGGTCTGGCAGCATCTGTGAAGGGAAAAACAGAGTTAACATTTCGGGTTCAGTGACCCTTCCTCAGAACCAGATTAACGGTCCCAGGGAACTCATATTCTATGAGATGGCAAGAACTGCAGATGCTGGAGTCAGAGACAACACAGTATGGAGCTGGAGGAACAGAGCAGGCCAGGCAGCATCAGAGGAGCAGGAAAGTTGACGTTTTGGGTCGAGGCCTGTCTTCAGAAATGGGGAGGGGAAAGGAGCTGGGAAATAAATAGAGGAGGGGTGGGGCTGGGGAAAGTAGGTGGGATGGTGATAGGTGAGCACAGGTAGGGATTGGTGGGGATTAGTCAGTGGATAGGTGGAAGAGAAGATGGACAGGTTGTGTCAGGTCATGGATGCGGGATGAGAGGGAGGCTGGGACACCCAAATAAACAAGTCAGAAGTGTATGAATGTCATACTGCAAAATGGACTAAGAGATTGGAGGAGTAAATCTGTATATAAACTAGAAGTGATTTTAATTGTTTAACCTGTATTTAGATTTAAAAGCCCAGCTACCCAACCACTTTGGCACACCATACCCTCCATTCCAAGCTATGGCATTTTCATGCTGTTTTGGACTGTATACACACTGCACCAAATAATGAACCCAACAGTACGAATTTCACATGAGGAAAGTTTTAAAAAATTGATTTATAACTTTCTTAAAACAGTCACACTTGCTAAAGCTCCATAAAAATGTCCTTTAAAGAATCAGTAGTAGGAAATGCATTGCTTGACACCTATTCTACCTGTGTAAATAAACACTTAAGCAAATAAGGAATAAATCCAAGAGAAGAATTTTCAGTCAAGCCATGTTTCCCCTTGAGTACAGTTTTTCAACAGAATGATAGATATTTGCTCTCGCAGAATTAATAATGACACTTGTCTGAAAGCCTAGACGTAAATTAATCCGTTGAAACAGCTGTGCCTTGATCGATTGACATTTTTTTGTTACCATAGGGTTCACTGGCTCTGTACAGTGTGTCAACAAGGTGATTGGGCATAGACACTCCATAGGTTAGCATGGAGGATATGACGGATGCTGGAAGAGGATGTGGGTGAAGAGGCATAGTTTGGTTCGGACTCATGAGGGCCATATCAGGTTGGCAGAGGGGAACAAGTTGGCAGGGTGAAGACCTTTTGAAATTATCTTTCAGAAAGGTTCTGTCATCAAGACTATGGTTCACAACATTTCTGAGCGGCTGTGAATCATAACTACTTCAAAAGCTGGCCCGACTCCGCAAAATTTCAGAGGTGCCTTTCTCTGATATGGAATTGGCCAGGTTGGGAGTTCTTTTTGTACCAACCCAAATCGGGAATGTGAAGTTGGGTCAAGAATCCCAGAATCAATTCCCAGCCACCATTTTTAAAAGATCCGTAAAATCTCCCAACTCAATATTTAATTGAAAATACAGCCTAACCTTTCAGGTTTGTGTCTTTTCAACAGAAATAAGGTAAGTCCAAAGATGTGCAGGTTAGGTGGATTGCCCATAGGGTGAAGGGATGTGCAGGCTAGGGAAATGCAGGGTTACAGGGATAGGGTAGTGGGGGAGTCTGGGTGGAATGCTCTTCAGATAGTTAGTGTGGACTCGATGAGCTGAATGGCCTGCTTCCACATTGTAGGGATTCTATGATTCTAACTAGAGATGTAATTGTTCTTCAGTGAAGGGTGGGTGGAACAAAGATAAAAGGGAAAACTCTGACAGGATCAATGACAGGAGAGATTGAATGAGAGAAAATTCATTCCTCCAGGGCCAAAGGGAATGTGGTAAGGAAAGGAACAAAAGATGTTCCTGGAGCAGGTATGCTACTGGCTGAAAGACAAGTAGTAAATGAAACAAATAGAGGAAAGGAAACAGGATGGGCTTGTTGAACTAAATGTTTTGTTGAGCTCAATGTGAGTTCATTTCTGATGAAGGGTTTAGGCCCGAAACGTCAAGTTTTCCTGCTCCTATGATGCTGCTTGACCTGCTGTGTTCATCCAGCCCCACGCTTGTTATCTCAATCTTTTAAAACTCCTGTTTTCTTCACAAAGAATTTCAGATCCTCATTTTCAAGGGCTAACTTAATCGTCAAATGACAGCAGTGAGTATCGAACCTGAGTTCCAAGTGAGTGGCCTTTACCAGAACTTCCCCAACTCTGCTTACTTGGGGTAGCATGGAAGCTCAATGGTTAGCACCGCTGCCTCACAGTGCCAGGACCCAAATCCACCCATGGGCGACTGTCTATTTGGAGCTTGCACATTCTCCCTGTATCTGTGCGGGTCTCCTCTGGTTTCCTCCCCAGTCCAAAGACGTGCAGCTTAGGTGGACTGGCCATGGGATATGCAGGGTTAAAGGATTAGGGTAGGGGAGCAGGTCTTCGAAGGGTCAGTGTGGACTCAATGGGCTGAATGGCATGCTTCTACACTGTAGGGACTCTATGAACATTTTGGGTGCTGTAGATCCACCAAAAGTTATCTTCAGCAATGCTTCTGAATTTAGCCACTGTCTTCTTCAGCTTGCCTGAACTGTACCATGAGACTCATCATCACAAAGCTCTGATGACTCAATTCCCTTTTGAATAGAATCAGCTAGAAGTTTTGATTTCCAATCTCTTTTTTCGTAATTTGCTTAGAAACTGAAAGTGTCAGGATTTGTCTGAAAGAAAGGTCAAGTTTTGAAACCATGGATTCCATTATATTTGAAACATTCAGCTTTGCTTTCTTGAAACAATAAGTGTGACAGTATGTACCCTTATAACTAAACAAGAAAAAATAGGTGCAATTCAGAAAATACCAGAAATGTAAATAACACTAGATTGGAGTTGAAGATGCGAAGAAACAATAGCAATGTAGCATTAATTATTGTACCTTTCGTTATCAAGACATCTGTACTGTGTACTTGTGCATATGGGGATACATTGAGTGATGCTGCCAGACTGCTTAATGAAGTTATCTGGACATTCACATGTGTGACCTTGACCACCTTCTGCTATCAGACATAGATGGGAGCAGCCACCATTATCTTTATCACATGGATTGTTTGCTGGAAAAAGGAGGTATAAAAGTAACTGTTAATAAAGAAATTTCTTTCAATGCACATACAAGGAAGCAAATAATAAACAATAATTGGAAGTGTGGTACAAGGCTGCATAATTAAGTAAGGGTAAACATGAATAGCTTTCACTCAACTCTTGAGAACAAATCGAAATGCAGCTTTTTTCAAAAAATAAATAAACATTAATTCTCGCAGAGTCTGATGAAAGTAAACCTTCACAAAGAAGGTCACCTAGGATGAAGACCAGAGAATGAAGACTGTGACACAGACAGCACAACTGGTGCCAAATCCTCTTATGAACTGGATGACGACGCTTCTGAAAGTCAATACTCATCTATCACTACACATCAACAGAAGAAAGATTACAAGATGGAGTTTGACAATGATCACCAGCAGTACAAGCATCTATAAGCTGAAGTTGATGGAATTACTATACAATTTTTTCCTGTTGGACAGGAAGATTGATGAGACTGACAATGATGAGCTGTACCACATTGTTGTTGTTGCTAATGTAACAGACTAAAGGAAGTGGCAAATTCTGCGGATTGTAAGGCAAAGAAGAAGCAAACTGCTGACTATAATTCAAAAAGCATCTCATTATCTGAGACATCTGATGGACACAAATGTCTCTATCTAAATACAATTTTATTTATTTTCTTTTTATTGCTGTGATTCCTTAGTTTCTTATACTTTCTGGGGATTGGCATTTTGCTTCAGTTTCTTAAAAAGAAGGGAATGGGCATAAAGCATGTAGCTCATCTGATTGGCACAATGTATTAGCATGGATTAATAATGGTTAATGAACAAAAAACATGTCCAGAGGTTGATGGATTGTTGAATATCAAAGAAATCAGTTAGATCAGCCATGATTCTTAATGACTCATGGACCAGGCTCATGGAGCCAAATGGCTTACTCCTGTATCTATTTCTAATATTCTTCTGACTAAAGACCAAATAGGAGCAGCTATCAGTAAGAAAGTTTGACTGAAAATAAGAAATAATGCAGTTTTACAGTGGCAGAACATTTCCATTTGTATTTATAAGGATTACTTGATATTCAATTTTGTTGAAATTGACAGTTACCTAAATCAACCAATCAATTAACAGCATCTGAAATGCCTTCCAGCATAAGTCAGCAACAGCAAAACAAGTGTCGGCCAAACCATTTCATTCAACTGTTTTTTTTCCCTTCAGCTGTGGGGGAGTGAGATGACAGTACAACTCGCATTTTCATTGCTATCCATCATATAATTTCAGTTCAGGGTACTATCCTACTGCACATGTGCAGCCCTAACATGTACGATCAAAACATAAGATATTGAGAACAATATGATGAGACAAGGCAAAATAAATCTTGCCAATAAAACATAAATCTTTAATAGCTGAATGTTCCATAAGTAATTAGTTAAGAAATTACTGGACATATTAATCATTTCAAAATATGGCTTGCAATGCAACCCAAAGGATGTATGAGCTACAATATGCTCCAATTTACATCAGTTTTAAGCTTACACACTTACCAATTGGCTGTCGGTATGGATGGTATACATGAATGTCAAAGGGCCGATGGGTGGTGTTCACCAACAACACCCTGCCTTCCCCTGTGTATTTATTTGCTTTCTCCACTGATTTTGTATTCCAGTCAGTCCAATATATTGTATCTTCAAATAGGCTAATGGCAAACGGGTGGCTTAGGGTTCCATCAAATACCGTGTGCCGATGGTTCCCATCCAGGTTAGAAAATCTATAAAGATCAAACCATTTATGCTTCCATCAGAAAGTCACACTAACATTTGATAAAAAGCTTCCAATCAATGGACTTCAATGATAATTTTTAAGACTTTTGTTTTACATAAACTTGTCATCACAATTGGTTTAAAAGATTAAAAAGTTACAAATGTGGAAGAGTATATGACTTAGATTACTGCCATCTTTGAGAAGAAAATGACAGCGGTCATTTCACAGAACAGAAGGAAGCTTGAATGCAACTACTAATAAAAAGCAATGCAATAAAATGTATTCCATGATCAATATTTTGATAGAGGCTCAAATTTTCCTGGAAACCTGTGTCAATTTATTTTTCTACTTTTGCATCTAATCAAATACAGGATATCTACAACTGTTAACTAGATTAAAAAAGAAGTTTCTGGGTAAAGACTCTCAGTGCTGGAATGTCGGAAGTGTCATGCGGTTTTTGACACCCCAGTCACATATTAATGAAGCACGATAGCTGCAAATTAAAATCATAGATCACCAACTGCTTGTTATAAGGAGCTTTAATTAATATATTAATGTAAAGAATATGCCAGTTATTTTAAAATCAGCTCAAATAAATTACCTAAATTTACATACTTAGTATTAGTGCATTCTCATGCTATTCTCATTGTGGTGGATTCCTATCAGAAAGGCAAAATAAAAGGAGTAAGTCATCAATGGTAAGATTGGATAAGGGCCAACATAATTTAGTCTATGTCATCCTTCATGCTGTCCACGAATATCTGGAGTACTCTTTTAATAATAAAATGTGCTCTATTGTACCTATTGTATCATCCCAACACTTTGCTGTCAAAGTTAAAGTTTGGCAAAAAACTTCAGAAATACTTACTCAATATAATTCAGATGAGCATCAGTCCAATAGAGTTTATCATTTGTGTAGTCAATGGTCAATCCATTGGGCCACTCCAATTTTTTGGTAACAATGGCAGATTTGTTTTTACCATCCATACCCATGCGTCCAATATACGCTTGATAACCCCAGTCAGTCCAAAAAATATATCTGAAGAAAGTTATAAATATGTAAAATCACTTCAGATTTTATGTTGTCAATTTACCGTGTGGAGCATGACAAGAATTTCAAGCAACTCAATAAGGTTGTTAAAGTACATTTGCTTTTGCTCTAAATAGAAGCTCTTATATATCATAGGGAGTTGGATCTGTTCCCTGCAGCAAGGATGAGACCACATGGTTGTATTGTCAGCCCGGTACCAGAGTGACATATCTGGTCTGGAGTGACTTGATTGATGAATAAGATCGTGAATCGTGTTGACAAGGCATAAGTAGAAATGAAGTTTCCTCTTGTGGATGAATCCAGAACTAGTGGTTGTATCTTAAACTTATGTGCTGCTCTCTTAGGCCAGAGATGAGCAGAACAACTTTCTTTCAAAGGATAATACGATTTTAGGATGCTCTACCTCAGAAGGCTGTGAAGTCGTGCTCACTGAATATTTTTAAGCCAGATGTAGATAAAATTCTTGTTAGCCAATGTAATCAACGTTATCAGGAGTAGTTAGGCTACATATGGCTTCATATCAGGCTTTACATGTTTGCTAGTTCAGAGAATCTGATCAGCAATTCTTTTCTTGCAATAGTTTAAGGCTGCGCTTTCAATTTGAGCAGCTATCTCAGTACAAGGTTCAAATTCACACAGGAATGATGAGCAAGATGTGATTCAGATCATTTTAATTGGTCATGTTCACCTTGCACAATGTATTTTGGCTCAATTTACTGTTTTGGCTTCTTACTTGTTAACCAAACATAGTTGAGATGAAAGTTACAGCAATACAGTCTGTGGGCATGTTTCCAAAATGTCAGGAGCTCGAACAAGGAAGTAATGACTTCTTAAAGATGGCACAGCGATTAGCACTGCTATCTCATAGTACCAGGGACCTAAGTTCAATTCCAGCGTTGAGTGACTATCTGTGTGGAGGTTGCACATTCGTCAGTGTCTGCACAGGTTTCCTCCAGGTGCTCCGGTTTCCTCCTGCAGTCCAAAGACGCGCAGGTTAGGTGGATTGGCCATGATAAGTGCAGGGTTATGAGGATAAGGTGCAGCCTGGGTGGGATGCCCTTTGGAAGGCAAGTGCGGATGCAATGGGCAGCAAACTGTCTTTTCATACTGTTGGGATTCTATGACTCTGTAAATAACATTTTAAAAATTATCCATTCTTCTCTTGGGCTTGGAGTTTCTATGTGATCGTGTGTATCTCTTTTTACATGCAACACCATCCTTAGAACAGGTGAAATGTGGTTGAGAATTGGCAGGGGCAGTTAGGCAGCACCAGCCAGAACAATGGTGGTTGGTGAGAGAAGCAAGAAAAATTGGACTGGGGGTGGCCATTGCTTCCAGGGCCCCAAGACAGGCCACAAATTGCCCAATTATGACCCCTCCTCCATTAAATCCAAAGGACGGCCCCCAGAATTAAACAGGCTGTCTCCTCACACTCATTGCCAATAAAATACAAGTAGCAATAGGTTTGAACCATCAATTCATCAGTTAATCTCAAGTTTTGTCTGCTTTAAACAATAAAAACATTCCTGGTCCTTAACCAGATCATGACATAACTTTGAACCGCTGGCCTCTGAGCAGAAGGAGCCATCCTCTGCTTCCCTGCTACTGGCAGGACATTATGGTTCTGGGGCGACAGGCCAGTTTCCACTATCCGACTCTAAAAGCTTCCCTCACTATTTTTCAGGTCCCTGCTTCCCAGTCAATTCCTTTTAGGTATAGTTTGAACGAACAATCAACTGCATACTGTGCTCCAATCTCAATAGTATAGTTTTCTACTGTATAAGTTTCAATTATTTAGATGCTGGGTTGGCACTGTGATCATACACACACATTTTTAGCTATGTTACTAAAAGTTTTCAAAGGTAGTCCTCCAACATGTCAAGGAACATTTTAAAAGTCTTTTTTTGAAATTACATTTTGAAACACTGCCTGCTTGGGTTAGTTCAGAAGAAAAACTTGTACTTGTCAATATGTCAATGAATTCGAGCAGAAACCCAAGGGGATAAAGCATTTCCCAAAGACAGTTGTAATTGTGGGCACAAATTGTAGCAGAATCACTTATTGTGCCAACGTAGAAACCCTAGCCCTTGATGCATTTTCTTTAAAAACATGGGAAAATAATTTTGGGTCCTCTTACCCATATTTTGGATAGACAGCAATAGCTCGAGGGTTCTCAAAGCAGTAAATATTGCCTGTATCCACACAGTGATCAGCCAGCATTTTACGGAACCTTCCATCAAGTTCCGCAACATTGAGGCAATTTTTAAATTGATCAAGCCAGTACAGCTTCCTGCAATAAAATTAAAGACTCATTTGACTTGCACAAAAGACAATATTCAACGTTTTCCAATAGTAACCCATATACAATAAATTTGGATAAATATTTAAAAAGGAAAGATTTTCAGAGTTCTGGAGGAAAAACAAGGCTGTTGGACTAATTGACAATTCATTCAGAGATTTGGCATAGCCATGGTGGGCTGAATGGCCCTCTCTGCTGTTTTATTTAATGCTAGCATATCAGTAGGTAATACTGGGAAGTAACTGACCTTATGCAACAACAATCAATTGTCTAGATTATACAATAAATGCATTGTTGGAAGTTAATACGTTGGGAAGTTGACAAGGTTCAACTTACTCAGATTCTGGTCATGCCCGTTTATTATTAGCCTTAACTACTTTCACTATTCCCGACCAAAAATCACTGTTAACAAAATTTCAGCTCATTCCACTGCATCTTTAAACATATGTAGGAAAAGAAATATAAGAGCAAACAACTGCGGATGCTGGAAATTTGAAATAAAAACAGAAAATTGTGTAAATGCTCAATAGTTCTGGAAGCCTCTGTGCAGAGAAATCAAAGTTAATTAAGGGATGTTACCAGGCCTGCTGGTTTCTGGTTTTATTTTGGAAAAGAAATATCCAAATGAGTTACAAAATAAAGGGGGAAAATAGTCTCAAATCGCACTCATTTCACTGCTTGTATGCATTCACAAGCAAGTAGTGTTGTAAAGTTTCAAGTGGTTAAGAGGCAATACTGTTGATGGAAAAACTGCAGTAGTGTTGAAGCTTCTCTCATGATCTGACAGTAAATGTACTGGCATGCTTATGTGAATTTAGAGTCACCTCTGAGACACATTTGGAAACTTAGAATAAGCTTCATTATACAAGCTCAAAGTGGGCAGCCACACTCAAAAGGAATACTGGGAAGGAAAAGGCATTATGGTATGATACCTGCAATATCTGTGCTTCCTACAACCATGATTCACTTATTAGATACAGAGCCTGATGAAGTTACCTCCTGATTTCTAGCTATGAACATTCACAAAAATCTGGAGAAGTTTCACACAAGCCACAATGTGGCTTCAATCTACTCTTCAGAAGAGATTAGAAGTCTCCAGCAGACAACACTTGAGTTGTTAGTGAATAATGTTACATTAACATCACCTTCAACTGTTTGGTTTTGTTTACTATAGATTGAATTCTATCGAATATTTCTCTCTTAAATTGTTCTATGTACTTGCAGAAGATATTACAAAGGTCACACTTATGCAGTAATAATAAATCACATCTGCTAAGCCATGATCTTATTGAAATGCAAAACAGGCTTGGAGGGCTGAATGGCCAACTCTTGTTCCTTGTCCATGTATTTAAATGTTCAGTAACCCTTCTCAGATTAAGCTGAAGCAATGTCAAGAACGTGAAACAACCAGCTCTGGCTTTACAGACAATGGAATCTATGACTACTACATAGTTTTAATAAGTTTTTTTCTGACAATGTAATTTCAAACTGAATACTACCTACTATATCCATTTAACATTATAAGTCATGACAAAATATCTTTACACACCTTAACTTCGGGCTAATGAAAAATGCTTCAATCCCGAGAAGTCTGGGTTAAATTAAAACCAGTTTTAACATGGCTGAGTTTATTGTGCAATTTAGTTTGGAAATAATAATAAGCATTCACTCCCAAACATTGTAACTGAATAGTTATATTACCTTCCAACCCAGTCAACAGCCAGGCCTTCCGCACCTTGTAAATCGTGGTTAATTATAGTTTCCTTTTTGGTTCCATTCAGGAAAATCCGTTCAATAATTCTTTGACCCAAGTCAATATAGTACAATCTCTGCTCAACTCTATCAAAGTCCAAGGCCACTACATTAATGAGACCTTGTTGAACGAGAGTATAAATTTCCCCATCTATAGACAGATTACGTATGTAGTAGCGATTACTGAAGAGGAGGTAAGGAGCAATATTACTGTTTTGGCGACAACTTCTGCCATCAGGTTCTCGAAGATGTCCTGGGGCACATTTGCAGATGTAGGAACCCTCTGTGTTTTCGCAAATCTGACTGCAAACATCCGGTGTTACATTGCATTCATCAATGTCTTCACAAGTCTGTTGATCATCCATGAGATGGTAGCCAGGGTTACAAGAGCAGAAGAAACTAGTCAATGTGTTGGTGCACACGTGTGTGCAATGATTCAGTGCAGAATCATTGCATTCATCAACACCTGTAACAATACAATCAGAAAATGCAAAATTATTAACAATATAATAGGTAAAATAGTTTCCTTTGGAAAGATTATTATTTAAATTATTTGTAATCTGTTCTTATAAAGCAGAGAAATAAAATAAATTCAAAGATGAATTTTCTTTAATTGCAAAGTGCCAGGTTACTTAAATAATTTAAAATATATAATAGTACAATTTACTCCAAAATTAAAAACACTTATATGAGCAGCTGGAATGCCAAAACAAACTTTAAAATAAAATGCATAATAAGGGAACACACTGTTGGACTGGCAGAGCAGCTGCAAGCAGAAATTATGGTATAAAATCTCCAAGAATAGCAACCCCAGAAGAGAGTAGGAACATCAAATTTTATGTGACGTACAAAGCTGACCGTTATGCATCTCACAAGTTTCGGTGAAAAGGAAAGATATTTAAAACATTTTAAAAATATCAGCTCAACTGTGAAGACCTGGAAGCTTTCAGAATCAATTTCTAATCAAAAGTGAACTAACTGATCTCAACTTGGAGTGGAATTGGGACAAGGAAGTTCTTGTTAACAGATTGTCCTGGTATAGTGAAAGAAAAACCATTTCAAATTTTTTGCTTTTTAAAACATCAGTATCTAGCAATCTCCTGCTGGAAATGTATAGAATGGGTAAGAATAGGGGGATGTGTTTGTGCTGGCCGCTCTGGTAGGATAGCATGAAGAATCTTCCCACATGGTGAAAAAAAATGTAGACTTACCATTTGGGGCATCATACTCCAGCAAGGAGATGTGCAGAAATAATTGGCAAGAAGAAAAAAGATTAAAAGACAAAATTTCAATTGACAGTTATAGTGCAGCATGCCATCTGAGTGAGAAACATCTTCAATCTTTGGGATTCTGCTCAGAAAGGACTGATCTCAGGCTGTACTGACATTTCAACTTCATCATTGTACGGCAGTGGAAACCACTTTGCATTAACAGTAATCTCATATGCAACTGAAGCATAATTAAATCAATTGTACTTTGAACTGAGTCATTCTTCTTATTTCAACGGTGATAAAATGTGCCAAAATTTTGTTTAGTACTAAATTTTGGATACTCTACAGCCCTATCACCAATTGGACAAATCCAGAATCATCCTTCATGTTGATAAGCAGCAGGTTCACAAATCCAACAAAAGTTCTGAAACTGAATACATACCACATGTTTTCTCATCACTGTTATCAGAACAATCATTGACGTCATTGCACAACTTGCCACTTTCAATACAGGCTCCATTGTCACATCTGAAATGGTGTGGAGGGCATGTTGGCTCAGAGGTGACACACAGGTGTTCCCTCTCATCGGATCTATCTCCACAATCATTATCACCATCACAGACCCATAACTGTGAAACACAGCGACCATTTTGACATGTAAACTGGTGCTGGGCACAAGGTTGGTATCTACATCCTCGTTCATCACTGCCATCACCACAATCATTGCGTCGGTCACATCTGTGGTCAAAGTTAGATATTGAATATGGAAATATCATGAACATGCCTCAATAACAGCATTTAAGAAAACATTATACTCATTTCAGAAGTTGCTGGAAAAGCTCAGCTGGTCTGGCAGCATTTGTGAAGAAAATATCAGAGTTAACGTTTTGGGTCCGGTGACCCTCCTCAGAACTCATTGGACCCGAAACATTAACTCTGATTTTTTCTTCACAGATGCTGCCAGACCTGCTGAGCTTTTCCAGCAACTTTTGTTTTTGTTCCTGGTTTATAGGATCTGCAGTTCTTTCGGTTTTTATTATACCAATCTAACTGAAACATAGAAAATAGGAGTAGCAGTAGGTCATTCAGCCCTTTGAGCTTGTTTCACATTCAATAGAATCATGGTTGATCATTCGATTCAAAGCACTATTCCACTTTCTCCCCATTTGCTTTGATCCTTTTAGCCCTAAGAACTATATCCAGCTTATTATTGCAAATATTCAATATTTTGGCTTCCACAGCTTTCTGTGATGGAGACTTCCACAGGCTCACAACTCCCTTGGTGAATAAACTTTTCTTCATCTCAGTCCTACATGGCCTACCTAATATCCTTAAACTGTGATCCCTGGTTCTGGACCACCCAGTCATCAGAAATATCTTTCCCGCATTTATCCTGTCTAGTCTGAATTTTAGAAGTTTAAGTGAGATTCTCCCTCATTCTTCTAAGCTCTTGTTAATATAGTCTTAATCGACCTAGTCTCTCTTCCTACATTAGGTCCTGCTATCCAAGGCATCAATCTGGTAAATCTTCATTACACTTCCTCCACAGCCAGAACATGCTTCCTCAGGTAAGAGAGACCAAGATGCATGTAATACTGCAGGTGCGGTCTCACCAAGGTCTTGTACAATTGTAGCATGACATCCCTGCTCCTGTACTCAAATCTGCTCACTACGAAGGCCAACATACCGTCTGCCTTCTTCACCACCTGCTGCAACTACATGTTTACTTCCAGCAACTGGTGGACTTTCCCAATCTATTGCCATTCAAATATAAATCTGCTTTTGGTACCAAAGTTAATAACTTCACATTTATCCACATTTTACTTCATCTGCCACGGATTTGCTCCTCAGTCAACTTGTCCAAATTATAACGAAGCATCTCGCAGCTCAGCCTCCCACCTAGCTTAATGTCATCTGCAAACTGGAGATATTACATGCAGTTCCCTCATCTAAATCATTCAATACATTTTGTGAATAGCTGGGGTCTATGCACCAATCCCTGTGGCGCCTGTCACTGCCTGCCAATTGAAGAAGACCCTTTTATTCCTGCTCCTCGTTTCATGTCTGCCAACCAGTTTTCTAACCATGTCAGTACACTATCCCCAATTCATGTGTTTAATTTTACCTACTAATCTCTTAGGTGGTCCCTTATCAAAAGTGTCTGAAAGTCTAAATAAGCCACTTCCACTTGCTCCACCCCAACCATCATCAATTTACTTGTTACATCCTCGAAAAATTCCAGCAGATTGTTCAAGCACAATTTCTCTTTTGTAATCTGTGTTGACTCTGACCAACCCTGTCACAGTTTTCCAAGTGCTCTGCTATTTAAACTTTCATAATGGATTCTAGCATTTTCAATGTCTGGCACTACCACTGTCTGGCTAACCACTCCAAAATTCTCCGTTTCTTCCTATATCCTTTTTTGAAAGTAGGGTTACATTAGCGATCCTGCAATCATAGGAACAGTTCCAGAGTCTACAGAATCTTGGAAGAACGTTGAGTATTATGCACAGGATTTGACAAACTTGACTCAACCAAAATTATTTGGTATTGTGAGCAGTCCAAATATCAGAGAACATCTTAAAAGCGAGAAAGTAAGATGGACAGTCAGAAGACATACGTTAAATAAAACTTAAAAATAATTATCTACCCAGGGAAACCAATGAAATGAGGACCATCATAGGCTGAAAAGTTGGTCTGCTGGGAGAAAGGATTGCGGAATGTGATGAGAATGTTAATAGATGGGTTTAAGAGCTATTGGAAAGCAGCAATCATGTTTGGGTTAATGGTTATTTCTTGCATATAAAATTGGGTATAATCTCAATCAGTTTAATACCACTGAACCTCTGTGTTTCTGATGCGGGTGTATTGCTCACACAAACCAATGGAGATGCAGTGAAAGTGTCCCTACCTCTGAGCCAGGAAGTCTGGGTTCAAGTACCACCTGTTCCAGAGGTGTGTAAGAACATCTCTGAATAGGTTGATTAAAAATGTCTACGCAAACCATTAGACAGCCATGAAGTTACACAGTCAGGACTCATCTTCTGATTCAAAATATCCAAAGGAGAAAAAATATGGATCCAATGTGTGAATGAGTAAAACTTATACTTGAGTGAAGATAATTTGCATTAGATCTTTAGAGAATTAGAAAACATCCCATTATTAGACTACGGAAGAGTCTGTACATGTGTAGGTATCAAGGCAAACATAAAAAAGTTGAGAAATTATCCAAAAAACCTCAAAAAAGGACATTAATAATTGTCCAAGAGAAATAACTGGTCATCAATCGTAACCAATCGTCTTTAAAATACATTGATTTTACCTAACTGTGATCATTCAAGCTAAGAGGTTATGTTGACAATGCATCAATTGAATTATTATTTTTATATACATGAAAACTTCTTTGAAGGAGGCATAATAATTTGAAAACCTGAATTTGCTAAAGCATAGATTGATATGAATAGCATGTAACTGTCCCTCATGCAAAAATATTAGCATTCACTGTGCTGCAAGCTCACATTAAAAACTGCATAATTAAACTTTCTACATTGGCCTGAAATTATGGTACTAATAAGTATGAGGATTTCAGAGCTCATGTTCAATAATGAGTAAAACTGACAATAACTTCTAACATCTATTCATTAGCAATTAAATGCAGAACTCCAGAATTTACTGTCGGAAATACCCTGCTTAATACAGGATATACCATTGCAGTCTTTGCTGGGTGACCCAGCACTGAAATCACTATTGGATCATGAACATAAACTGTCTACTATTCTTACTCTAAGATGGTTAAGCCTTGATCAATCAGAAGATTTTGAATGGTCTACCAGGTCATAATTATTGATGAAGAATAACTTTGATCTTGATAAAATAGGATTCCATGCTCGTGAAACTTACTTACTTTCTCAAAAATGAAAATGTTATTATGTTTTTGAAAAGTATTTTTTCTCAAAGTTTGTGGTTTGATTGTTAACTTTCTCAGGTAAACCCATATGTATGTTTGAATCTCTTACTTTTCAAATACATAATCTGTGTTTTACTTTCTCCTTTGCTGACTTTGAAAATTCAGCCTCTCTGGCTTCAGCACTATTCCTGGATGTTACAGATCACTTGCAGAAAGTACTAAATGCAAATTGACAAATTGGAAAAGAGTAAGTCTACACTCTGGAGCCTGGTAAACATTATGAGCAGTTTTTATTTAAATAGTCACATAATCCAAATCATAATTCTATTTTTTTTTCCAAAACTGCACAGATGTTACATTAGAGATAGTAGGAACTGCAGATGCTGGAGAATCTGAGATAACAAGGTGAAGAGCTGGATGAACACAGCAGGTCAAGTAGCATCAGAGGAGCAGGAAAGCTTAACGTTTCGGGCGTGGACTCTTCTTCAGAAATGGGGGAGGGGAAGGGGATTCTGAAATAAATATGGAGAGAGGGGGAGGCGGATAGAAGATGGATAGAGGAGAAGATAGGTGGAGAGGAGACAGACAGGTCAAAGAGGCAGGGATGGAGCCAGTAAAGGTGAGTGTAGGTGGGGAGTTAGGGAGGAGATAGGTCAGTCCAGGGAGGACGGACAAGTCAAGGGGGCAGGATGAGGTTAGTAGGTAGGATATGGGGGTAGGGCTTGAAGTGGGAGGAGGGGATAGGTGGGAGGAAGGACAGGTTAGGAAGGCGCGGACAAGCTGGGCTGATTTTGGGATGCAGTAGGGGGAGGGGAGATTTTGAAGCTTGTGAAGTCCACATTGATACCATTGGGCTGCAGGGTTCCCAAGCGGAATATGAGGTGCTGTTCCTGCAACCTTCGGGTGGCATCGTTGTGGCACTGCAGGAGGCCCAGGATGACATGTCTTCTGGGGAATGGGAGGGGGAGTTGAAACGGTTCGCAACTGGGAGGTGCAGTTGTTTAGTGCGAACCGAGCGTAGGTGTTCAGCAAAGCGGTCCCCAACCTCCGCTTGGTTTCTCCGACGTAGAGGAGACCACAACGGGAACAGCGGAGAAAGCTACACTTGCCCCTACATCTTCCGTCTCACCACCATCCCAGGCCCCAAGAAATGTTCACCTGCACATCTGCTAATGTGGTATACTGTATCCACTGTTCCAGTTGTGGCCTCCTCTACCTCGGGGAAACCAAGCGGAGGCTTGGGGACCGCTTTGCAGAACACCTGCGCTCAGTTCGCATTAAACAACTGCACCTCTCAGTCGCGAACCATTACAACTCCCCCTCCCATTCCTCAGAAGACATGTCCATCCTGGGCCTCCTGCAGTGCCACAACGATGCCACCCGAAGGTTGCAGGAACAGCACCTCATATTCCGCTTGGGAACCCTGCAGCCCAATGGTATCAATGTGGACTTCACAAGCTTCAAAATCTCCCCTCCCCCTACTGCATCCCAAAACCAGCCCAGCTTGTCCGCGCCTTCCTAACCTGTCCTTCCTCCCACCTATCCCCTCCTCCCACTTCAAGCCCTACCCCCATATCCTACCTACTAACCTCATCCTGCCCCCTTGACCTGTCTGTCCTCCCTGGACTGACCTATCTCCTCCCTAACTCCCCACCTACACTCACCTTTACTGGCTCCATCCCCGCCTTTTTGACCTGTCTGTCTCCTCTCCACCTATCTTCTCCTCTATCCATCTTCTATCTGCCTCCCCCTCTCTCCCTATTTATTTCAGAATCCCCTTCCCCTCCCCCATTTCTGAAGAAGGGTCCAGGCCTGAAACATCAGCCTTCCTGCTCCTCTGATGCTGCTTGGCCTGCTGTGTTCATCCAACTCTACACCTTGTTATCTCGGATGTTACACTACTATATTTTTATCCAGGAAGATATTTAAAACAGAAAGGCTGCACTTAAAAAACTATTGACCCATCATCGCAAAGGCAAGTTATAATCAGGAAGTGGTAAATGGAAGGAATTATGATGATGCAATGTTTTAATTTAGTCATAAAATATTTGGCATGTATGCATGTTTGTGAGATCTAGCTGACATTTGGCACAAGTCTATAGAGTATCAAGGAGCAGTCAAACCTAGAATGTAAAGGCCCATCCATCTCAGTTGGGATTTCAGTGCTTTGTCAGCACAGGGAAGCAATTTCTATTCAGCTTTTTGAAAACAGTGAATACTTTGCATCCACAGTATTTTTGGGAAATAGAAGTGTCACAATGAAGCTGTTAAACAATTATAAATGCAAGAGAAAATCTCAAAAATGAAAAAGGAAATGCAGGGCTTAATCTTATCCCATTAATCCCAGCTCTAATCCTCTCTTTTGGCCTACAAAGTTTCTTCTACCATATAAACACTTTAGAGGAAATGGGATTAGGATGTTCATATTACAGAAGTACCACAAACAGAATCTAAAACTTATTTCATGGCAAGCCTCACCTTGGATCTGCTAACAGGTAAACAAGCAAGCTGACAAAGAAATGACAAATAAAACAGAAGTAAAGGTGCTCTTGTCCTGAATAAGCTTTCTACAACAGATCAAGTTTGTTTCAACTGCTAAATATCAATTCGAACCATTCTTATAACATTTCAACAATTTGTTCCAAGCATTATATCTTGAAGTAATACTGAAAACTTAAACATCATTAAAGAGAAAAAGCACAAGGTTTTTGTCAGCAACAAACCTGTATGAACTCCTAATACAGAGGCCATTGTTGCATGTGAACTCTGTTGCAGTGCAGGATCGCCTAGTGCAATTCTGATGTTCATCTAAAGCATCAGAACAGTCAGAATCTCCATCACAAATCCATGCCCTAGGGATACACCTTCTCTGTGGAGGATGGCTGTTGACACATGTAAATTCTGTAGCTGTGCAGGTGCGGTTTGCTGGAACAAAATACATTGAGGTAAATGAGATATTCTTTGAGCTGTTAATTAATCAAGAAGTCTAACATTGAACTACAGAAGTTTCAGAGACCCAGCTTTGACCTGTAGAAATTGGGCAGTGTCTACATTAAGGTGTGATCCCTATGTGGCATATTCAGTAAATGCTTCCAGAGGCAAGAGGCACCATGCTCATTTAGCTCAAACTACATCAGTTAATTCACCAATTCCAGGGAGCTGCAAATGACCACTGTTCTTTGAATCATCTGGGGGGGAAGGGGAAAAGTAATCAGGAGAACAGATGTATGACAACTGGCAGGCACCTGTTGAATTAAGGCAGAGATGGGACAGGACCCTTGTTCCTCCTGACTTCACAATAAAGTCAAACAAAAATAGTTGAAACTGAACTTTCTGTTGGCAGTTTCCAACATTCACTTCAAAGTCAACAACAAAAAAAAAAGTTTCAATTGAATTTTGAAAAGGGACCTGCAACTGATGTAAAACTACCAATTTGCTTTTGGAAAGGGCTGAATGCCTGTTTCAACTGTTCATCTCCAGGCAGGTATTAAATTATACAACTCACATAAGTTAAAAATCAAAGCCATGCATGCTGCCGACCATATTGAGTGCTTGCGTGCCAGTTTGAGACATGTAAAATAAATTAAATAATCTAACTTCTAAGCAGTGAGTAATTAAAACTGGAAGCTCAGAATTAATGCGTTATGTTGCTTTATATTATTCTTCTGTCACTATCTGGTGCCTTGTGCAGTAGTAACGGAAACATTGTGCCCAAGTAGGACTGATTTTGAGTAGGTATCACCTAATTTGTAACAATTTGCAACTCCTCAGATACATGAAGCAGTCTCAGTCCATAAAGAAAAGGACCTGGGCAACACCCAGGCTTGGGCTGGTAGCATTCATGCCATACAAGTGCCAGACAATGACTGTCTCAAAGAAAGAATCCTACCATTGCCCCTGATGATCAACAGCATTACCATAAATACTCCACCATCACCATCTTGGAAGTAATGAGCTGGCCATCTAAATACTGTCGTTACAGGATCAAGACAGAGAATTCTGCTGCAAGTACTCACCTAATAACTCTTTGAAGCTTGTCCACCAGCTACAAGGCACAAGTCAGCAGTGTGATGGAATTATCTCCACTTGCTTTACAGAGTACAGTTCTAATAACATTTAAAAAGCGTGACATCATCCAGACTAAGCAGCATGCTTGATTGGTACCTCACCCAAAGCATTTTACATTCACTGCCTCCACTACTCACACACAGTGTCTGCAAATGTGTACTATGTAAAAGATTTACTGAGCAACTCACCAGGATCCCTAAGCTGCTTCCAAACCCACAACCTCTACCATCTAGAGGGGCAAGGGCAACAGACACATGAAAACACCACTGCCTGCAAATTCCCCGCCAAACCAAAGAGTATTCTGACATAGACCTATACTGCAATTCCTACAGGACAATATCCTGGAAATCGCTCCCTAAAAACACTACAGGAGTACCAACACCACAAGGACAACAATGATTCAAGAAGTCAACTCACCACCACCTTCCTCAGGGCAATTAGGCAAGGTGAGCAAATACTGGTCCAATCAGCAACACTCAAATCTTGTGAATTAATAAAACTGGCAGTCTTCATGGGACAAATAAACAAAGCAACAATATCTCAGTGATGACACCATCACCTAAGTATACATGATCATTCCTAGGTATGATATCACAGACAGACTAGGTCAAGTGGATAGGAATACTCTATTCATGTTGGTTGAGTGATCCATATGTTTGAGATTAGAGATAAGTGGTTTAGAGGGAGAACAAGGAAATGGCTTTAAACACATGGTGGCAGGGATCTGGAACTCAATGCTCGAATGTAAATTAGAGGCAGAAGCCTTCATATCCTTTAAAAAGCATGTGAATTTGTACTTGAAGTGCCTTAACCTACAGACCAAAAGCTGGAAAGGGTTTTTGCTGAGATAGCTACTTCAGTTGACACAGAATTCATGGACTGAAATGCTTCCTTATATCCTCTAAATTTCTATGATTCTATGGAACATGAGTTAATGAGATATATGGTAATTGGTTACAATTATTCTCCTGGTGACACCTACCACAGTTATGTCTTTGATCTTCATCACTTATGTCCCCACAATCATTGTCACCATCACAGATCCAGGTTGAGGGGATACATCTGCCATCATCACATTTGAACTGTTGGCCTGAACAAGTGCGTTCTGTGCGATCTAGAAATAAAAGGTAGCTGACAATGCGATAACAGGTAAAATGTATAGTCTTTGGAGTCACAGTAAATGAAATATAAGCACGTAACTGAACATTTTCTAAGTCAATTCATTAAGGATGGACAAAGTTGTTGAATGCGTCTCCATATATAGGGTGTATTTTCACATGCTGCAGTCCAAAAGACATAGAATGTTCCAATCATTCGTTGTGGGTTTTGCTTGTGAAAGTTAGTAAGGTACAATGTCATGTAAAGTCAGTTCATTAGCAATATTGAATATGTATCATACTTACGACAAGTAGATGGTTCATCAGACCCATCAGCACAATCCATTCCACCATCACAATACCAGTGTGATGGGATACAGCGTCCAGAAGAGCAGCGGAACTCATTCTCTACACAAGTTCCAGTGGCTAAAATTGATTCAAAAAGTTATAACGTACATCAGCAAACCAATATATTAATAGGTGGCAATTGCATTCAGTTAAAGGGATGATTTTACTTAATGTCCTCCTTACTTTGTCAGTGAAAAAAATTGTAAGAGATGAGGGTTTCCAGATAGATTCCCCAAAGTTGTTATGTTGCAGGCTACTAAGGAAACTAAAGGTTGTAATCTTGATGGGCATATTGCCACTTGAAAATAAGAAATAGGAAAACAGGTTTGAAAGCTATTTAATTGATACTTGAAAGTGAAGTGTTCTCAACTTTGTAATGAATATGGCAGGGAACAGGAATGATAAGAGTAACTTTTTAAAAAATTTACTAGCCTTTCACTGAGAACAGTTACATGTAATAGTAGTTCAACGTGAGGTAGCATATCCAACAATGCATATCTACATCATTAATATATTACTGAATGGCAGATATGCATTATAATTATTTGAAACAGCATTTGCTTTCTGAAAGGGTTCACTTTGCCCCATTCCTCTACACATTCCCCATTTAATTTCTACCTAAATAATTCACCAATTGCCACCTAAAACCTATTGTAGATTCAGCCACATTCTGGTAGGATATTTCAGATCTTAAAGCCATCTGCATAAATATTTTTCCAAACTTTCTCTTTGCCCTTTTGACAAGCTTTGTCCACTTTATAATGTACTATACTGTAAAAATACAATTTCCTGTTTACTTCACTAAGTTGCTTCCTGATTTTAAACATCACCCTTACATGTGTCATGTTGCACAAGAAAATGGACTGGCAATGCAGTGCCTTTTTGTTTTGTATGGTATAGGGAGCAAAAATCATTTGTACAATGACTGCATTCAATGAGCTATTACCCTATGGCTTTATAATTACTTTTTGTTTTGGAACAAATGAACTCTGCTTCATATAAATATCTCACAATTCCCTGAAAACTGGGTGAAGGTGAGATTGAATTTAACCAGAAAACATATGCATACTGTTTGTTTGGTGCTAACACAAGAGTTTTAAAACAATGTGTTGTATGAAGGACTCCATCATGCTCTGCAGTACATTAAGATCCTAAGCCCATAAGAAATAGGAACAGGAGTATGCTGTTTGGTCCCTCAAGCACGCTCCACCATTCAATACGATCATGACTGATCTGATACTCCTCATGTCCAATTTCCTGCCCATTCCACCTAACTCTAGAATCCCCTTCTAATCAAGATTCTCTCTCTCATTCTTTATCCTATTCTTTTTCCCTATTCCAATGTTTATCCTATTAAAATTTGTGCATTTCAGGTAAAATTAATTTGATAATGCTAAAGAGCAATATAGACAATCTTCGTTAAAAACAGCATTGTTTTGCATGAATTATTTTTAATTGAAAAATTATCCACTTTTATTAGCATGGTGATAATTTGATGTAATATTGAAATAATTTACAATTTTAAATTCTTTACAAGGCAAGTACAGTTTTCACAAGTAAACGTATAAACATAGACACCCAGGTTTCCTCCAGGTGCTCCGGTTTCCTCCCACAGTCCAAAGATGTGCAGGTTAGGTGGATTGGCCATGCTAAATTGCCCGTAGTGTTCAGGGAGGTGTAGATTAGATGGGTTATAGGGGGATGGGTCTGGGTGGGATGCTCCGAGGTTCAGTGTGGACTTGTTGGGCCGAAGGGCCTGTTTCCACACTGTAGGTATTCTAAATTCTAAAATAGGAGGAATGGACTATTAAGCCCTTCAATCCTTTCCACCATTCAGTATGATGACGGCTGATCATCCAAATCAGTTCCCTGTTACTGCTTTCTCCCCCTACACTTTATTCCCTTTATCCCTAACCAAATGATAATGCATTAAAGGGTTCACACTACACAGTATGATTCAATAATGTGAGCAGAAAATATTCCGTTTATAACTGCCATATTATCGATAACACAAAATACATACCACAGTGTGTGGAGCTCTCGTCACTCATATCACCACAATCATTATCTCCATCACAAAGATAAGTGCGAGGAATACAAATGTTGGTTGTTTGACATTTTGTATAGCTAGGCTGACAGGTCCGATCAGCTACAGGCAAATGTAGGAAAAAAGAAAATTTAGTGACATGCCTTTGAAGACACCGTAAGCATTTTTTTTTTCTATTCATTTGTGGGATGTGGGTGTTGCTGACTGGCCAGCATTTCCTGCCCATCCCTATTTGCCTTTGGAAAGGTGGTGGTGAGCTGCCTTCTTGAACTCCTGCTGTGGGTTGACCCACAATGCTATTAGGGAGGGAATTTCAGGATTTTGACCAGCAACAGTGAAGGAATGGTGAGTGACTTGGAGGGGAGCTTGGAGGTGGTGGTGTTCCAATATGTCTAATGCTCTTGTCCTTCTAGACGGAAGCGGTCGTGGGTTTGGAAGTTGCTGTCTGAGGATCTTTGGTGAATTTCTGCAGTGCATCTTGTAGATAGTACACACTGCTACTACTTAATATTCTGAACTATGAGCATTGTTAATGCCATCTGCTAAAGATGTGCTAAAATTGAATACTTTTGACTTTGATTTAACATGTTAATTGAAATAAAATGCAATGAAATTTTCAAAATAGAAGTTGACTTCTCGAAGTTTCAACATTGTGGCAGACAGTAAAATTTGTAAGACTCCATTCCTGTACTAGATTGAAAAATTAGGTGCAATTTAAAACTGTTTTTAAACGAAAACTGTTTTATTCAACAATGTATGAATTAACCTAATAAATATCTTATTAAGTCAAGTCAGAAACTAATGCAAAAAAGCTGTATTAAAGTCCTGAAAAGATAGAAAATGAATGGCAATTACTGAAAAACAAGGAGGGTTGTGCTTAGAAGACAGCATTCTAAAATTAACTTTTAAGTGTTGACTGGATGAATGGGTCAATGCAGTTTTATTTCAGTTAGACATTCAACTGAACTAGAAGTATTTGAATCAGACAGGAATGACTACCTGTGCCATTTTCATGTGACTGGAAATGTGCATGTCTACTTTGAATATCCAGTTGAGGGTGTTCTTAGATACAGAATGGAGAAATCCCACAAGAGGTCTGTGTGGGCAGCTTTGGGTAATATGTTCTCCGGTCTGAAACAACTGTACTTGAGTCATCACTTATTTTCAAATTATGGAGCAGATGGTTGCAACATCCATGTCCTGTCTGGATTCAGCAGAGCAATGTAAATTCTCATCTAGGGTGGTCAAAGCTGTTGGGTCAGTAAAGCGTTGTTGTCTTTTTTAACCCTGTATTTGTTCCAGGGTTCTGTCCATTTTGATAGTGTATTGATAACATGGGTAGCATCTTTCCCATGGCCTTCATGCAGGGCCTGAGATGATAGAGTACTTCGATTCACAATTTTTACTGCCTATGAAGAAAAGGGTCATGAGCACATAAGATGTCACCACCTTCAAGTTCCCTCAAGGCATTATCATCCTGATTTGGAACTATGGTTTCATGGTTCTTTCACTGTTCTTTCATGGTTGCAGATCCAAAATTCTGGAACTTCCTACTTAACAGCACTGTAAGGGAGCCTTCTCCAGGCTGACTGTAGCAGTTCAAGTATGCTGCCTTTTCAAGATCAATAATGCTGGCATATTGCCAGAGATGCTTACATCCCATGAAAGATTAAAATACAAAAGACCTGGAGGCTGGTTTGGAAAGTTGAGAAGGATAAATGGCTAGCAGAGATGGAGTAAAACTATGGTTACTAACCATAACAATAGGTAAAAAAGTGTTCCTTCAAAATTTTTAGCTGTTCCCCAATTAACCTAGGAATAATGAGCTTGCTATGACATTTCAGTGGGCAATTAAAGGCCAGAAACATTGTATTTAGGCCAGATCAAATTTCCTTTCCTAAAAGGATTTTTTTTTAGTGACAAGTGGCAGTGGTTAATGAGTCACCATTGAGTTAGCTTTCAAGTCCAGATTTGTTACTGGATTCGAATTTCACTACTTACCATGGTGGGATTTAGAACATTGAAGCCTGGGGTTCTGGAATACCAACCCAGCAAGGTTTCCACTATGTCACCCACCTCCTTCAATTTAATTGTGAATGTTCTCTTACACATGGAGTAGCATGAAAAGTCAGATGTCTAAAATAGTTCAACTATAAAAGAACATGAATAAAACAATTTTTTTTTTAAAATTGGAAATAATACAAATCAGATAAAAGGAAATGGTGAGTTTTCTTCAAACATTATAACATAAGTAATAACAAAAACAGAAATTGCTCGAGAACCTCAACAGGTCTGACAGCATCTGTGCAGAGGAAGTAGAGTCAACATTTCAGGTCCAGTGACCCTTCTTCAGGAGGGATCTTCTTATCTATCAGCACTGCAGGGGAGTCTTTACCACACTAACTGCAATATTTAAGAAGGCTGTCTTCTTAGCAGCAATAAATGCTGGCAATTTATTTATTTACCATAAATAATAAGTTTTGCCAATCCACCTGTACTTCACTGTCAGTGTAATTCTTTCAGAAATTTATCATACACACTTAATTCAAGAAACGTTGGCTGCAAATGTGTACAAACTGCAGCCTCTCATGTGTTCTACCTTTCTCAATCAATATACACACACATACATTTCTCCTGTTTTATATATTCATTACAAACTTGACCTGAATCAAATCCTTAGAATGTGTACTTTGGCTATATTTCAAACAAAATTGGAAACAACCAAATATATTCAAGTCTGAGAAGCATTGTATTATTTGTTTAATGAAAAGCTGCAAACATACACATTTCACACACCGCATACTTTCAGATATAAAAGGTACTGCAGATGCTGGAGGATCCGAGATAACAAGCATGGGGCTGGATGAACACAGCAGGCCAAGCAGCATCACAGGAGCAGGAAAACTTGACGTTTCAGGCCTAAACCCTTCATCAGAAATGGGGGAGGGGAAGAGGGTTCTGAAATAAATAGGGAGAGAGGGGGAGGTGGATAGAGGATGGATAGAGGAGAGGATAGGTGGAGAGGAGGCAGACAAGTCGAAGAGGTGGGAATGGAGCCAGTAAAGGTGAGTGTTCAGATTGCAGGATGTGCCTTCAGAAAACAGTTACCATTCTGGTAAAAAATTATAAAGTCCAAACCTCAACTGTTAGGAGGCTGTTAAACCTTCATGGAAAATCTTAACATACAAAATCAAGGTGGACAAAGTCTAATTCATTCATATTTGGATTTTCTTTGAATTTTAATGCTTTGATTAAGACCTTTATTTGATAGCAGTAGTTTCAGCTAGAGGAAAAAAATGTAAATTTCCTAAAATAATTTTAGTGGTGCGGTGTGGCTAGTTAGTCAATAAGATATGAGAGTGAAACTTGAAATTTTGTTACAGGGTTAGCCCATTAGGTGTTTACTTTGGCATTTCCATTATAGACTCAGATAAAAAGCATGACTTAAATGTAACAGCATTAGAAAGTAAGGCTCTTGGCAGCAAGATTATACATTGAAGCTTTTAATTCATAACCAGACATGGTAGGCATCTTGTATTGAATTGATTTTAAGGCTTTACTCTTTGTACTTACTGTAATGACATCTATATGAATGTCATTTACCACTTCCTAAAGGAAATGATCACCTAGTTCTCCAGTCCCCTACAACAAAATACAATACAAAACTGATGCATGATAAACTGGCATTTACTGCAGTTTATCTCTTAATTCAAAGTTGGTTAATTCAAATATTGGCTAAGTTAAATGTGCATTAAATTCACATTTTGCTATGGTATTTATATTGTCCAATTCAACCTATAAAATAATACAAATATTAATAAAGGAATGGTCAATGCATATAATATTCTACAATAATTACATTCTACCATATGTGACATTATCATTTTTTAACTATATGCCCTTGTTCTGGAGCAGACCATCATTTTGAGAGAGTTGAATAAATGAGTCACGAGTTCTTGAAGATTCTTTGCTGCATCAACGACTATTTGAGCATCTGAGTTATTTCCAAAACAACCTGAATCGTACTTACGGCAGTTCCTCTCATCTGAAGTTCCATTATCATGGCAGTCATTCACCCCATTGCAGACATAGCTACTGCTAATACATCTTCCATTATGACAGGTAAATTCTGTAGTGGGATTGCAAGTAGGGAACAAGCAGCCAACCTCATCACTGTTGTCTCCACAGTCATTGTAATGGTCACAGCGATACCTATATAGTGTGCACCGGCCATTTCCACAAGTGAAAGCAGATGGTGAACAGGTATGAAAAGCTACAGAAAGAGCAGAGATACCAAAACTAAAACAATATGGTACAAAAAAGGTTTTTAAATGTTGTTTTGACAATTCTCCCTTATGCAAGAAAAATTTTGTTGCTTTACCTTCCACAAATACAAGTACTTCCAAATACGCTGCATGTAAAATAGAATAAAACGTTTTGTTTTGGTTTTATTATTTTCTTAATTTGAAATCTAATTACAAACCTCAATGTGATTTATAGCCTGTCAATTTCCTGTTCCTCTCCCTTTCTTGGGCATTTATTTGCTTGACTGTAACCACAGGATGAATAGCTAGCTAACCTGTTTTGCATGGCATCAGCCAGCGTACTCCGAGAAATCCCTGCTATTCTTAGAAACATATGGGATCTGTTAACATCCACCTGTACAAACTAGCAGGGCCTTGAATTCATATACCTTACACAGAAAATATTTCTAACAAAGTAACACATTCTCAGTACTGAACTGCAGTTTTAGTCTAGATGGTGTCCTGAATCCATGGAGGGGTGCTCAAACTGATAACCTAGGGTCAAAATGCTACATAAGAAACTAAAATGACCCTGTCGGAAGCTTGAGGGTTCCTTTCACTGAGGAACTTTCACCGTGTATCAACAATAAAAAAGTTAAATCTTTACATTATTATTTATAATTAATGAGGAACTGTAAATAAATTTACTTTTTTCAGTAAACCACATAACGAATAAGTCCATGTGCAATATGTTCCTATGTGGACTGCATGAAAAATAAAACAAAATTATATTTCCGTGTATTTTGTTCTTTTTTATATCATACTTTATTTACCATATCCAATGTCAACCAGAAAACCAGGCAATTTCTGCAGAACTGCTAAGGGCTTACATTTGATTCTGCATATTTGAGATTTTGAGAACTCATTGCACATGTTTCTAAAACTGGTTCCTTCATTTTAACAGAAAAATTGTAGCCTCTGGACTTAACTTAAATCCTACATGTTCTACAGTCAAACAGTGTTACAACCCCTATAGGAAACTGTCTCACATTGCAACTGGGATCAGGTGCAATGTGACTTTGCTATTTTTAATAAATTGGTCTGTGGGATTATTTGGGATCTTTTAAAGCTTTACTCAAGATGTTAAACCTTAGTCAAAGGGTCAATAATGAGGGGGAACAATTTCAAAGCAAAAAACAGAAAGTTTAGAGGGGAGATGAAGAAGACATTTTTACCCAGAGGGTGGTTGGGGTCTGGAATGTGCTGTTTGCAAGAATACTGTTTGGGAGACTAGTTAAGGCAGGAAAACACATAACTTTTAAAAAGTACTTTGATGAGCATTTGAAGTGTCATAACATTCAAGTCTATGGCCCTAGTGTGGAAAAGTGGCACTAGAGTGTGTAGTAATACGTTTTGACATTATAAACTCAATGGGCCAAAGGGCCTCTTCTACGCTGTATGATTCTATGATTCTATGAACCATAGCAGGTTACATGAAATAAAATTGATCCACTGCAAACAAACCATTTTGCACAATTCAATTTTACCAATTTTAAAATCCTGCATTAGTACAGGAAAAGTTGAATGTACTATACAGAGAGAACTTGCATTTCTTCCATGATGACTTGAATTCAGTAATCCACAGAGGAGGGGTGGAATGTGTAGGGAGAGTAGGGGTCACCAAGTAGGGTGCCATAGCAGTAGCACTAGATGAAATAGGTCATTGGTTAATGTGTACTCAAAAAAAGACATGTTGGTCAGAGAGGAGGCAGACATATGTAATATTGCATTTTATAAATAAATCCAGTTTTGTAGTTCACTATCTTGTTTCAAACTGATTTATCACACCATACTTGCATTCAACTAAGCTCCTTCACATCTTTCTTCCTTGTGAAGTATCAGTAGTGGCCTATGCTTGCATGCTGGATTACCCCCAGAGGAGCTGGAAACACTACCCATAGCTTAAAATGCAGCCGAATAAGCTTCCAATATAACCAATGCAACTTGGTAAAATGGAGAAAGGGGGAATGGAGGAGCTTGTCAAAAATCACAAAATATTCACAAAACAGAAGCATCTCACAAAAAGGGATGCCTTTACCAGTTATGAACTAAAATAATGCTGGTTCAAATGTCCATTTGCTACTTATGACTTCAAAGACGGTATTTTACACAAGTTCCATTTCTATTGTATGTCACTGTACACTGAAAATGAATCATTTCCAAAATCAAGTTTACTGCCACTATGATATATTTTGATAATGATGTTGATAACAATGATAAGGATAGATTTTGTATCTTGTAGAAAGGAACTTACCACATACTCTCTCTGTTTCATCACTTTGATCTCCACAATCATTGTCAGTGTCACATTTCCACCTTTCTGGGATACAACGTCCATTCAAACAAGTAAAGTAGCCAGTGGCACATGTAGTAGCATCAGATGAAACACAATCTTTATTGTTATTAACCAGGCGCCAATTCCCATGAGCAGGGCATTGGCATTCTGCACCCTCAGGCCCTAAAGCATAATGGCAATATAAAAATATGCACAGTATTAATACTCAGTAATCAAACTGATAAACAAATCTATAAAAGCGTACTTTACTTGACATGTAAACAACATGCTACCATTGAGATTGGAATAATAACATGGACTCTAATTATCAATGCAATTTAAATTGTTACTATACATCTCTCAGCTCTAACCTTCCCAATGTACAGCACTCTTAGATAGCTGGATAGCTCTGCAATCCCGCTACATCCAGTAGCGAATGGTGTTGTACCATTAGTCAAGTAACTGGTGGTGAAGGCTCTACCAATATTCCCATCCTAAATGTTGGGGAGCTCAGTGCATCTGTGCAAAAGACAAGGCTGAAATACTTGCATATATCTCTAGCCAGAATACCTAATGAATGAATAACTTTGCTTGTTCCTCAGGTCCTCAATATCACTGATGCCAATTTCAACTAATTTGACTCATTCTACATGACATCATGGAACAGCTAAAGGCACTGGATACTGCAAAGGGTATGACCTGACAACATTCCAGCAATAACACTGAAGACTTGTGCTCCAGATCTAGTTGTGTCCCTAGCTAAGCTGTTCTAGTACAGTGACAACACAGACGTCTATGTGCAAAATTTCCCAGAAACGTTCTGTATACAAAAGCAGGACAAATCCAACGCAGCTGATTAGCACCCCATTAGTCTACTCTCCAGTGCAATGATGGAAGACTCATCAGCAGTTTTATCAAGCAGCACCGGCAAAGAAATGACCTGCTCACTGCCATTCAGGTTCAGCTCTATCAGGGTCATTTAGCTCCTGACCATATTGTAGCTTTGGTCCAAACATGGACAAAATACTCAATTTCAGAGGTGAGGTAAGACTGACTGTCCTTTGCAACAAGGCAACATTTAATCAAGTTAAGCATCAAGGAACCTTAGCAAAACTGCAATCAATGGGAATTGAGAGGGAAACTCTCCACTGGTTGGATCAACCTAGTACAAAGGAAGATGGTTGTAGCTTTTGTGCATCAATCGTCTCAGTCTCACAATATCATTGGAGGAAGTCCAGTCATCCTAGTTGCTTTATAAATGATCTTTCTTCCAACATATGGTCAGAAGTGGGAATGCACACTGCTGACTGCACAATGTTCAACACCATTCGGAACTCCTCAGATGCTGAAGCAGTTCATTTACATATGCAGTCACCTGGACAACATCCAAGTCAGTGTGATAAGTGATAACTAATATTTGCACCACACAAACGTCAATTTCCACCAAGACAAAATTTGACTATCGCTCATTGACATTCAGCAGATTGGTTTGAACTGAACCCACACTAACAACATTCGATTGAACACCACTGACCAGAAACTGAACTGGACCAGCCATATAAATACTGTGGCAATAAAAACAAGTCAGAGGCTAGGAATCCTTTCAATGAGTAATTCACTTCCCATAGCCTGCCCACTATGTACAAAGCACAAATCAGGATGAAAGATGGGGCAAATATTTCTCTAGTGATTAAACTAGACTATTGAGTCTAACCATATCAGGAAGCATGTTTCCACACAAAGATCATTTCTTTTTTCAACCAAAGTCTTCAGTAATTGAAATTTACACTATGATCAATAGATTTTCTTTAGGCAAGAGAATCAAAGGATATATAGACAAAAGGTTGATAAATGGAGTTCAGAACATCCATATCTAATTAAATGGTGGAATATGTTCATGAAGCTAAGAAATGGTTTGGTTCTGTTTGTAGCTTTTGTTCTTATGTATATAAGGTGCGTTCTCAAAAGATAGAAGGTGTAACAATATTAAGAAATTAATTTTTTGTCCAATTATTTAACTATTATAGGTAGACATTGTTAATACCTGGAGTACAAATGTGACTGCAACCACCATTAAATTGATCACATGGATTATTGCAATGTTGCTGCTTGCTCTCAGACATGACATGAATATCCATCGGACGACGTGGGAGGTTTTGAATCATCACAGTCTGGTCAGACCCATCATGTTTATTGACCCGGTAGATGCTTTTAGTGCTCCAGTCTGTCCAGTAGAGATACTCATCATACAGGGTCACTGCGAATGGGTAAATTGCAGTGCTAACAATCACCTCACGGTTTGTACCTGTAAGACTACACCGTTCAATCTTCCGTCTGAAACAGAATATAATTAAATGTTGCAGCAGATATTAATTACTGGAAAATAACATTAATTTCAGAACCACAGAGCAAGGGTTAAAATTTCAAATGATTACAATGAATAGGAATTTGTAAAAAAAAAGCTTCTCTGTGATTGCATTTATTGCAATTCAAAGCAATACTATAAAATTATCCCAGAGACAGTAGGAACTGCCGATGCTGGAGAATCTGAGATAACAAGGTGTAGAGCTGGATGAACACAGCAGGCCAAGCAGCATCAGAGGAGCAGGAAGCTGATGTTTCGGGCCTAGACCCTTCTTCAGAAAATGGGACCTTGTCTGTTCAAATAGCTCTTACCTAACCCTTTATTACCTCAATCCTTCCACCACCTTTCTAATGTCAGGTAAATTGTACAAGATACAAGAGCTTATTTTTCTGAAGAAGGGTCTAGGCCCGAAACATCAGCTTTCCTGCTCCTCTGATGCTGCTTGGCCTGCTGTGTTCATCCAGCTCTACACCCTGTTATCTATAAAATTATCCGGTCAGTTCTAGCCAGCATGCATCAGGCAATGACTTATTTTCTTGCATCCATGTTGTTACCAATGAAGTCCACAAGGATTTAACCTCAACCACTTCTCATTCTCAGGTACATTGTACCCTTGGTAATTTTATGGCGAGACATACGCTCAAGTTTGTCTGTTCAGATAGCACTTACCTAACCCTGTATTACCTCGATCCTTTCACCACCTTTCTAATGTGAGGTAAATTGTACAACATACAAGAGCTGATTTTAACTCTGAGCTAGTTTCACGCTGGTGTGAAAAACAGAGAGTGTGAAATGTACTCACTGAACTCAAATTTCAGCCCCCGCATATCTTGACTCTTTACCTTATTTCGCATTGCTAGTCAGCTGTTTACTTGAATGTTGCAGTTGGCCTGAAGAGTTGTGTGACAGCCCATCAGTTGCCATTGAAAGGAAGGTTTACCAGCAAGGAAGTAAATCACAGGACAACTATTCTGGGAGGCCTTATATGAAGGAAGGAGTGGAGAAGGTATCCAGAACATGGAATTGCCCATCAACTGTTCTTTCTCTGCTTGAAATAATAGTGGGATCCATCATTATCTTAAAATGAAAGAGCTCCAAGGAATGAGAGTATTCATCACTATGGCTGTACTTTGGTGCTCACACAGCAGCTGAGCATTTGAAAATTAGATCCTTTCCTGGTTCATATGAGGCACAACACATTAGGTACAGTGGTCTGAGGGACAATGTTGAAGCAATTAATATAACCCTGTTTGGCTGTCCAAATGGGTTATTCTTATATGTGAACTACATGTTCTTAAATTGACAATCTTGTTTAGTGGGATAACAACAAAGGATGTTGTGGTAATGGAAACTTAAGTTTGAAACTCTTGCTGTGAATGTTATTTTTACATGTTTGCAGCAAAAGCACAATGTTAAAATGAAGTTGTGGAATGAGATAATTTGATGCTGTGCATCTGATTTAGTACATAATAAATATTTGAAAAATTATAGGTACACCCAAATAACATTTTAACTCCTTCATACGAGCCTACTAATGGCAGGAAATCAATAAACGTTGCAATAAACATACAGAGAGCCATCAGCCCAGTAGAGTTTCTGATCTTCATAGTCCATTGTCAGTCCATTTGGCCACACTAAACTGGTATTTATAATGGGTATACGAAAGCTTCCTCCAAGTGTTGCTCGTTCTATTTTAGGACTAGTTCCCCAATCAGTCCAATACATATACCTGTTAGAAAAACATATCAATCAAGGAAATTTTTAATATTCTATACTATGTGCATACTGCTATTTTAATACAAAGTAAAAGTCTCAAGGGAAATTTTCCTAGTCCAAGCTTGGGTGGAGCACATTATCAACAAACTGGGTAGCTTGGAGTTTAAACATGAAAAGTAATTGGCTTAAATTTCTTTCATTAGATTAATGAAGGAAAGTCAGGCAAGCTGCTTTGCATAATACATCTGATACATGCTGCTTTAGAAAATACATCTGAGATATATATATTTATTTGTCTTTTCTCTTTCTATTTAACTCTTTTGCTCCCAATCCCAGGAAGAAAACCTGTAGATGCATTGTGTCACAACTCATCTGCTCCTGTTTACCATTGACTAACCCTTGTTTCTTCCCCTGTTTGAAGATCCATCTGATAACTCAAACTTCACAGTTCAAGACTGAGTACTCTCATCCTCAAGTACCAGCGCAGAAATTAGCTATCTATGTGAAACATACATTGAGTTAGTGAGGCCCCTACATGATATGTCATTAAACACATTCAGCATGAACAGATAAAATTGGAAAGCATTTCCCAGGAAACAGTTCATGATAGATTAGAGTTGAGTTCGTCCTTGAAGAAGTAGACAGAGGTGCAGACTTTAGGGGTGGGGTGGGGGCGTAAGCTGTTACACATTGGTTAGTCTAGCTTTGGAAAAATTCCTGAGTCTTTGGCATGTTCAGACAACAACTGGTTTATTACATTCTAAGGAACTTTATACAGTTCCACATGACCAGGTCTTACAATGTTGAAGCCATAATTATGCTCCCTACATGTCCTTCATGTGATCACTGTGGGTGGTGCTAATGACATAGTCCCACATTCACCATTATGCTTCAGGGCTGAGACTTTAAAGGAAGGTTATGTTAAATAATTGCACCAAAAATTGCTCAAAACAGTAATTGATTATCAGTGAACCTGTGTGACATGCAGCAAAATCCATGGCTGACAAGTGTGTGGTTCTGCTGCACGGTTCATCAACTATGTGCTGTTTAGTTACCTTGGGAAGTGCAGACTCTTCCAAGAGTCTTTGTCACAACTGAAAGCATCACTGAGATATTTGTATCCAGGCCATGCATACTCTGGACTGCATCACTTCCTCTGGGCTGCCTTGTGATCACACCCAATTTTTTTTTTCATTTTTATATTCTTTCTCTTTTATGTCTGCAGAGTGGCGGGTGAAGAAGAAGGCCCCTAGTGGGAGTAGAAGTAGCAGCAACACCAGGACAAGCCAGACACAACTCCACTCCAGCCTGGGGTCTCTTAATGAGCAAGGAGCAAGTCTCAGGCTGACTCCCCTGGCCCAGACTCAAGGTCTGAGGCTAGGCCCGGTGCCTGAAGGAGGGGAAGTGGCATTCTCGACACAGCGTGGTGGTCACCCGTGAGGCAGTCTTGTTCCAGCATGGCGGTCTTCTCCCGGTGTGGAGGTCTCATCCCCATGCGGAGGTCTTCTTTGTCTTTGGCTTCCAGGTGTTCCAACGGCCTGGCAGGTGGTCTCATCCAGGAGTGGCAGTCTCAGCCCAACACTTCTTCAGCAGAGGCTTCCGACCCAGTATTCCAGCAGTCTGTCGTGGCTATCTTTTCCTAGAATGGCAATCGTGCCCTGGAATGGAGGTCTCGTCCCACCCACATCTTCTCTATTGTTCCTTAAATCGGCTTTTCCCAAGCCCAGGAGCCGTTAAGTAAACTGTGATGAACTTTGCCTTAATTTTACTCTTTTTTATTGTTATGCATGATTTCTGTCCTTGATATAGGCACTGTGGTGGGGGTGACTTAAACGTTTCACTATATTTTTCACATAAAAGGACTCGTGACAATAAATTTTTATTCTATTCTATACACTAACAAACACAATGAATGTCTTAGATACAAAAGGTCCTGTAAAAGGAACCTGAGGTAATATAGAAATAGGCAATGTTGGAAATGTTGTAATCTGTGCAAGTTTCAAAGCCTAACGCTACAAATTCCAGATGCTCATGGGGAAGATTTTGGAAGTGTTCACTCAAGCAAACATGACAGTCATCTACTTAATGCAGACTGCCATGTTGCTGTTCAATATCATACATGACAGCCAGGAAGATGCTCAAGGAAAAGAAGTCCAGGACTGTAGTGATCAGGCAAAAATGGGAGCAAGAGGCAAACCTTCTTGCAGGAACTGACACAACTCTATGAAAAGTTCCTTTGTGCAAAGTCATTATGCTGTTGATCAAAAAAGTACAGGTAGGTTATTGTTACCCTCTCGACTGTATTTGGAGCACAAATGATTCCTAAAAGTAAACCTTCTATTTCCTCCTCTTGCAGCTGTTGTTCTGTTTTGCTGTGTCCTCACTGTGCCCCTCTTCACAGCAAAGGATTATCAGACAAACTCTCATGAAGATAAAAATGCATTGCCAGAAGTCTTTTAAGGATTCTGGAGATTTTACAGACACCTTAAGTTTAAACAGACAAAAGCCAGTGTGTGGTACAAGCAAAAAGACGCGCATGTGTTATGAAATTCCAGGATTTTAATTGACAGCACTAACAATGCCTTTAAATATTATAAAGCGTCATCTCCACCATCATTCCACGCATGGTGGGCAGCTTGAGGAGCTAGCAGTAACAACAGGGTCAAAAATGGCTTTGAGCTGTTGACAAGATCTTGCAGCCCCAATTTGCACATATTCATTAAGCCCCTTTACCCCAGTCCAAACATTTTCAAGTAGGAGCACTAACTACTTGAATCGAGGTCAATCCCAAAACTAGATTAGGTGGATGACTAGCAGTAAGCCAGCAGTTTTTCTTTTGTTCTATCATCCCATTTTTACTTGTTAATGGAGAGTGTGACAAAAACCAACCTTGATGTTCCATCATACAAGACTGATGGTCTAATTATCCAACCAGAAGGTAAAGTTCACAAATTCGCAAACAGGCAGCAGAAAAGGCCTCACTGTCCCCTTTTACCTATTTATGCTAGTTAATAAAACTGGCTGAACATGATTCTGCTCATCTTTTCCATTATAAATATTAAGAGTTCAAAAGATCCAGCCTATTAGTAAATTCCTAAGTATCACTAGTCAACAGCAAAATTTGCTTTCTTATCATAACAATCTTTCAGCATTGTTTGATATCTGGTCATTGACTCTGTCTAGTTCAGGTCCTCCTACTCAGCCCTGTAATATATTGTCTAATTACATTGGCCTCTATTCTGTTCTGCTTGCATGGATGTCTAACAGAATATTTGTACTTGGCTGCTGGATGGAAGCCATTGGAATTTGCCTGGAAACTAACTTCATTAATGATCAAAAAGTTAAGAAGATACTAAGATAGTTTGTGACATGACCTGAATAATAATGTGTCAATTTCAATCTGCAGTTTGACGAAGCTTACCCTCTGCAAGGATCCAGTACAATAGCTCTTGGCCTCGGAACATTTGCAATGATTGACTGATCGGTGCCATCCACTTTTATGGAGCTGATTGTTCGATTCAAATAATCACTATAATAAATCCTCTTGTTAATCCAATCATAGGCAATTCCATCAGGAGCACCCAAGCCTCGGAATAAATATTTTTTGTATATTACTTAATGGTTTAAAATTTCTAAACTACCGATGTACAAAGGCAAAAAACAAACTTTTGACTATGAACCAGTACTAATGAAGATTCGAATCAGGCATTCTGAGAGGTCATTTAAAACCTCTTAAGTCATAGCAACCGATTCTAGTAACAATGCACAGAGTAACTAATTACATCAGATGTTTGACGTTTATCTGGACAGAATTCAGTGCGTATGTAATTCCAGCTTCAAAATTCATATAATGAAATCCAGAAAAACATTGAATCAAAAAGTCATAAGGCTCAATTTTACATTATTACTGGAATCAATCATATTGATAGAATTCTGCTTAACTGTGATAGGAAGCTCCATTTTTTGCTTCATTGAGAATATAATTTACAATAATGGTTTGTCCATAATCAATTTTAACTATAACAGACTGATAACAAAAATGGTCATTAACAATTCTAGACTCTACACTCTATTAAAGATACAATAATAGCAATTTGCATTTACGACAATTTAGATACATATCATAAGGTGCTTCATAGAAACCGATAAAAATGAATGCAAACGGCACTTAGCTATAGAAAAAGTGATTGAAAGGGGTGGCAGAATGAATGGTAGGGTTTAGAGAAAGAACTCCAGTTGAAGGCTCAATCATCAATTGTAGGGCAAAGGGACAGCAGCTGTAAGGAAATCCAGGCCTATAGAATTAAGCATTCAAGAGTCTTTTTTTCAAACAATAAGTTTGCTGATGCTTAGGTGCTGATGTGGAATCTTGCACTCAGTTTTAGTCTGGTATAGTTAACAGTCATATTATTATGTATAAAGAGATTGTTGTATTTACCTGATATCACCTGTGTAGGAGAAGCAGAAACATCATCAAGACTGATGTAGCTGATTATGCTGCGCCCTCGGCCAAAACTTTGTGTAAAATAAATTCTGTTGTCACTGCTGTCATAGTCAAGTGCCACTGCAGTCCACCATACATTCACTGTTGCGAAGGGCAGTGTATGGTCAGCTGTATCGAAGTGAAGACTCTGAATGGAACCTTCTGTTGCATATATCAAATAATCATTAGTGACAATCATACAATGTTTCCCATCAGCAGCCAACCTACCATGGGCACACCCACATTTTGGCACTTGCAAGTCAGGCAATGCAAAACAAAATTGGGCACATTCTCCATTAGAACCCAAGCAAGGGTTATTGTTAAGTTGCTGGGTAGATGTTGGTTGAATCCTTTTATCAAACATGACCACATCTCTTAACAAATTCAAATTGTCTCGGATAACAGAAGGTTGTTCCATGTTTCCAGGTTCTTTACTTGCACTTAAAATCTTCTTCAAATTTCTATCCACCCAAATCATGCTGTTTTCAAAGATAGTGATTCCAAATGGGGTTGGATAGCGACTGCCATAACGAATTATCTCATGTTCAGCACCATCAGGTGAGATCCTTGCAATCAGGTCGAGGGAGTCATCAACCCAGTAGACGTAATTATTTGTGTGGTCAACAGCTAGACCTCGTGGCATGACAATACCATCATCCACTAAGGCAGTTCTGTTAGAGCCATCAAGAAAAGCCCGCTCAATTTTAGGATTCTGACCATAATCAGCCCAGAAGATATATCGGATCTTTGGATTTACTACAATATGTCTTGGCCGATCCACTGATGTTTTCAAGAGAACTCGACGAAAAGTGGTATTCAAACGGAGAATTTCAATATATGTTTCAGTTTGGAAAGCGTTTGTGAAATAGAGATTGCCTGTATTACGTAAAAAAAGAAACGTATATCATATATTCTAAAGGATAAACAGCTGGTTCTATGAAACTTATAAGCTTTGGGTTCAATTGCAGACTAGAATCAGTCTGCACTGCTGAATTATTCAGGGGTTCAGTACACTCATCAGAGAGGTATAAATCCAAGTCACTTACAAATTAAATCATTGAGTGATTTTAATATCATTCATTCCTGATCATTTTAACTACTTTGTATAATACAAAGTTTATTTTTATTTTCTTTAAGAAATATAGCACAGGCTAAATTTGAATCATGATGTTCAACTGAAAAAGGTACTTATTATGAAGTAAAATAGCTGTATATCACCAAGGATGAGACATCAAACACCAACAGTAACATGTACGCTAGACTATTGTTCAGCTACACCTTCTGGTCAGAAGAGTATAACGTTGAGTCAGCATACCTGAGCCATATTAGTATCTGCATGCATGCGTGCAGCTTCCCTTTTGCAGACAACTAATTCCTAGTATTGTTGAATTAAAAAAAAGAGACATCATCAAAGCTTTTTGTCTTGCAATCCTCAAGGCAGACAGAAGAATACCAATCGAAGGTTATTATTAAGGATTACAGTATGGCTCACTTACACTCGCTACAGGCTAAATATTTTCATTATGCAGGCATTACATCTTTTGCAGTTAAACAGAACTTTATGGGGCAACTCCCCCAAGTAAATGTCCCAAACAACCAAAGGCTGCTGGCAAACTAATTAGTGCCATTTTTTTGCATACTGAGTAAATTATTGCTCCCTTTGAAATCTGGCATTCTTGCATCTGTCCTGATGAGTGCAAGATAAAACACTGTGACTGCATTTGTCTTTTTTAACACTGCTCAGATTCTATCTTATCAAGTGACTAACAATTCTTAGTGCTGCATTAAGAAAGCTTTAATCTTAACAGCAAACCTGACAGTTCAGGCACTTTTAAAATGCTTCATGCTAGGTGTTAAACTATACTAATTGTGAAATACACACATCATGACAGTTATGTATAAAAGGTAGTCTCACGCCTCTCCTGTCAGTTTTAGCAGTGATGGTAACGTAAGAATGTTTAGTTTATATGGATGGATTTCTACAATTACAAGATGGTGAAGGGAATCCAATAAAAGCTTGATCAAAATAGAGAAAGCAAATTCAAAACCTGAATTTTGACACTTGGTGTTTTGCAAATATCGTTATTGGAAGAAATAAGAAAATAACAATGAGCCAGGACCATAGACCACAGAAATTTGATCTGGAGATGACACACAGCCAAAGGGAAACTTGATTTATCTATAACTACAGTGAATACTTATCTATTACTTCGGTATTTAATACTGTTCAAAGATGGAACAGGATTTCATACCGGAAAGGCTGTGAAATAGTTTTCTTTGGGTTTTCATCTATTTAGTAAGACCAGAACTCATTAATAATTAATATGTTGTTACATTAGCAAAAGTTTGACCAAAATATTAGCATGTATCAATAGATTTTAGATTTCTCTTATTTTGCAGATGTTCAAATTATTTGCTTACTTACAAAAATAAGATATTGTTTGCAACAAACAAATCATGTTCTCCCAGTAACAGTCCAAGATTAATGGAGTCTGTTCTCAACTATGTTAAAGCATTTAACACTGAAGTGATCTTCCCATCTCATATTTATGCACTCACTAAGACTGCCTATTTCCATATTCACAGAATTGTCTGATTTCACTCCTGTCACAGCTCATCTGCCAGTAATATCCTTATTTATGCCTCTGTTGTCTTTGTTCTAACTCACCCATAGCTAGTATTCCACATTCTACCCTCCAGAAACTTCAGGTTATCACAATCTGATGCCCATAGCTTAACACATTGCAAGTCCCATTCCACTACCATCCCTGTGTCCACTGACCTTCATTCAGCTTCATGCCAAGCAGCATCTTGATTTTAAAATTCATATCCTTTTCTTTAAATCTTCTGTGGCCTTGTCCCTCCCAATCTTTACAATCTCCAACAGCCCAGAACTATCTGATATATCTGCACCCTCTAATTCTGATCTCCACAACCCTGTTCGTAATTGTCATCAGTAGCAGTCATACTTCAGTCGCCAGATCCCAAGTTTTAGAATACCCTGACCATGATTCTCTACTTCTCTGTGCAGCTTTTGTCATTTAAGATGCTCCTTCAAATCCACCTCTTTAACTAAGCTCCTAGTCATTTGAGCTGATAGCCCATTATGTGCTGATTTACAATGCTCCTGTGAGGCATCTTGGGATGTATTCCATAAATCTGCCACATTAATATAGGTACAAGAACACAGTTGCTGGAAAAGCTCAGTAGGTCTGGCAGCATCTGTGAAGGAAATAACAGAGTTAACGTTTCAGGTCCAGTTCCTCAGTTCTGAGGAAGGATCACCAGACCCGAAATGTTAACTCCGTTTTATTCCTTCACAGATGCTGCCAGACCTGCTGAGCTTTTCCAGCAACTTTGTTTTTGGTCCTGGTTTACAGCATCCGCAGTTCTTTCAGTTTTTATTTACATTAATATAGGTGTTTTTTGTTGTTTAGTTTACAGATTTCTTTTAATACAGCACACAGAAATTACAGGTGATTACCGTAAAGTTGGAAAATATAAGGTTCATCAGGCACTGACCTGCTACCCAATCTATTGCAATTCCTCGAATACCATTCTGACCAATTCCTGTAACTAGTACACTTTGGAAGGAAGATCCATCAGGTTTGATCCTCCGAATTGCATTCCTTGAAGCTATTGTACTGAATTCACACCAGTAAATAAACCCCGATGCTATATGTACATCCACATGCAGGGCAAAGCGCACTAAAAGACAAAACAAAATGACTTGTTTTAAATGCACAATTCCTGGTTTGGCAAAAGAAACAAAGAATCCCTGAGATGTGGGAGATCAGGGAGAAGTCAAATATCCCTGAAAACAATGTTCATAGGAAGTGTGTCCACCTACAGCTTCTCTCAGACCACATGGATCGGTTGGAGCAGCAATCAGACTCATTGAGGAGCATACAGGAGGCTAAAAGTTTTATCGATAAATGTTTCAGGGATGAGGTCACACCAAAGGTTCAGCCAAATAAACAGGTGACCGTCAGGAGGGGCAGGCAGGCAGGCAGTACAGGAGTCCCCTGGAGCAATTCCCCTCTCAATGAAGTGTACCCGTTTTAGACATTGTTTAGTTGGGGGATGGTCTCAGGGGAAAGCAACAGCAACATCCAGATCAGTCGCACTATAACTGGCTCTATTGTATAGCAGGGAGGATCGAAGTGTAGGCAAGCAGTAGTGACAGGGGTTTCTATAGTCAGGCGCACAGAGACGCATTTCTATGGCCGTAAGCGGACTCCAGGATAGTGTTTTGCCATCCTAGTGCTAAAGTCAAGAATGTGTCTGAACATTCTGAAAGGGGACAGTGAGCAGCCAGAGGCCATAGTCCATATTAGTGGTAATGACATAGGCAGGAAACAAGGTGAGGTCCTGCAAAGGGAATTTAGGGAGTTAGGTAAGAAGTTGAAAAGCAGGATTGTAGGATTGTAATCTTTGTATTATTCCCTGTGCCATGTGCTACTGAGGCTAGAAATAGGAAGATAAAACTGTTGAACACATGGCTGAAAAGCTGGTGTAGGAGGGAGAGCTTCAGATACCTGGATCATTGGGCTCTCTTCCAGGGTAGTAGGAACCTGTACAAGAAGGATGGCTTGCACTTAAACTGGAGAGGCACCAATATCCTTGCAGGGAGGTTTTTTAGTGACACTTGGTTAAAACTAGAGTGGCAGGGGCTTGGGAACCAGAGCAGTAGGGCCACATGTGCAGTGATTGCGAAGAAAGTAGGTTAAGTCAAGTAAGTCTAATAGGAAGAACCAATAGGGCTAGTTTAATGAATACAGTAAGACTGGTGGTCTGGAGTATATTTATTTTGATGTAAGCAGTATAGCCAGTAAGGCAGATAAGCTTAGGGACTGGATTAGGACGTGGAATTACAATGTTATAGCCATTAAAGAAACTTGGTTGAGAGAAGGGCAGGACCAGCAGGTTGACATTCCAGATTTTAGAGGTTTTAGGCATGATAGAAAGGGATGTAAAAGGAGTGGTGGAATTGCATTACTGTTTAAGGAGAATGTCACAGCTGCACTAAGAAAGAATATCTGAGAGGCCTTATCCAGTGAAGCCATATGGGTAGAACTGAGGAATAAGAAAGGTGCAAACACTATGTTGGTGTTATAGTATGGGTGTCCCAGACAGACAGAGGAACAGATATATAGGCAGGTCACGGAAAGATGTACGTGTATAATTTTAACTTCCTCAATATTGACTGGGACCACCTTAGTGCCAAAGGTTTGGATGGGGCAGAATTTTGTTGGGTGAATCAAGGAGGGTTTCTTGAAAAAAAACAAATGTCAATAGTCCAACTAGAAAAGGTGCTGCACTAGACCTTGTATAGAGAGAATAGGAACTGCAGATGCTGGAGAATCCGAGATAACAAGGTGTGGAGCTAGATGAACACAGCAGGCCAAGCAGCATCATAGGAGCAGGAAAGCTTGACGCTTCGGGCCTAGACCCTTCATCAGAAATGGGGGAGGGGAAGAAGGCTCTGAAATAAATAGGGAGAGAGGGGGAGGTGGATAGAAGTTGGATAGAGGAGAGGATAGGTGGAGAGGAGACAGACAAGTCAAACAGGCGGGAAAGGTGAGTGTAGGTGGGGGGTTAGGGATGAGATAGGTCAGTCCAAGGAGGACGGACAGGTCAAGGGGGCACGATGAAGTTAGTAGGTAGGAGATGGGGGTGGGGCTTGAGGTGGGAGGAGGGGATAGGTGAGAAGAAGAACAGGTTAGGGAGGTGGGGACGAGCTGGGCTGGTTTTGGGATGCAGTAGGGGGAGGGGAGATTTTGAAGCTTGTGAAATCCACATTGATACCATTGGGCTGCAGGGTTCCCAGGCTGAATATGAGTTGCTGTTCCTGCAGCCTTTGGGTGGCATCATTGTGGCACTGCAGGAAGCCCAGGATGGACATGTTGTCTGAGGAATGGGAGGTTCGCGACTGGGAGGTGCAATTGTTTGTTGCGAACCGAGCGCAGGTGTTCTGCAAAGTGGTCCCCAAGCCGCCGCTTGGTTTCCCCAATGTAGAGGAGGCCACAACGGGTACAGCGGATGCAGTATACCGCATTGGCAGATGTGCAGGTGAACATCTGCTTGATGTGGAAAGTCTTCTTGGGGCCTGGGATTGGGGTGAGGGAGGAGGTGTAGGGGCAGGTGTAGCACTTCCTGCGGTTGCAGGGAAAAGTGCCGGGTGCTTTTTATACGTATATTAGCAGCAAGAGGGTATCTACAGAAAGGGTAGATTCATGCAAAGTCAAAGGAGAAAATTGAAGTGTAGAGCTAAAGGAAGTGGGTGGGGTCTTTAATGAGTACTTTGCATCAATATTAACTGAGAGGAAAGACATGGAGGATGATAAGATTGGTGATGTAGGCTGGGTATGTTGATTTTCTAGGGTATGTCAATACTAAGAAGGAGGAGGTGTTGGGTGTCTTGAGAAACATCAACTACATTAAGATAAGTACCCAGGGCTTGATGGGATCTTTCCCAGGATACTGAAGGAAGCAGTGGAGGAGATCTGCGAAGTCTTGACAAAGATCTTTGTATCTCCTCTTTAGCCACTGGCTAGGCCCCAGGATACTGGAGAATAGCCAATGCTTTTCCCTTGTTTAAGAAGGGCAACAGGGACAATTCAGGGAAGTATAGGCCAGTGAGCCTTACCACAGCATTGGGAATTTACTGGACAAGATTCTTATGGACAGGATTTATTTACTTTTGGAAAAGAATAGACTTATTAGGGATAGTCAGCATAGCTTTGCTTGGCAGAGGGTCTTGTATTATAAATTTGATTGCATTTTTGAGATAGCGACGAAGATGATTGATAAGAGTAGAACAATGAATGTTGTCTACATGGACTTTATTAAAGCATTTAACAAGGTCCTTCATGGTAGGCTAGTCCACAACATTATATCACATGGGATCCACAGATAGTTGGTTAGTTGCATACAAAATTAGCTTAGCCGTAGAAGACAGAGGGTTGTTATACAGAGGTGTTTTCTCACTGGAGATTTGTGACCAATGGTATTCTGCAAGGATCAGTGCTGGGGCCTCTCTTGTTTGTAATATCTACAAATGATTTGGATGAAAATGTAGGTGATCCAATTGGTAAGCTTGCACATGACACAAAAATTGGTGGAGTTGAGGATAATGAGAATGGTTGTCAAATGACACAGCAGGATATAGATCAGTTGCAAAGTTGGGCGGAGAAATGGCAGATGGAATTTAATCCATACAAGTGTGAGGTGATGCATTTTGGGAGATCAAATGCAAGAGGAAAGTATGCAGCAAACGGCAGGACCCTTAGATGCATTTATATACAGAGGGATCTTGGGGTGAAAGTCCATTGCTCTCTGAAATTGGCAACATAATTGGATAAGGTGGTAAAGGAGATATATGGCATGATTGCCTTCATCAATCAGGATATTGAGTATAAAAGTTGGCAAGTCATGTTGCAGCTGTATAAAATTTTAGTGTGACTGCATTTGTAGTATTGTGTGCAGTTCTGGTTCCCACATAATATGAAAGATGTGGAGGATTTGAAGCAGGTGCAAAAGAGTTTTACCAGGATGTTGCATGGATTGGAGTGTGTTAGCTGTAAGGAGAGATTGGACAAACTTGGATTGTTTTCACTACAGCCTCAGAGGCTGACAAGGGGTGACCTGACAGAGGTATACACAAATTACTACAGGCTTGGAGAGGGTGAATAATTGGAGTATTTTTCCCAGGATGAACATGTCAAATGTTAGGGGGCAGGGGTTTAATGTGAGGGGGAAGAAGTTTAAAGAAATGCGCAAGGCAAGTTTTTTTTTTACACAGAGGATGGTAGATGCCTGGAACACGCTGTCAGGAGAGGTGGTAGAAGCAGATACAATAGCAGTGTTTAAGATGCATTCAGATAGACACATGCAAAGGCAGATGGGATTAGTTTAGAATGGTATGACGGTCAGCGAAGACATGGTGAGGCAAAGGACCTGTTCCTGTGCTGTACGTTTCTATGCTATATGAAAACTCTGAATCGAAATTAACACAAGAATTTTTGGAATGATTTGAGCTGGAAATCCAACCCAAATATCCTAAAATGAAAACAGAAATTGGTGCAGAAACTCAGCAGGTCTGACAGCATCTGAGGAGAGAAAACAGTTAACATTTTGAGCCTAGTAACACTTCTCGGGAAATATTTGGATGTTACTTAATTTTTAAACACCTGAAATATTCAGAGCTGTAAATGTCACATATTCATTAATATTTTATTTGGGATTTTCAAGCAGATGGCGTTCATAGCCATTTATCATTAAATCCTTGATAGGAATTTAATTTGAGATTTTCTTTTGTGGTAAAAAGATCAAAAATTGCATAAGTTCCAGATGAAAGGGCATGAAATAGATTTGCCTTCAGATTAGACATTTGTATATTTGTTGCCATAAGGTACCCAGAGATATGGTTCCACAGTCATAACATTGGTCAAACTGCATAAAACTTTCAATTAAAATCATGAATCTGAGGATTGGCAATTCACATCATCATTAATTTGTGACGATACTGTGCCTTTAAGAAAAATGTTTCTTTTGCGGATGGGTTTTGTCACAGTGGTGCCGAGGTGTCTCCTCTCAGCAGGCACATTACACATAGCATTAGGTTTCTCCCTGGGTGTTTTTTCTGTCAAAAGATTCATGAGTTGGGGGGGAGGTAGGTGTCAGGCCCACACAGACCCAGAGGACTTTGGTATGGCTTTTCGTTTGTCTCTTTTCTGTTAGTTAGGTACTGGAGCAGACAGCTAGAGTTCTCTCTGCTGCTAGATTGAAGGTTTAGATGGAGCAATTACCTCTTAGAAATCAGAAGGAACAGATGTAGAGCTGGATGAACACAGCAGGCTAAGCAGCATCAGAGGAACAGGAAAGCTGACATTTCGGGTCTGGACCCTTCTTTACGAAACTAGAAACGAAGACCTGAAATGTCAGCTTTCCTGCTCCTCTGATGCTGCTTGACCTGCTGTGTGCATCCAGCTCGACACCTTGTTATCTCAGATTCTCCAGCATCGGCAGTTCCTACTGTCTCAGAAGGAACAGATTGTTTCCTTCCGTGTTTCTTTCTCTTGGATTAGAGATGGACTGCACGTGAGGATAATAATTGTTTTGTGGCACAGCATTTTGGCAAAGGTTGTGTTTATGGGATGCAGCCTATATTGGTTTGATGATTAGTGATCAAACAATACATTGTCTTGTTACTATATCAATAGAGTAAAATTATATCGACTCTTAGTCTTGTTGCATTTTAATTGCACTGAAGGATAGCACGTTTTGATTAAAGCTTAGTGGTGGACCAATCAAATCATATTTGGAGCACAGCGCCCTACAGTTGCCTTTAAAATAAAATAAAAGTTAGAGTCTCCATTGCATATTTTGGGGGAGGTTGCTTTGGTCTCTAACAAATTTTAAAATAAAACTGTTTTGTTAAATATTATGTACGTCACCTAATGTTGGATGCTACACGTAGGAACACTTGATAATGGTAATTTTGTGAGATGAGTTAGTTCTGCACGAACATACAATATTGATTAATATCCCCAACTAGCAGCAGCATTCAAAAGAAGGCAGCAGCAGTGGTGAAAGGAAAAGTCAGAAAGATTGCTTCATTAAGTAGGGAGAAAGGATACAGTATGAATTAAGAATAGGAGGAATGGAGGAAAGAGAAAGGAAAATGTGTGTCAACAAAAAAGAAAAGGTAGAAGAAATATTAATGTGAATGAGGAAGGGAAGAAGCATGAAAAACCAGTTTGAGTTAGGACATGGTTGGGGTTAGAGTACTTCCATAAACTGGGAGTCGAGGGCAGGAAATTCATAAAGAATTTTGAAACAATTAGCCAAATCAAGTAATAGAATACTGTTACATATCTAGCAGTGTCTGAGAGAAATTAGAGGAATGAGTATATCTTCTGTCACAATCTTCCATAATTCCCAGTTGATTTTGCATGTGGAATTCCAAGTTTTTGTCATATACTTGATCAAGAGCACAGTCAGGTCTTTTATATGAATCATGCTAATGAAGATTTGCTTATATTAATTAATCTCTTAATGAAGTATCACATAACACACATTTAAAGAACATCATAAATAGGCCCGAAATAGGTTTAGGCCCGAAACGTCAAGTTTTCCTGCTCCTATGATGCTGCTTGACCTGCTGTGTTCATCCAGCCCCATGCTTGTTATCTCTTTAAAGAACATCATAACTTGGCTTGTCTTTAAAACATTTTCTCACGTAGTTTTGGCAGGCTGTGCATCATGTTTTAACATTTTCGAAAAGAATGAAAGAACGCTAGCTGGATAATTTTTGAAATTTTTACTTGAAAATGCAGGGTTTACCATAAAAATGTACCATCTTGTGACATTTCTGTTCACAACACATTTTTCGGTTAAGAATAAGGATACTGTACTTACTACTGCCACCCACTGGTACCATGGCTTCAGAATGGTCATTTGCATCCAGGTTGAATCCTCTGATAACAGATAGCTGGGACACAATCAAAAATGAATCAAAGGACGAGCAGGTCTTGTTATCTGGGTTCATACGGTAGCCTGTGTTACAAGCACAAGTATAGGCTCCATTGGGTCTGGGTAGACACAGTTGTTCGCACGTTCCAATATTGTTACTGCATCCATTGGAGGAACCAGCTGACCCTAAGTGAAATTGAAAATAAAATGAAAGCACAACTAACTTTTGTGTGTGTAGTACTTCCAATATCATGATATTCCAAAGGTTCACAAACAATTTCATTTTCGAAGTGCAACACCCTTGTTCTACAGGCAAATCATTTCTGCAATTAAGGTGGAGACATACCCTGAACTTAAAACCCTCTGAAGACAGAAGTTGTGGAAATTACAATGGTTTAAATTCATTGAACTTTTGGAACTCCAAAAGCCATGGGCTGCAACTGAACCGGGAAAAGGCTGTTTGGGACAGACTGGGAAATATACAAGCCCAGGAGTAGATGTCTGAATAGCTTGCAGAAACTAAAGGAAGAGCTGCATTCGTGCCCCGGCTTAAATAATGGAAGCCAGACTGCAGAAAACAAACAACTTCAACAACTTTGGACCTTCTGGAGCCTACGGAGGTACAAAGCCATTCAATTTTCCAGCCAGTGCTCAGGCACAGAAATACGGAACATTCCACACCATGGTGTTACATGTAAACCTGTTCCACCTATGGATGTAAAAAACATTCACACCACTACTCAAACCTGAACAAATACCCATCCGAGGGAAATACTGGACATTCCAAAACCATCGAAACCATTCACTTTAATCGGAAAATCCACTCACACTTACTCCAGTGCTCAGGGAGCCCATTCAGCCCCAGTAGGAGGAACAATAGCTCGATAGGTTTGGCGGGAGATAAGAGGGCCTGCAGTTGGGTATAACTGGAGACCTGAGCCCAGCACTGGGCAGCGTGATACCAACACTGCAATACCAGCAACGTGCCCCGGTTCCAACGTGGTGTGTGCTCTGAGGTGGACTCTGCGAGGGGAGTTCGAGAATTCAAGCGAGAAGCAAGCATCGCTTACAAAGGAGAGCAGCCCTTGCAACCACTGAACACTAGCAATTAACCACGGACCTCCACTTAACGCCCAGAGGCAACTGAAGGCATCCAGAGACACAAGACACCAACCAGGGCAACACCAGCAGCATTCACCACCATCCAAGACAATAACCCACTCGCAAGGACCACAGAGAAAAGAAAGAGAACCCAAGCTACTCACCGGTCTGGTCCCATGCATCTATCCACATCAACAGACACCGCTAGACTGACTGTTACTGGCACTTATGGCCCTTCTGGCAGACTCAGCTACGGCAAGAGACTATGGACAAGAGCCAGTCAAAATCACGTTTCACTCCAGAGGTGAACCTAAGGTCATCAAGACCCTCTAACCCAGCTTGACTAGTCCTAGATAGGGGAAGGTGGGGTTCGGGGCTAACGGTGTAGGGCTCCCCTCAGGAAGGGAAGTGGAATAGGACTCTGAGTCAGCAGGTTCTCTCTCTCTCTCTCTCTCACTCACTGTCTCTCTCCTTTCCCTTTTAACATAAGTAACAGTCATCCACTGTATCTACTTACGCACTGTATCAAGTCTTAACTGCGGGTTAAGTTAATTGGGAGACAGATCTCAGTCATGGATAGGGTGGGTTTTGAGATTCACTTTCTTGTTTTCTGTAAATACATTCAATTTGCTTGGTTTTCAAAAAAATCAAAGTTTTCTTTGCCTCTGAAGCATCTGCCTCCTGTGTTTTCCACCACACCACATTCCACTACATAAGCCCAGTGTCAGAACCAGGGAGCTGGTGAAGAATTAACCAGGCAGCACTCTCTACATGCATGTTGGCCTCCCATAAACAACAAATAACCAATTGCCAATTAATCTGTGAAATATGAAAATTGATGTAATCAATGCTTTTCAAAAGTTTTTTTTTTACAAAAGCACTTTTATATTCTTGCTTTGGCAATCCCATATTATGATACAATTTACAATGTAAATCGCAACTCATACTTGTTCTTACATTCGTTACTGAATCATCCATTCAACTTATGACCAGAATGATACAGAGCTCACCTGATAAGAAATACTTTATCTTTTGCAATAAGCACTTCTCATCTTTTCTCAGCTAGAGCTAGAGAGTCTATACATGAAGTTTTGGATTTTCTTAGAAAGTAATTAGTACCAAGTGTGATAAAGTATTTGTATGATAAAGCATGCGGGTAGGTTCTAAGTGAGCGAGTGAGTGCTAAGACAGTAAGCAAGCAAGCATCCCTAATGTGCAGCCTGATCCAATCTGTCCCTGTGCATAAAGCGCTCTTGCAGCAGTTTTTCAATGCTAGTTGCTAGTGTGCCCTGTAACATAGGTCGATGTTTTCGAAGCATCCCGAATGTGGATTGGAGAGGGGTATGAGAATCTTGAGGAGTTGGCAAATATCAAATGCCAATGTCAATCGTTGAGGTGTCAGTGCAGCTGGTGCCTGTGGATCATGCCCACTCCAGTACGGAGTGGCCAAGGAAAATGGGAAAAGATGGTGGTGGGAAGAATAAAAGCAGCATGGACTTGAATGGCAGGGGCTGCAGCGAGAAATTTGTCAGATGTATTTTTTTGATTTGATTTATTATGGTCACCTGAACCGAGATACAGTGATAAGTATTGTTTTGCCTGCTATCCGGACAAATCAAACCTTATGGTCACTATAATGAGAGATAACAAGCATGGGGCTGGATGAACACAGCAGGTCAAGCAGCATCATAGGAGCAGGAAAACTTGATGTTTCGGGCCTAAACCTTTCATCAGAAATGGGGGAGGGGAAGAGGGTTCTGAAATAAATAGGGAGAGAGGGGGAGGCGGATAGAAGATGGATAGAGGAGAGGATAGGTGGAGAGGAGGCAGACAAGTCGAAGAGGCGGGGATGGAGCCAGTAAAGGTGAGTGTAGGTAGGGGGGTAGGGAGGAGATAGGTCAGTCCAGGAAGGACGGACAGGTCAAGGGGGCGGGAGGATGTTAGTAGATAGGAGATGGGGGTGTGGCTTGGGGTGAGAGGGAAAACCGGTTAGGGAGGTGGAGATGAGCTGGGCTGGTTTTGGGATGCGGTTGGGGGAGGGGAGATTTTGAAGCTTGTGAAATCCACATTGATGCCATTGGGCTGCAGGGTTCCCAGGCTGAATATGATTTGCTGTTCCTGCAGCCTTCGGGTGGCATCACTGTGGCATTGTAGGAGGCCAAGGATGGACATGTCATCTGAGGAATGGGAGGGGGAGTTGAAATGGTTCGCGACTGGGAGGTGCAGTTGTTTGTTGCGAACTGAGCGCAGGTGTTCTGCAAAGCGGTCCCCAAGCCTCCGCTTGGTTTCCCTGATGTAGAGGAAGCCACAACGGGTACAGCGGATGCAGTATACCACATTGGCAGATGTGCAGGTGAACCTCTGCCTGATGTGGAAAGTCTTCTTGGGGCCTGGGTTTGGGGTGAGGGAGGTGGTGTGGGGGCAGGTGTAGCACTTCCTGCGGTTACAAGGAAAAGTGCCAGGTGTGGTGGGGCTGGAGGGGAGTGTGGAGTGGACAAGGGAGTCGCGGAGGGAGTGGTCCCTCCGGAAGGCAGATAAGAGTGGGGAGGGAAAGATGTCTTTGGTGGTGGGGTCTGACTGCAGATGGCGGAAGTGTCGGAGGATGATGCGTTGGATCCGGAGGTTGGTGGGGTGGTATGTGAGGACGAGGGGGATTCTTTTTTGGTTATTGTTGCGGGGACGGGGCGTGAGGGATGTGTTCCGGGAAATGCGGGAGACACGGTCGAGGGCGTTCTCGACCACTATGGGGGGGAAGTTGCGGTCCTTGAAGAATGAGGACATTTGAGATGTGCGGGATTGGAATGTCTCATCCTGGGACACTATTACTGACACTAAACTTATGTTCCAGATTTTATTACCTGAATTTAAATTCCACTAGCTGCTGTGGTGGTATATGAACCAGAGTATTAGCCTGGGCCCTTGACTAGTGACATTATTACCACACAACACCTGTCACCTGCGTGTTTGAGATTGGCCTACCTCCAATGCAGACAAGGCACAGTCACTAACAATGCTCATGGAAGCAAAAGAAGAATTTTGAAGATGTCATACTGAACTCAAAAATATAAATTCTATTTTTCCCTGCGCAGACACTGCAAGACGTGCTGAGCTTCTCAAGCATTCTCTGTGTTACTTTCAGATTTATGGCATCTGCAGTATTTTGCTTTTATTAAGGTATGACAACAAGTGAGTTTCAAGGTAGCGTGTCTATGGTCATCAGGGCACAGAACGGGTCTGAAGTTCTGAAGGGAATGAGTTCTGAGGAAGGGTCACCGGACCCGAAACGTTAACTCTGATTTTTTTCTTCACAGATGCTGCCAGACCTGCTGAGCTTTTCCAACAACTTTGTTGTTGTTCAGGTAAAGTTGTGTGCAACTATAAATTCCAAGGCTGAATCTCCCTAGATTGACAAAAATGATCAAGCTACCAGCATAGTCAAAATAACACGGCTCATTTTGTTGAAGGAAACAAAAAAAAAATTTAACTTAAATAACTCAATGATGTATGTCCCAAGTACAGAGCTGCCTGCTCCCAGCCAGCAGGTTTTTTTTAAAAATAACAGCTATAAAAATAGGTATCTGTAGCTCATACAGTCTGGAATCTATTCGTGAGTCTACCTGCCTTGTCTCATTACTGTCTCGATATTTTTCTCACTGTAAATGACCTCCGGGCCCACATCATGTCCATTGTCTTCTCCTTCTTCATTACAACAGACATCTGCCATCTGCCTCTTCCTCTTAAAATACATTTTCCACTTTGTTGTTTGAAATGTTGTTTGAAAAGCTCACCATAGCAACGTTGGGTGATTTTTCTGGAGTATACTTCTGTGCATCACCCGAGTATTCAAACATCTAAATCTCACTTTGAACTGTCCTATCATCTGCTCAACGAAGGTCTTAGTGGAGGCATGTACAGCAATGCAGCTTGAGAATCCCTTACTGGTGTCATCTTTTCCTGGGGACAGTCCTCGTCTCCCAGCAGCTGGTAATTGATCAGGGTCACTAAAATATTCAGCTGCTTGTAGGAATCATGGGAGTTCCCGGGATGTTGAAAGGAAACCTGGTGTATTGGGTTGGTGTTGTCACATATCAGGTCTACATTAAGGGAGTACAGGTCTTTTCATTTTGCAAAGAAGGATTGACTGATCTCAGGGAGCTCCAACGACAATGTTTGTTCAATCTTTCACCGCGCATCCTGAAATCTCATATTGCAGCAAATTACACTGTGCTGGCTGGGTGGCTATCTGCAACCCAGTGGAACCTCTCAAATCCCTGGGCATTCTGAATAGATTATCTTGACCTCCCTTATACACTTGAGTAGTTGACTGAGATGACACAGAGGTCCTCAGTATAGCCCTGAAATCAACAATTTGCAAAGAGGTTCAGGATTACAGAGACCTTCAAGGCAACTGACATGAGACTGCTTCCTAGTCCTTTCAGTCACAGGTCCTCATCCAACTGCTGACATCTGCAGGAGACAACCTCCCAAAACATCCTGAGGGGCATGATTTACTGTCATTTGAAGTGCCTCCTGTACACTCTGTTTCCTCTGTTTCTGGCTAATGCTCAACATCTCTGCAGTGACCCCTGCACCACTGCATCTCTGCAAGCTGCTTCACTACAGGCATCTATTACTGCTGCTCGCGTATCCTTCCTTGCTGAATTCTCCTGAGCCGTACGATGGCCAGAAGAAGGGCAGCAATGCACAGTGTTAAAGTAGTATTGGTTTAAGCAGAACTGTAAATACAGTTTGTTGATCCAAACAGTCATAATTTTCCCTGAGACTACCCACCAAACCTGTTCTGTTTTGTTCCTTACAAGTCCTTGGTCTAGTATATTTCCTCTGGCCTCCAAAACTAGAAAACCTACTATGATGTTCATCAGCTGTGGCCGCAGAGGACAGGTTCCTGCAATGAAACATTCATCTGATGGGAAACATTGCTCATTGCTTGGGACACTTAAAGCATGTCCTTGCACATTCCCAGAGACAATATTAAGCTTCCCTTCAATGAAGCTCAAACCCAACAATTATACCCTTGCCTTGCACGATAAACCTGCTCCCCTATCACTTGTTATTTAAAGAGCTTCTAGTTAGGAAACTAGAGGGATCCAGTCCTGGAAACAGCAGCAGTCAGCAGTGAGAGCAGGGCCAGTAAAGGGGCAGCAGTGGGTGGTGAGACTGGGGCCGGTGAGGGAGCGATGGCAGTGAGAGCAGGGCTGGCGAAGCGGCTGATGGCGGTGAGCGGCTGAAGGCAGTGAGAGCGGGGCTAGTGAAATGGTGAGAGTGGGCCTTTCGCGTGGCAGTAGAAGCAGCGGCCTCCTGGGGGCCTAGCGACTGGAGCGGCGCATGCACCATAGTGGAAATGGGACATAGGACTCTGAGATCTGGACTTTTTTTGTTTCTTGCTTGCATTTTGACTCTGTTAAATCTTTTAATTCTCCTTTCTGTAACTAAGTGGGCGCCAGTGAATGGCAACTTTGTGTACTTTTCGCTGTACTTTTGTATCCCTACACTTAGTACATGTGACAAATAAATAAATAAATCTGACTCTTGAGCCACTAGCATTCTCACCCATACTTCAGACACTACAAGATGCCAATGAGCCCACAATGTCACGTGGCTGTTTGCATTTATTGGATCTCATTGTGATGCAGTGAATTCTGGAATCAACGCTAGTTCATTGGGAATAGAACTCAACTGAGCATGATTCTCCCTCCACTAGACTCATATTTAATAGGAGGTAACAAGGTGCAGAGCTGGATGAACACAGCAGGCCAAGCAGCATCAGAGGACCATTTCTGAAGAAGGGTCTAGGCCCAAAACGTCAACTTTCCTGCTCCTCTGATGCTGCTTGGCCTGCTCTGTTCATCCAGCTTTGCACCTTGTTATCTCAGATTCTCCAGCATCTGCAGTTCCTACTATCTCTCATATTTAATAGGATTCTGTTCCAGTCAGTCATCATTTCTAAGCATCAGCTCAATGCATCCATAAAGGCCTCTTCCCACTTTGAGTGTTGTATTTTTGACAGGACCTGCAACTGTGGATTTATTTTTGAAAGATGGATTGCATCATTTTAATTGTGAACACAAATACATTTGACTATCTCACTATGCTACTGAATCCCCCCCTTATCTTTCACCTGCAATTCATTTTGATTCCTGTCATACTCTGCTATTTCTGCTGACCCCATCCTTGTCTATGTTGGTTCTTCTACACTAGTTCTGTCCCGAACAATGCTCCATCTGACTCAGACTCCTCCCATTCTCCAGGCCACTTATATCCTCACTTTTCATGAAAACCTTTACAAGACCATAACCAGCCACCCATGACTCTGGCTGATGGGTGACCTTATAGAGGTTTATAAAATCATGAGCGGCATGGATAGCAAAAAGGGACAAGGTCTTTTCCCAGGGGTGGGGGAGGTCAAAGCTAGAGGGCATAGGGTTAAGGTGAGAGGGGAAAGATTTAAAAGGGATCTAAGGGGCAACTTTTCATGCAGAGGGTGGTGCATGTGTGGAATGAGCTGCCACAGGAAGAGGTGGAGGCTGGTACAATTACAACATTTAAAAGGCACCTCGATGGGTCTGTGAATAGGACTGGTTTAGCGGGATATGGGCCAGATGCTGGCAATTGGAACTGGATTTATTTAGGATATCTAGTTGGCACGGACAAGTTGGAATGAAGGGTCTTTTTCTGTGCTGTCAGTTCTATGACTCTATGGTTAGATTTTCTACTCTAAAAAGCTTTTGCAGAAACAAGGGCCTGGATTTTCCACTGGCCAGTCCGCTGTTACGCCAGCAAAGGTGGAAGTTGCACCAGTAGTGAGGTTTTATTGAATCCCCATCATAGCAGGCTCTCAAAGAATTGGCGAGGAACTTGAACATTCCACTGGGCAAATCCCCTGTGCCTGAAGCCCTTGGAAAGTCACCCTATCCAGCTGGCACATTTACCTGGCAAGTACTGCCCCTTACTTATCTGGTATTGTTCCTTCCAGCACCTGAACTTAACACTTACCTTGTGTACTTACCCTTTGATGCAGCTATCAAAATAGTTATCAAGACTTCTAAATTTCAGAATGTGGCAGCTGACTGGTGTGGAATGGGGGTGTGGAATTCCTCCCTCTGTTAGTTCTACATGATTAAAGAAGTGTCAAAATTGAAGTATGTGTCCACATTTCCGAAGGAGTCCTGAGCGGGTTCTCCTCTTAAAAATGTGGAGCTCCCTTCTTTGATGAAAAAGGGTCAAAGTGGCAATCCATCCTATACATTGACATCAGATAACAAATTAATGGTGCAAAACCTACTTGGCTATTCCTGATCTTTATGTTGCTCATGTTTCAACAACTAATTCTAAAAATTGAGTGATTTCAAAATTAATACAATTATTACAAGTATAATGATCAAATGTTAACATATTTCTATGGCATTACTTCATAATATATTTTAACAGGTACTTTGAAATAACATGTTCATATGACACATTATGGCCAAAATGTGTCTGCTAATATCATATACAATAATTGTTAGACAATGCACACCAACTAATCACCACAGATACACAAGCCTGGGAGAACTGGCAAAGTCTGAAACATCTCAAGGTACCTAAATGACACAGAAACTGTCAGCAATTTATAACAATCTAAAACCAAAGATTAGGCTACTGCCTCATTACATTCAACCTTTATGAGTTACTGCCTTCCTGATATCTTCAATTGTCAATTTATTAGAAAAATCCTCGCTTAAGAGTCAGACTGTAATTTTAAAGATGTCTATCAGCAAATACTTAATTCCACCCTAATCAGACCAATTAATGCCATCATGAAATTGCACAATGCCATGTTTCAGACTATTTATATGGGACTGCTAACGGAACTGATTGAAGTGGGAGCAGAAGTTTTAAAATCTTAAGAAATGACTATCTATAATATACAGTTGCGCATCATTGCAATATGTCAATTTCATTGATTTTTAATTAAAATCCAACATTTTGAAATTTGATCTCAATAATCCCTCTTACTAACCCAATTACCAAAACTGCAATATCCATTTAAGACTTAGAGCTGCTTTTCCACTTGTGTGATGGCATCCAAAATTAGAGTGATATTGTTGTCATTGAGGAACTATTAAATAAAGCTTGAAATCTACAACCAGCTGATTTGAAGGTCATTGATCATGATTAAATGAACTTCAAACATTTACATCAGTAAGTTTGTTGCAAGTAATAGAATATCTGTTTCAGTGATATCCCAGATTCAGAATAAATAAATAGAAGCAGTACAGCATACAAGCGCTTACAGGGCTCTCACCTAACAATGTGAACAATTTAATACAACACAACAATATACTTCATCAGCAAACTTTAGCCCTCCTTCGACCTCTTCATCTCCAACTGCCGTCGAGACATCAATCGCCTCAACCTTTCTACCCATCTCAAACACTCCAACCTCTCCACCGCAGAACGCGTAGCCCTCCGCTCCATTCCCAACCTCACCATAAAACCCGCGGACAAGGGAGGCGCAGTCGTAGTATGGCGCACTGACCTCTACATCTCGGAGGCCAGGCGCCAGCTCTCCGACACCACCTCCTATCGCCCCCTTGATCATGATCCCACCCCCCAAGCACCAAACCATCAACTCCCAAACCATCCACAACCTCATCACCTCAGGTGACCTCCCACCCACCGCCTCTAACCTCATCGTTCCCCAACCCCGCACCGCCCGCTTCTATCTCCTTCCCAAAATCCACAAACCTGAATGCCCTGGTCGACCCATTGTCTCCGCCTGCTCCTGCCCCACTGAACTCATCTCCACCTACCTAGACTCCATTTTCACCCCCTTGGTCCAGGAACTCCCTACCTACGTCCGTGACACCACCCACACACTCTACCTCCTCCAGAAATTCCAATTCCCCGGTCCCCAACACCTCATTTTTACTATGGACGTCCAGTCCCTATACACCTATATTCCCCATGCAGATGGCCTAAAGGCCCTCCGCTTCTTCCTGTCCCGCAGAACTGACCAATCCCCCTCCACCGACACCCTCATCTGCTTAGCCGAACTCGTCCTCACCCTCAACAACTTCTCTTTCAATTCCTCCCACTTCCCATAGACAAAGGGGGTGGCCATGGGTACCCGCATGGACCCAAGCTATACCTGCCTCTTTGTAGGTTACGTGGAACAATCCCTCTTCCGTAGCTACGCTGGCCCTAAACCCCACCTCTTCCTCCGTTACATAGATGACTGTATCGGCGCCGCCTCGTGCTCCCACGAGGAGCTCGAACAGTTCATCCACTTCACCAACACCTTCCACCCCAACCTGAAGTTCACCTGGACCATCTCCAACACTTCTCTCTCCTTCCTGGACCTCTCTGTCTCCATTTCAGGTAACCACCTAGAAACCGATGTCCATTTCAAGCCCACTGACTCCCACAGCTACCTGGAGTACACCTCCTCTCACCCACCTTCCTGCAAAAATGCCATCCTCTATTCCCAATTCCTTCGCCTCCGCCGCATCTGCTCCCAGGATGAGACATTCCACTCCCGTACATCTCAGATGTCCTCATTCTTCAAAGACCGCAACTTCCCCCCCACAGTGGTCGAGAACGCCCTCGACCGTGTCTCCCGCACTTCCCGCAACTCATCCCTCACACCCCGTCTGCGCAATAATAACCAAAAAAGAATCCCCCTTGTCCTCACGTACCACCCCACCAACCTCCGGATCCAACACATCATCCTCCGACACTTCCGCCATCTGCAATCCGACCCCACCACCAAAGAAACTTTTCCCTCCCCACCTTATCTGCCTTCCAGAGGGAACACTCCCTCCGCGACTCCCTTGTCCGCTCCACACTCCCCTCCAGCCCCACCACACCCGGCACTTTTCCCTGCAACCGCAGTAAGTGCTACTCCTGCCCCCACACCTCCTCCCTCACCCCAATCCCAGGCCCCAAGAAGACTTTCCACATCAGGGAGAGGTTCACCTGCACATCTGCCAATGTGGTATACTGCATCCGCTGTACCCGTTGTGGCTTCCTCTACATCGGGGAAACCAAGCGGAGGCTTGGGGACCGCTTTGCAGAACACCTGCGCTCAGTTCGCAACAAACAACTGCACCTCCCAGACGTGAACCATTTCAACTCCCCCACCCATTCCTCAGATGACATGTCCATCCTGGGCCTCCTGCAATGCCACAGTGATGCCACCCGAAAGCTGCAGGAACAGCAAATCATATTCAGCCTGGGAACCCTGCAGCCCAATGGCATCAATGTGGATTTCACAAGCTTCAAAATCTCCCCTCCCTCAACCGCATCCCAAAACCAGCCCAGCTCATCTCCACCTCCCTAACCTGTTTTTCCTCTCACCTCAAGCCCCACCCCCATCTCCTATCTACTAACCTCATCCCGCCCCTTGACCTGTCCGTCCTCCCTGGACTGACCTATGTCCTCCCTACCCCCCCACCTACACTCACCTTTACTGGCTCCATCCCCACGTCTTCGACTTGTCTGTCTCCTCTCCACCTATCCTATCCTCTATCCATCTTCTATTCGCCTCCCCCTCTCTCCCTATTTATTTCAGAACCCTCTTCCCCTCCCCCATTTCTGATGAAGGGTCTCGGCCCGAAGCGTCAAGCTTTCCTGCTCCTATGATGCTGCTTGGCTTGCTATGTTCATCCAGCTCCACACCTTGTTATCTCAAATATTTAACTGTTCTCTATCATCTCTTTTCATCCTCTTGATTACTCTTACACCTCAACTTGAATCCAATTCTTTATTTTCCCACTTCATTTTATTTTATTGTCTAGTATGCGTCCAATTTCCTTTCAAAAGTTTTACTGAATCTACTTCCACTATTCCAATGCTTTCTAGGTCACAGATAACTGTCTAGAAGTTATTCCTAGTTCATAAATTAACTTTCATAGCGCAAAGCATCAAATGACAAATGCACAAATTGTTTGCACATAAGAAGTAAATCATTTGTATGTAAATGCAGATTCTTGTTAGTCTTTGAAGATAAATAGGCGTAATGTTAGTTGATTTATATTAGGATGTTTAATAATCATATAGAAGCTTTAGCTAAAATAACTTTAGAAATTCAACTATTAGAACAGCTGGGTTCTATATACTTGATGGGTCTCACTTCTTTCGAGTAATTGTACAGAAAATATTTTGGCACTCAGCTAGTACAAGGAGGCAATGGCCTAGTGGCATTGTTGCTGGACTGTTAATCCACAGATCCAGATAATGTTCCAGGGAACCAGGTTCACATCCTACCACAGCAGATGGTGGAGTTTGAATTCAATTAAAAATATCTGGAATTAAGAATATAATGATGACCATGAAAAACCCATTTGGTTCACTAATGTCTTTTAGGGAGGGAAACCGCCATCCTTACCTGGTCTGGCCTACATGTGACTCCAGACCCAAAGCAATGTGGTTGACTCTGAAATCCCCTCTGGGCAATAAATGTTGCCTAGCCAGTGACACCCTCAGCCCGTTGATGAATTTTTTAAAAAAATTACAGGTACTACTCACTGTCTCTGAAGTGAACTCTGAGGCAATTCAGCCCTACAATGTTATTCCTCATCACAACTGGGTTTTCACCAGTAATCTTGTCCACACGCTCAATGATCTCAAAATCAGAATCTGTATAGTAAAGGAAGCCCTCGTATATGGCTAAACCCCGAGGATGAGAAAGGTGGTTAACCACGGTCATCCGGTGTAAACCATTTAGATCTCCTCGTTCAATCTATAGGGACAACACAAGAATCGATATTTACACTGGAATTGCATTAATTGTACTTCATAAAAATATGTTAATTATAATATAACTTGTCAAGCTTATTAATTACTAACATCTGCTAATATAAATAGAGACCAGGAAATTGTCAATATTACCATTTGGAGTGGTGGGGATACTGTACTCCCCATGGAGTAACTACCAGGTGTAACCTGGCAGCCTCCTTGTGGGTTCAGGGTGAGATGAGGGCTTCCTGATACGGCTCTCTATGGCCCACAGAGTGAACCCTTGTTTGCAAGGTCTACCACTGATGAAGGAGCTATGCCCAGCCTTCCTCAAAGACAAGGTCCTGCTGGGACTAAGGATCCACCAGTTCTCTGCTGGCCAGCACCTTTTGAAATTAAACACCACCTGACTGATATTTAACCACATTGAGTCTCCAGAAATAGCTGTGGCAGAGCTCACCCTTGCATTCCATCCAGTAAATGAGGTCACCATGATGGCCATTAAATTCAGAACTCATTAATCACTATCAAATATTCTTACCCAGTCAATAATGACGGGAAGATTAACTCCTTGAAAAGACATATGATGGAATAAAGTGTACACACCTTGGTTATAAACATTGTTAAATAGCTTCACCTACTTAAAATCTGTTAAATATTTTCTTTCTTTGCCACCTCCTCCCACCAAAACAGTAACAAAATTTAATGAATTGCTCATTGCACACTGGCATCATATGGTGGAACTGATAGAGAAACAGAGTGAATAATGGCTGTTTACAACGATCTATTAGGGTGGGAAACTGATAGGTGCCCAAAATTTTATTTATTATGAATATGTGCCCTTCATAAAGTAAAAATACATACCACTCCTGTACCAGACACAGCCCAGTACAGCCTACGTGCTTTGATGTCAATACTAATGAACTCTACTTGATCTAGGTCATTAGTGAAGAGAACTCGAGGATTAGAGCCATCCATATAAGCACTAGCAATTTTTGCTGGAATTCCACTGTCGGTACCTTGATCCGTCCAGTACAACTTCCTGAAATAGATTTATACATAGTTTTCAGATGTTGTAAAAGCATGAAATAATAAAAATATGACAATAAAAAACATAGCATGGAGCATGTTCATTGTGCTACCCACCAATGCCATAGGTACGACAAGAGATCTTGCATATGAGTGCGTTAAACCTGGCAATATTTTATTAATGATTCCATATGCTAACTGTTTCTGAAAATGCCCTACTTCTGTTTGAAAATGATTGAAATAAATTTACAATTATAAAGATCATTAAAATTGGTACATGTGCATTCCTGAATGCTGCACATTAATATACTAAAACAAATGGTTTCTTCTCCTGTTGATATTGCTTTATTTCAGCATTCAGAGGAGATGTCAGGATTGTAAACATTGTATGAAACGGAACATCCTTTTTTTTTGCATGGCCAATTTGCACACCATGTGTGGTCAATAGGCTGAGGATTCATACACAATCTCTCTCTCTCTCTCACCATGACTGATTTCCTTATTTTTGATTTACTGAGATCAAGTGAAAAATATTGTTTTACGTGCTATCCAGGCAAACATACCTTACATAAGTATATCAGGGTAATAGAACAGAATGCAGAATATAGTGTTACAGCTACAGAAGGTGCAGAGTTTAAGTTCTGCAAGATTTGCAGATTGAGGAAACAGAATTAGGATCACAGGATAGCAATGAGTATTGGTGATTCAATATATTTTGTTTACATGCAGACTTGTGAAATTTTAAATTTGCAAAGGTCGTAGTGATTGGGAAAATCCGAATGCTTTAGACTCATAATTACTTTCCAAAATTGCCTTCGGACCGTAATACAATCATAATATTTCACCCACCAGTGAATCATGTCACACTTCTATAGTAGTGACCATAGTCCTACTCAATTTTCAATCAATTTAACTCCAGGTCCATTTCACTCGCGTTTACATTGTTCAATGTTACTGCAGACTCAAACCAGGATATTGAATTTAACTCCTGAGAGGAGATTGGGAAGTGCGGGGTGCTATAACATGGAGGCTTCAGTCATTTTGAGAATTGAGCATAGAGGCACCAGCAACAATGGCAACATTATTATAGTCTCAGGACAGAATGCAGCATAGAACCTTTGTGTGCATATTTAAATCAACTCTCATGTTTGCCAACACATCCCAAAATCATTGCAGTCTGAATTCAAATAAGAGCAGGTGGCAAGTGTGTTGCCATATCTTTAATTCTGCTACTGTCATGTTTCACCTGAAATTGTGACTTGTTTTGTCGGATCACAAAATTATATTGACTCTGTTTAAAATAAAAAGATCCTCACATTTTAACAGTATAATTTAATTATTTACATAGTAAGCAAATTCAAATGAAAATGACTGACTGTATAAAGAGTAATTTCTAAGATGTTAATATGTAAAGATGGGTCACTAACATTCCATGTGCTGAACATGAACCATTAGGGAAATTTTAAGAGGTTATATATGCTATTATTCTATTTGCAATATTGTAATTGCTTCCTAATGAAATGATATCTAATAGGTAAGTGATTTGGCAAACTGAAATTCTATCCAATGAGAATGGTTGGCAAATGCTTTAAGAGATGGAACTTCATATTTGGAAGACATAAAAATAGAGGGAAGTATATTATTCAAGGTGAGAGAAGTGAATGACTCAAGTTATGCTTACACTAATACATCCAACAGATTCAGTTATGCTGTGAAGGGAGAGGTAGACCAACAACTGGGTACTTGCTAATATAATAGTTGGTCCTTTCCCACTTCAGACTTTGAAATGCTTGAATGATTTTTATGATCATCTCGGATTATGCCATATTTTAGCATGTAAAACTTTCAGCACCTCATAAATAAGAAACAAATTATTTTTCAGTTCCACATGGACGCCTTAAATTTACAAAATAACTTTGAAATTTGCTCTAATATTCTACTCACCCTCTTGCTGGATCTACCACAATACCTTTGGGTGTCCCAACACCAGTCCTTTGTCCATTATTTGTTAGTATCGTTTTTCTGTACTTGACATCATTATGCACTTTTACTACCTTAAAGAATGTAAATGCATATAAGAAATTATCTTTTGTGTTATCAGGCTGCTGTGCGAAAACTACTGAATAATATTATTACATGATAGTCATTCAACTTGAAAAGGGATCTAATAAAATTAAACAGCACTGTGTTTATAGTTTTTAAAAATAATCAAGGAACTTAAGAAACACTGTTAAATCTATTTGCAATTACTGTACTACAATGTTTCTCCTTTATAACAACTTAAATTCTAATTTGCTGTTCATATGAGGGATTCAAGTGTAATTAATGTTAACTGGAATTCTAAGAAGTGAGACACTTGAATAAAATGAATGTTAAATCAATGTAGGGCGGGATAATGAGAGCCCTACTGAGTGTGTTTTAAGTGTAGGGCCATGTAACATGGTTGGATGCCCAGCCCATCACTTTCACGAACACCCTGAGCTCACCCCTCATAATCTAGAGGGTGGACAAGCTTCAAAATCAGCAGCCCACAGGTGCAAAGTCAAAATGGTCCCATTTCTCTTTCTCTCTTCCTCCTGTCTTCATTTGAAGATATCTCAGACTCCCGGCCTCAGTGCAGACTCCCAGCCTTGAAATGAATCTAGAGCAGGCTCCTGGCTCTCCCAGTCTCCACAGCTTTGAGGTGAAGTCTGGCGCGGTTGGGAGGTGAGGGCTGGTGTGGGCTGGAGGTTAGGTGCCAGCGGACACTGGGTTGGAAGGCTTTATTCTGAACTTTATATTTCTTTATTTTTCCAATTTATTCCTAAGAATTTGTACTTTAGAATCTGTACCTAGGTATCTTTGTGCCTAGGGTGGTACCACAAGTGGTGACTTGTAAACTTTTCACTGTACTCATGTAAGTACATGACAATAAAGCTAATTCTAATTCTAGCATATACATAAATAAGGAAAATAAAATTAGCTTATTAAGAGGGCAAGCTTCTTGCTGGGTAGTTGTATCATTGCCTACTTCTCAATCGTGCAGGCAAGCAGTTGGCCCTCAATCCTATCCAACCCCTTCCCTGGAATTTTCCACATGTACATTTTATAACATTGGGCTGAAATTCACACACGTTCCCCACCCCCCAAGTCTGCAAATGTAAAATAGAGAACAATAATGCTGGGTTGCCATTGCTATGTCATCGCCTGCATGATGACCTCCTTTGCAATGTTCCCTGGGCCCATTGGACGTACCCACCACACTCAAAGTCATACTTCCCTCCTTAATCCTCCCTTGGGCTCCCAAAGCAACCTTCTAACACTGTTCAACCCTATCAGCCGGACCCTGGCCAAGGAAATAACTTGGACTTGCTTCCAATTCTGGCCTCATCTTCTTCAGGACTGCCTGGAGATGCAGTGGCAGAGCTGGGATTACAAACCTACTAGCCATTTGATTGACAAGCAGCTTTGTGAGGTGGGACTTACAGATACAGAGAGGAGGCCTCACCCTAGAGCAACAGGTACTGTTTCCATCAGTCAGGATTGTAGCTGTACTCACAACTGACATGTTAGCTGTGGAACTATTGTGGGTTATGGATGTGTGTGAGGGTGGGGTTTGGGAATCAGCACTTAGTTTTATTCACACTTCTTTTGATCAGCCGCTATTTTCCTTGCAGTTTTCAAAGTTGACAAGATGAAGATTCCTTTGAATGATTTAAATGGGGTTCCTAGATTGTTTTTCACCAGCTATATTTACATCACTTTCCCCGTGGAAAACAACCATCAGATCACAAAGCATAGTTTTTCTAATGAGCCAAAGTTTTCAAAAGTGCAGAACATCAAGTATGGAGTTCCACTAGGGCACGGTAGGCTGTACAGCTGAATGATGTCTTTTCAGTCTTCTCCTGTAGAAAGGATACCTTAAGTTGCAAAATGGGGCAACTGTCTCCAATATATTTTGTGCAGTATTATGTCTATCTTCACCTCCATTAAACAGGTGATCAAAAACAACTCCATTAGTCCTAGAAGACTCATATTTCTGTCTCCATGTTGCATTTCATTTAATTTTTGTTTGGATACATCTTTCCTTTACTCATCTCTGCAGCACCCATCCCCCATCAAGTCCCTCCTTAAAAACATGGAAAAAATGTGATGAAAACTTAAAATCTATTTGCACCCTTTACAATATCTGCCTCCTCGCGCATCCACTTAAAGTGACCAAATACTTTCAAATTCCTTGGCCTGCTTACCAGACCATCCATGTTCCACCATTAAGTGAGATAATGGTATAAGACCAAACACTGTAATAAATGCTTCTACTAATTTTTCAGTTTACTCTACCTTGCAAAAATCTTTGCAATCAGTTTAGTGCGCTGTGGCTTATATCTGTCCTGGGAACCATATTTCTTTCTTGTTATTGTGAACACAATTAGGGCATACTACGAGTCAAAAATGTTAACTTGAAGTATCAAATTCCTCAATGTTACATTGGTGAAGAAAATTAATGTTTAAATAAGTGACTATAAATAACACAATGTAAAATGCTAATCATAATGCTGAAAGGAGTCTGATAAAGTATTTTTTTCTCTCATCATGTAGTGTTTTGTAGACCAAAGGTTGCTAATTGTGGTTTATATCGTGATATCACCATAGGGCAAGGCAAGGAGGTAGCCCCCAAGGAACTACCTCACCTGGAACAGGATTTAAGCAGCACTATTCACACTATGCTCCACCACACCACAGTCAACCAAGCCAACCCATCCTGACAGTTGCTCTAGAGTCTAGAAGCTGGCATAAAATATTATTTAGATAAATTAATGCAATTAACCTCATGATATGCAGGTCAGAACAACATTATGTGTAATGAAAAATAAATTACTTGTATAAAAACAAACTACCACTTTTACAAAATTTGTTTAATCAGTTATCAGCTTCTGTAAATCCAATATACTCTACAACTTTACAATGCTTAATATTAACGTTGATTCCATGCAGGAATTGTCTTGAATTTAAATTAAGTAGACTGACCTCAATGGACTGTTGGTCAAAGTTGGTATAGTAAAGGTTCATAGAGATCCAATCATAAGCCAAGCCCATAGGGGAGCCAATGGTGGAAGCTGGCGCAAACATGCTCCGATTCGTTCCATCTGACCTCACAGTGTGAATTTCTCCCTAAAAGCACATAAATCACAGTAAGAAAAATCTTCACAAACTCAGAAACAGCAGGGAAGGCGGTATTAATTAATGTCTGTTCCACACTTACAAATCCTCTACTTAATATTGTGATCTAGACACATTTGTAAAGAAGGAAATCCTTAAATCCTCCTAAGTACTTAGAAACAGTTGACCAAGTCCAATACATAAGCCAGTTTTTGCAAATATGGACTTGTTTAACCACTGATAGTGACACTTTCTTGAAAATTTCAACCAATTTTCCCAACCATAGCTCAGAATATTTTAAGATAGTTTTTTTCTACTTTTTGTCATTGACAGGAGGTAATTATTCTAAATCTATTCTAAACCTAACTAATCTAAGAAAAGCCTTCTATTTCCATACCACACGCAGTGCCTTTCTCTGATAGAAACCTCAATATAAATGAAACATCGTGTAAAGTCAGGGAATGTCACTTCCTTAGGTTTATCAGCCCCTCAAGCATATCTCAGCCTTTAGTTCTTTGGTTTACAGAATCATAATATCTAGGCCACCTGATTGTCACAAAACGGAGGAGGATTTATAAGCAGGATTGCCAGAAGCAGTCAACATCCTCCAAATTATGCACGCTCTTAGCTGCTTCACCTTCTCTAATTAACTTTAAATCAACCCACATTCAGAGAAACTGAGATTAGGATAAATGTATTTTTTGGAGTAGTACAAACAGCAGAGTCCAAATAGAAAAATGATAACCTCGACATCAGATCTAAAAGGAAGACAAGGTCTACCTTCACCCAGCTTTAATGGTATTATTAGGCAGTATGTATATTACCATGCTCTAATTTTGATTGTATTTTCATTTCACAGCACTTCCTTAAGGAAAAGAAATCAATTCATGCAGAATAAATTAGACCCTTGACTTGAATCCCACTCAGTTGTAATCAATACGGTTCTCTTCAGATTATGATTCTCCTCAAAGATTGGGGTGTAAAACCAGGAGACTACAGAAAATAATAAATATCACTGGATGCTCAAGGAAAACAAAACAAATGGGATTAACTAAACATTAAAAAAGCATCAACAGAAAAGAACAAAAATATAAACATGCAATAGAAAGATACATTAATAAATTAATCCTACAAGTAAGCAAATAAATAGTTGACTATATGATGTTTCACTGAATGATATCCACAACCTGAGCTAGGTAGTAAAAATCCTTCAGAGAGATTTACAAAGGTTTGATTGTAAGTTTACATTTTAGCATGTAAACCAGTATCTATGTTTCTCTTTTAGACCCTTTTGTTATCCAGAAGCCCAACTCACCAGTGGAGAAGAACTCAGCTCATTTTTTTTCAATTAAACTGCCACCTAATCACCCATGTTACTAATTAAATAATCAACATCTACTGATAAATATTTTGAGGGTCATAGAGTCATACAGAGAAACATACATAGAAACAGACTCTTCAGTCCAAACAGTCCACTCTGACCATGCTCCCAAACTAAACTCAGTCCCACCTGCCTCAATTTGGCCCATATCCCTCCAAACCTTTCTTATTCATGTACTTATCCAGATGTCTTTTAAATGTTGTAACTGTACCTGCATCCACCACTTCCTCCGGCAGTTCATTCCACACATGAACCACTCTCTGTGTAAAAACATTGCCCCTCATGTCCTTTTCAAAACTTTCTCCTCCAACCTTAAAAATACGCCCTAGTTTTGAACTCTCCCACCCTAGGGAAAAGACCCTTCCTATTCACCTTATCTATGCCCCTCAGGGCTTTATAAACATCTATAAGGTCATCCCTTAACCTCCTGAGCTCCAGTGAAAAATGTCCTAGCCTAAAAAGCCTCTTCTGATAATTCAAACCTTTCATTCCCAGCAACATCCTGATGAATCTTTTTTGAACCCCCTTCCAATTTAGTAATATCCCTCTTATAGCAAGGTGTCCAGACCTGCACGTAATACTCCAGAAGAGACCACACCAATGTCCTGAACAACCTCAATATGACGTCCCAACTTCTGTACTCAAAGGTCTGAGCAATGAAGGCAAGTGTGCTAAACACTTTCTTAATCACCCTGTCTGTGGCCTTGTCCCTACCCCTAGAAAAAGAGGCCCAGGTTCAAGACCCACCTATTCCAGAGGTGTGTAATAAGATCTCGAAATAGGTTGATTAGAAATATAAGTTAATCAAAAAAATTGAAAATTAACAAGCACTGCCCACCAACTTCAACAATAATGGAAGGGTAGGTTAAGAGTGAGTTTTAATTTAAAATGGAGTTGGAGGGAAGAACACAGTTTTTGTTTTCTGCTCAGTGATGCTGTTACACATTTCTGGATGTTTTATTTTTACTACCATCAAGTTACCCAAGTTAAAGAATGACCTAGCTCTTGATATCTTGATAATACCAGAGATGTTTTGCCACATGGGAATTTTCTATTTTTCCATCTTTAAATGTGCTTGAACTTGAGTTTTTACTTTTTAGATTTTTGATTCATACTTTATATTTTCCTGTGTATATATAATTTAAAAGTCAGTGGTAAGTACATTGGTAAAACCTGTTTTGCTGAGTTATTGATTCTGGTAATATAGAGGGAATAAACTAACAGACGAGAATGGTCATTGTACTGAGTGTTGATGGTTGAATAAGTCTCATCTGACTCAGCAGCATAAAGTGTGTAGCAGATACGAAGAAAATTCAGATCAGTCGAACAAGGAGCATTTTAAAAAGCACATAATTGGAAAGTGATGACAATTGGATGTTGATTACTTCAGCAGTTATTCTTGAGAAAACTATTTGTACTTACTGGATATTCTACCCAATACAGCACCTCTTCTTCATCAAAGTCAACATCATAGCCATTTTGAACTCCAGCTACAGGAACTATGGCATCACTAGTTTTGTCATTAGGATCCAGAGAAATGCCAAAGATGATGCTGTTTCGCACAACAATTAGGAAAGGTTGTTCAACTGGGAATGGTGAAAGAAGATTATTATAAATTCTTGAGTAAATTTCAAAATCTTGTAATGTAAGTTTCTGCTTGAAGAGAATTGTTACAACAGAGGTTTTCTGCTAATGTAATCCATTTGGGCTAAACAAACTGGGGTTGGCCAGGTAGATGCAAAGCTGTTTTCACAGTCATACACAATTGTGTTCATAAAACAAAAGCTAAATACTATAGTAGCTGGAAATTTGAAATAAAAGGAGAAAGTGTTGGAGAAACTTAGCAGGTCTGGCAGAGGAGAGGAATAGAATTAATACTTTCGAGTTTAGTGGCTCCTCTATGGAGTCCTAGACTATGCTCATATTGTTTATTGATCATAATGCAGTGTTAGAAAAATTAAGCTCTGATCAAAAGTCAGCTTTAATTAAGCAAATTTGAGCAAATTGGGCAAATCTGTAATCTTAATTCGGTCAAAAAATGTGCTTTGGACAAAAACTACAAATAAGATTAAAATTGTCCAACATGATCATATTAGCCAATGGAAGGGTTGAAAAACAACAGACAGGAAGATAATATACTGGTCTTGCTCCTAACCTTTCTTGTTGCCCATATATACAAATCTGCTCTGATCTTGCTTTCTAAACAAAAAAATCCTTCATTTTCCGGCCTCCTCCTCACAGTTTCAAAATGTGTTCTCCTACCACTATTAAATTAAACAAAGAATCCACCCCCAATGAGATGTATGCTTTCTTGCAATAGCAGATATCCTTCGAGATGAAGTGTAATGAATCTTAGAAAAAAGTGATCATTGTACTTTTTAAGACCAAATGGCAGTGTAGGCACATTACAGGAAATTGTTTGCTTACAGAATTACAGGAATTACAGAGATCGTGGCATTTTGAAACTATCTGGATGGTTCATTTAAAACTTAGACTTTCTAATCCACAGTCAGAAGTGACATGACACCAGGTTATAGTCCAACAGGTTTATTTGTATTCACAAGCTTTTGGACCATTGCTCCTTTATCAGGTGAACTGACTTCACCTGACGAAGGAGCAGCACTCTGAAAGCTTGTGATTTCAAGTAAACCTGTTGGACTGTAGCCTGATGCCATGTGACTTTTGATTTTGTCCACCCCAGTCCAACACCAGCATCTGCACATCATTTCTAATCCACAATAAACAGGAGGCAATCTTATGAAAATGAAGCCTTTGATCATGAACTCGTTGTACAGGACTTCTCATATCATCTGATAATGCTGCCTCGAATGAACATTTACCAGCCTGAGTTTAAATCAGATGTGAGATAGCACAGAATGTGAAACATATCAAGATGAGTATGTTGTATTTTATGTGCTCCTGCGTATTTGTATCTGACACAGTTGTATTATTAAAGCTTTGGGTGAGCCAAGATAAAATAAACTTTCTGCTGAAAATCACTGCTGGCAGCAAATAGTTTACATTTTCAACAGGGATTATGTTATCATCAAACTGCAACTAAGGAGCAAACATATCAATTAAGTAATCATTCCAAACGTTTCAAGAACAAACAAAATTTTCAGTATTTGCTAATCTGAGCAATTGTCCTGAGAATGTAATTGGAGCATCACTAAAACTATGGCAATGAGAGGAATGAAAACATTTTAGTACCTCTTTGCACAACCTTCTCCTAAGGATTTGAAAATAATGTCCAGAAGACAAATCCTGCCTAATACAGTTGTAAAAGTGAGCACATTACTTCAATACTCTGTAAGACTTCTCCATTCTAAATGAGCGCCAATAAAGAATAAAAATGACAGTAAAAGCCAAAGTAAAATCTTGGCCTTCACAGAGTTGACATTATATAAGAGAACACAATTTTAACCAGTTCAGGCCAAAAACGGACAATTGAAATACTGGGCATAAATGTTAATGTCTTATTGCAAAAAGCCTAGGGATGATTTCTGAAAACATTTTGAAATTCAATTTCTTCAGAAGAAAGCATTCACATTCTTCCAATTTGATTAATTTATAAGGTCTAGAACAAAATTTTCGTCCAGAGTTAAAGAAGCCATTAACCTGTAGCACAAGAAGTAGGTGGAACAAATCCGATGTACTTCCCAAAAATAGCCAACCAAAGTTCATTTTTATACTACTTTCTCTGTTTTCATTTGTATATGGGGATTCAATTAATGAAGAGTGTTGAATTTCCTGCTATGGTTTGTGAAATAACTCCACAGAGGCCAGTATTCCATTACCAAGTCACCCATTATTTACATTTGGAGAGTTAGTGGCACTGATCCAGCTCCCTCAGAACCAGCTCTCAGAGTGAGCAGAGCCTCTGACACTCCTGTTTTTATTTGTCAGCCAGGGCTCCCTGGTTGAACCAGATTAACAGCCCCAATCAGTGAACTCATATTCTATGAAGTCCACCTGGCTGACCTTGTTACAGTCACTACATTCTGCCCATTCCTTTGTAACTTTAAATACAAAACCTTCCCCAGGTAAAAGTCATCAGACCATTCTTCCCAATCAAATGTGCCTTGGAATTATTCTGTTACTTTATACAGTTCAGAGATCTTTATTGTTGCCTCTATATGTCCTAACTAGATGTGAAAGTCAACATCATTGTAGCTTTTTTAGTAAGGTATAGGCTGTAACTCTGTCCTACCTTTAGCGCAGTGTTTTAAGTCAGCCATTAGGTTCCAGCCTGAGGGGCAGACACATGAATAGAATGTAGGAGCTGACGCAGAGAGCAGACATAAGTGGCTGCAAGGATTGGACAAACATGGATTCCAAGCTGGGATGCAAAACAAATATCCATAACATTGCTGTAGATATCACAGGCATCAGTCAAAATTACAACTGGAGTTTGATTCTCTGAATACACATACAGTCAGCACTAATGTAATATTAGTGCAAAAGTAGCGTTAAGAAAACGCAATGCAGTTTATGATAGTAATCTGGTAATGGAAGGCTGAGTTGGGGAAAATATTATTGTCATCATACGATAGGAAGAGATTGGAATATGTTTTATCTTTTGCAATATTAACTTTTAACTCCACAAGATTATCTTTACTTAGGAGTCATAAGCAACTGAGCTAAATTCTATGCAGCCCGTAACAGGCCTTGCATCAGTCTCCCAGCAGTGGGAAAACCTCTCCCAATTATGTCAGATGGTGGAAGGGATTGATTAGGGATTCCCAGCCATCGCTAGCAGAATGTGAATTTGTCTTCTCAGTGGGCTAGTTGACAACAAGTTCACTGCAACTTGTAATGGTGCACAGTGTAAATAGAGACTGCATGAATGTCTCTCATACCCTCAGAAGGTAGATTGCCAGGAGCACTCCTTGTTATCTTGACACTCTGTCCCCACTGCTGGAAGTCATCCCCTGATCTTGCCCCATGGAGTCCCTTCAGAATCTTGTGGGTGGGTTGGGGGTTTGTGAGCCCAAGGGAAATGCAGTGCTTCCAGGAGCCAATGTTCCCACTGGCAATGCCAGCAATCGCAAGCTGCCCAGCCTCAGACTGGTTGGCAGCCCTCAATGGGTAGCACTTCTGTCTCTGGGGACCTTAATCTCAGGGAAGGCACAACAGTGTCTGAAGTGCATTTGATTCCACTGGATCTCGACCGTGGAACTACCAAGTTTCTTCATTCATTCTCTGACTGGTGGCTGAGACCCTCGTTAGCCCAAAGCATCCCAACTAGTAAGTTTCAGTGAGGTTAATAGCTCCAGGGAGATATTATTTATACGAATGAAGTCTTGGCTGACTTGACATTTAATAGAATTGCTTTTTTATATCTGGTCTAGGATATGTCAAGTGTATTGCACAATTTCTATCATCCTAAAGTACTACTAAATGTCATGATATGACATAAAAAATACAAAATTTCATTGAGTTTGTTAGACAAGAATTAATATGTTTTTTGACCTACCGGGTGGCTGCCTGACAGAATGAACAGCAACTATTCCGAGTGGCTCAATTAAATTTCTGATCATCACAGTCTGATTCTTTCCATGCCACTTATTTATTCTGACAACATGATTAGATCGTCGTTCAGTCCAATACACATAATCCTCAAAAATAGTTATGGCATGTGGATGTTGCAGGACCTACAATGTGATGTGCAATTACTGAGTGTTTTATATCAAATACATAAATTTCAAAGAGGTACATCTAATTTCTAAGTAACTGGCAAATAGTACTTCATTTACTTACCAAGTCACTAGCTAAAACCTGTCTCCTGTTGTTCCCAAAGTAATCACAATATTCAATATAATCCAAATATGCATCAGCAAAATAAAGTAGTCTAGTTGGATAATCAATACTTAATCCATTCGGCCAAAAGATTTTGTGACTTATTAAGATAGTTCGCAAGGTGCCATCCATACTGGCCTTTTCAATTCGTGGGTTTTTTCCCCAGTCTGTCCAGAACATTAGATGAGTACTGCAAAGTAAAGTCAAATTGACAGAATTAGTTTAAAAATCAAAAGAGTGAATTATTTTTGAACCCCAAACCCCACCTTCTCCCGCCTACATCTGCAATTTTTGAACCTGATTGCTATCTTGATGGTTTCTCACACAGCCTCATCTTGGACAGTCTGGATTATAGATATAAATAGCCACTAAATTTCTTGTGACTAAATTATCCTTTCTGATTACCTGTTGTACCTGTGTGTTATCTCTGTTTTGTGCACAAGGACCCATAAGTCCCTTTGTGTTGAGGATTTCTGTTTTGGTCCATGTAACTGATATCCTGCTTGTATCATCTCCCTTCTAAAATGAACAACTTGACATTGCCCACATCTTCCCATTTGCCAATTTTTTTGCCCACTTACTTAACCCATCAATATGTCTCTGCAAACTGTTTGTATCCCTCTTACAACTTGCCTTTTCACCTATTTTTGCATTAACTGCAAATCTGGCTACATTACAATCATTTCCTTCCTCTAAATCATTGAGGTATATTGTAAAGAGTTGCCCTTCCAGCACTGATCCCTGTGGAACCCCACTGATTACAGGTTGTCAACCTGAAAAAGAACTCCATAACCCCACTTGCTGTTTCTAGCCCATTAGCCAATTTTTGGGGTTAGTTTCTTAGAGCAAAACGTTACAGAACCAACTAGAAGTATATTATGTAAGGTTTGCTATTGTGTAATGTGACAGGATTAAGTCAAGACCTCAATGTAAAGGTATCTCTAGAAGCAAAGACCACAAAAGATTGAATTTTACATCCAGTTTGAAAGGGAGAAGAGTGGGTCTAAGGCTAGTATTTTAAACTTAAATAAGGGCAACTATGTCGGCGTGAAAGCTGAGCTAGCAGAAGTAAACAGGCACTCTAGGCTAGGGGATAGATTAATACTAACAGAGTGGCGGACATTTTGCAGAATATTTCAGAATATTCAGAACAAATGTATTCCTACAACTCAGAAAATTTTCGAGGGGAGGACTCATCATACGTGGTTAATCAAAGAAGTTAGGGAAAGCATCAAACTTAAGGAAAAGACTAAAATTATGCAAAGATGAGTGTCAAATAATGGCTGAGAATAACTAAGTGATTAATCAGGAGGAAGCAATTAGAATATGAGAGGAAGGTGGCAACAAACTTAAAAATGTGCAGCAGGAGTTTCCACTGCTACGTAAAAAGGAAAAATAACTAAAATGATTGTTTGTCTTCCTGCGGGTTAAATTGAGGCATTAGTATTAGATGATAAAGTGATAGCAGATGAAATGAACAAATACTTTACTTCTGTCGTCACTGTAGAGGAGATAAAAGCATTACAGTAATAGATGAAAATGGAATAGATATAGGAACTTAGTGTAATTATAATCACTAGAGCAGCCGTACTAAGCAAACTGTAGAGTGTGGGCTGATAAGGTTAGATGCCAAGGTCTTTAAAGAGGTAGCTAATGACGTTGTAGATGCATTGTTATTAATTTTCCAAAATTCTCCTGATTTACGAAAGGTTTCATCAGACTGGAAAGCATCAAATGTAACCTTCCATTCAAAGGAAGGAGGCAGAATTTACAAAACCATGGGCCAGTTACCTTGACGTCTGTCATGGAGAAGATATTAGAATTAATCATTAAAGAGGCTATAGTTGGAGACTTAGAAAACTCAAGCTAATCAGAGAGAGTCAGCACAGTTTTATGAAAATGAAGTAATGTTTAACTAAATTTATTAAACTTCTTTGAAGGAATAGCATGTACTGTTGATAAAGGGAAGCCAATAACTGTACTGAACTTGGATTTCCATAGGCATTTGATAAGATGCCACATTAAATATTATTGCAGAAAATAAAAGGTTGTGCTGTAGTCGGGTAATATGTTAGCACAGATAGAGGATTGGCTGGCTGACTGGCAGAAAATAGAGAGTATGTATAAATGGATCTTTGTCAGATTGACAGGATGTGACAAACAGAGTCCTGCAGGGGTCTGTGCTGGGCCTTTTACATTTTAATCTTTTACATTTTACATCAATAACTTAGAAGAGGGTATCAAAAGCATGCGAATAAAATTTACAGTTGAAAGAAAGATAGGTAAGAACGTATGTTGTAAATCAGACATAAGAAGTTTTTAGATGAATATAGATAGTTTGAGTGAGTGGACAAATATCTGGCAGATGAAGTATAACATGGGAAAATGTGAAGTTGTTCGTTTTGGCAGGAAGAATCAGAAAGCAGAATATTACTTAGATAGCAAACAATTGTGGAATTTGAAGGTGCAGTCAGATTTGGGTGCTCTTGTGCATGAGTCACAAAAAGTTAGAGCGCAAGTTTCACAAATAAACAAGAAGGTTAATGGGATGCTATTCTTTATTACGAGAGGAACTGAACTTAACAGTAAGGATGTTAGGCTTCAGTTATACGTGGCATTGGTGAGACCATACCTCAAACACTGTGCACAGTCTTGGTATCATTATTTAAGGAGGGATGTAAATCCATTGGAGGCAGTTCAGAGGAGGTTTATGAAAAATTGAAACCTAGAATGAGTGATTTGTCTTATGAGGATAGATAGAACAGGAATGGCTCATTTCTACAGGTGCTTAGAAGACTGAGAGGTGACTTGATTGAAGTGTACAAGATCCTGAATCGTCCCTACAAGACGGACACGAAAAGTATATTTCTTCTTGTGGATAAGTTCAGAACTGTGGTCAGTGTTTTAAAATTAGGACTCACTCTTTTGGGACAGAGACAAGGAGAAACTGTTCCTTTTAGAGGATTCTGAAGAAGCATCACTGAACCTGAAACATTGAATCTGCACAGATACTGCTCTCCAAACCTGCTGTCCAGCAATTTCTGATCCTTTTTCTCTCAGAGAATTGCTTTACTTTGAAACTCTTACTCAGAAGGTGATAAAAGAGGTGTGATTGGTGTATGTTGATTCTTGTTAGGCAGGGGAATCAACGGTTATTAAGGTAGATGGGAATGTGGAAATAGAAACAAAAACTAATGAGCCAATTTTTATTGAATGGCAGAGCAGATTGAGGGGCTGAATGGCCCACTCCTATTTCATGTATTTGTATAACCGTTTTTTCTAATAGACAAGTCTATAAAAAAATGTCTGCTTTTGTCTTACTTATTTCGGGGATCCAACACCAATCCTCTGGGATTTGTTATATTATCACTGAGTAACACGCTTCTGTGGCTGCCATCCAGCTTTGAAACCTCAATTGTTTGAAGAACGTAGTCTACCCAGTAGAGATTACGGCCTACCCAATCCACAGCAATGCTTTCTGTGACAGTCACTCCACTGTCAAATACCTGTTGGCATAGTGGGATCATCAGTGATAATGCAAAGTGTAACCCACAGTAAAAAGTAGCCTGATACTATACATTTTAAATTCTGAAGGTATACTTTCCAGATTTACATTGTAGAGCTTAAATAATAAGATTATGTAGCCACAAATATTTATGAATTTTAGTTACTGAAATAGCATTTTTCTGACTTGACCATCTGCCCAGTTCTTGCACAGAATTAATACAGAAATATATTTTTTCCAGTTTTATCTCCATTGTTCAGTATTGGTATATGTTACAGTAGCATATAGAGCAACGGACTACATCTAATGCAATGCTTGATAGGAAAAATTAAAAAAAACGTACAATTTTTTGATCTGTTCCATTTTCAAAAGCACTCCAAACTTTGTCCTGACTTACATCGGACCAATAAATTCGACCAGTTATTGAATCAAAGTCAATTGCAACAATATTTCTCCCATCTCGGACAACACTCTGAATTACATGTGGATGAGCACCAATGTTGTCAGAAACTATTTGATCACGGCTTGCCACCATTATTAGAACATTGGTTGAATCTAGACAGAAAAACAATATATCAATTCTACTGATTTCACAAAGGAAAGAGCCCACCGAAAAGTAGTAAGGATAACATCAATGCTAGAGCAATTGAATTGTAACACAGGATGCTACGCAATTAAGTATGCAGACTAGTCTCCAAGTCAGGGATAGGGAAGGAAGACAAGGTGGCAAAAAGTGCTAAAATACACATCACAGAAATATTAAAATGCGTTTGGTCAACTGGTTTAAGTTCAGAAGTCTTAAAAAGAAATTGTATGCAAGCAAAAAGTTTCCAGTTTCCAATATTTTACACTGACATGCCCACTGTAACTAAACTAATGGAAAAATTCTAAAATCAACTCATCAATGTGACCTTGGATATATTTATTTGGCATTCATTTGACAGAAGTCTGAACTGCACTCTTCTACACCGTGCGCTCTTTCTTTCTCGTTTTCATTCATCTTCCACAGAATCATTGGTTGCAGTTTCCAAATCATAAACCCTGAAAGAGGATTCTTGTTCAAACCACAACATCCTATTCTTTAATGCAAAACCCAAAAAAAATGTCACTGCTCTTGGCCTGAACCTTTATGTCTCCCTTTTCATCTCGCTCTGGGATAATCCAGTTCAGGAACACAACGTACACAGCAAAAGCACTTGCTTAATATCCTGGCCAAGGCTGACCAGGTATAGTGGAAAAATTGCAATGACGCCAATTTTAATGTCATCCCAAATTGTTCACAGCTAAATCTATAGTCTGCCCAAAGTGTTTTTTTTCCAAACCCAATACAAGCAAAGCATTTCCTGTCAAATATTTTCAAACTGCAAAAGGTTTGATCTGAAATAAGCCTTACATCTGAGTTTAGATTTGAGCTGTCCAAAAATGTAGAATCAGAATTTAATATCTCAATTATAACAAAGCCAGGAGTTATAATCCAGGCTGAACACGTAAATTCTGAGGGTGGTAAACTCTAAGATGTGCACACTTGGAATATCTTTGCAATAGGACCAGCATGACTCACTCAAGACAGATCTGGCTTACATTAGCATTCATGCATTGAATAGGATAAACATCATAAGCAAAATAAATAAAAATTAAGCATTTGAAGTTCTGGAACTGTTCTGGCAGTTGTTCTTTGTGAACTAACTCTATCTGCTCACCACAACCAATCCCAGGATAAAAAGGAAAGTGGAAAATCGAGATGAGCCCCAAGAAGTGCTGATGCCTCCAATGCAAAATAAATTAAGGACTCCTTGCTTTACAGCAGGAACTAGAGCAGAGGATTAGATCAGCTACATCTTTATACTGACACAAAAATGCTCCTCTCACCGAATATTTGACTCTAAATCCTACTAAGTCAGGTTAAATACTGATAGAACTAAATCAAGTACTCATTCTTCCATTCCATGCGTAATTATCATTTAGCGTACAAAAATAAAGACATTATTCCCATTATTGGAGTTAATCATTAGAGAAAAAAAACTGAAATAGATTAAGTTTGGAGGCCTATGTTTCAGCAAATACAAAGTTCAAGTGCCATCTTCCTGAAGCTTAGAGCAGTGCCTCCTGAACTTTACCTGCCTGTGACCCAGTGTAGTGGATTGTATTATATGAAAGAAGAGAAGGTTCGCACTCGCTTTGACAAGGAAGGGGTCTTTGTGGCCTTACAATAAAAAGATGATTAAGACATGCCATCTACTTAATGGCATATGAATTCTTGTTGTGCAGTGGTAGTGTCACTGCATCTGGACCAAGAGGCCCAGGTTCAAGTCCCACCTGCTACCGAGGTGTGTCATAATATTTCTGATCAAGTTGATTAAAAAATAAAAAGAGCTGGAGGTATGAAAGCTTTTAGAACCCCTCAGAGTTGTGAGAGTGAAGGGAAGGGGAGTGTAGGATGACTAGTTTCTGAGCCAGCACTGATGTCATACAACACTCAGTTATTTACATTATGTCTCAATCACTCACTCTGTCTCACTCTTACTCACTCAGCATCTGTCAAAATACTCACTTCCTCACCCATTCTTTCACACTTTACCACTTCCTCTCTGAGAACTCCTTTTCATGAAGTCTAGCTTAGCTGATTGACAAACTTGATAAAAGAGATAACAAGGTGCAGAGCTGGATGAACACAGCAGGCCAAGCAGCATCAGAGGAGCAGGAAGGCTGACGTTTCGGGCCTAGACCCTTCTTCAGAAATGGGGGAGGGGAAGGAGATTCTGAAATAAATAGGGCGAGGGGGGAGGCGGATAGAAGGTGGATAAAGGAGAAGATAGGGTGAGAGGAGACAGACAGGTCAAAGAGGCGGGGTTAGAGCCAGTGAAGGTGAATGTAGGTGGGGAGTTAGGGAGGGGATAGGTCGGTCCAGGGAGGATGGACAGGTCAAGGGGGCGGGATGAGGTTAGTGGGTAGGCGATGGGGGTGGGGCTTGAGGTGGGAGGAATGGTTAGGGAGGTGAGGACTAGCTGGGCTGGTTTTGGGATACGGTCAGGGGAGGGGAGATTTTGAAGCTTGTGAAGTGAGATGCTGTTCCTGCAGCTTTCGGGTGGTGTCATTGTGGCAATGCAGGAGGCCCAGGATGGATATGTCGTCCGAGGAGTGGGTGGGGGAGTTGAAATAGTTTGCGACTGGGAGGTTTAGTTGTTTGTTGCGAACTGAGCGTAGGTGTTCCGCAAAGTGGTCCCCAAGCCTCCACTTGGTTTCCCCGATGTAGAGGAGGCCACAAAGGGAACAGCGGATACAGTATACCACATTGGCAGATGTGCAGGTGAACATCTGTTTGATGCGGAAGGTCTTTTTAGGGCCTGGGATGGGGCTGAGGGGGGAGACGAAGGGGCAGGTATAGCACTTCCTTCGGTTGCAGGGAAAAGTGCCGGGGTGGTGGGGCTGGAGGGGAGTTTGGAGCGAACAAGGGAGTCACGGAGAGAGTGGTCCCTCCGGAAAGCAGATAAGGATGGGGAGGGAAAAATGTCTTCGGTAGTGGGGTCAGATTGCAGATGGCGGAAATGTCAGAGGATGATGCGTTGGATTTGGAGGTTGGTGGGGTGGCACGTAAGGATGAGGGGGATTCTGTTTTGGTTATTATTGCGGGTAGGGGGTTTGAGGGATGAGTTGCGGGAAATGCGGGAGACACGGTCGAGGGCATTTTCGATCAATGTGGGAGGGAAGTTGCGGTCCTTGAGAAACGAGGACATCTGGGATGTTCGGGAGTGGAATGCCTCATTTCAGGAGCAGGTGCGGTGGAGGCGAAGGAATTGGGAACAGGGGATGGACTTTTTACAGGAAGGTGGGTGGGAGGAGGTGTATTCTAGGTATTTGTGGGAGTCGGTAGGCTTAAAATGGATATCGGTTTCCAGGTGGATGGCAGAGATGGAGACAGAGAGGTCCAGGAAGGAGAGTGAGGTATCAGAGATGGTTCAGGTGAACTTAAGGTTGGGGGTGGAAGGTGTTAGTGAAGTGGATGAACTGTTTGAGCTCCTCCCCAACTCCCCACCTACATTTACCTACACTGGCTCTAACCCCGCCTCTTTGATCTGTCTGTCTCCTCTCACCCTATCTACTCCTTTATCCATCTTCTATCCACCTCCCCCTCTCTCCCTATTTATTTCAGAACCCTCTTCCCCTCCCCCATTTCTGAAGAAGGGTCTCGACCCGAAAAGTCAGCTTTCCTGCTCCTCTGATGCTGCTTGGCCTGCTGTGTTCATCCAGCTCTACACCATGTTATCTCAGATTCTCTAGCATCAGCAGTTCCTACTATCTCTGTGACAAATTTGATAAAGGTGTGTTTAAAAGGTAAACTGCAAACTTTCCAGCAATGTCCGTGCTAAAGTTTTTTTTTTCAGGTCAGTAGCAGCATCAATAAGAAGCAGGGGGTAAAAAGCACCTGCCCATTAACAGATTAGTAGATGCTGCTTGGCACTAATGGGCACTAATCCTGGGCAGAGTTTGGCATTCTAACAACTTAATTTAAATTGTAGGAAGATTACTACAGGAATATCCCAATAATGGCTACTGTGCAGAAATGCACAGGTTCATTCGGAACCAGAAACATTTTAAGTTCATTAAAGTACTTGTCTATCATTATGTGCTTAATGACTGCCCAATGTTACAACAGAGAGTCTTTGTATTCATGGCCTATAGCCATGTGAAAATGGTCTGGTCACATTCTGTAGACACAAACAACATCCTTACTTCATTCAGATAGAACGTCCACACCCTACTCTACAATGCCAAATGATGCTGATATATTACTGTAAGTTCTAACAACCACAACATTGAGTTCTTTAGGTTACAATATTAGTATGCAGCTGCATATTTGCATTACAATATGGCAATTGGTCTAAATGAAATCTATTTTGTTAAATGCAGTAAAGTACAACAAGATTTACCTGAAGCTTTGCAAGTCCTCTCATCTACTTCTAAAGTATAACCATCATCACAGGTGCACCTGAAAGATCCCATTTCATTGTAACATATTTGGCTACAAATGCCTGGTGGATTACATTCATTAATATCTTCACAGGTCTTGGAATCATTTGTAAGCTGATAGCCACTTGGGCAAGTGCATTGTGCACCAAAGGGCCCCTCAATGCATCCATGCGTACAACCTGCATTATTCTCATTGCAGCTCTCTGTATCTAGTTAACAACATGAACAAATGCAAAAATAAATTTAATGCAATATTATTCATTTATTAATAAAGTCTCCATGTTTTTATGTATTATTGCAAACAAATGATTAGCATGATCTACTCAAAATAAATTGTCTTTCAATGTAGTTATTAAATATTGCTGAAGAAAAGTTGATCTTTAGCTCATCAGGACATTCACAACAAAACAAATGTAAAGGGGAAACAATATTTCATACTGTATGAGAAGATAGTGCTAAGTGGGTAGTAAGGGTAGAGATGTTGCCTTGGAGAATGCACTGGGTTATATTTGTTCCCAACCTGGACCATGAGTTCATTAGAAGGAATATTTAAAACATTAAAAATAATTTACTTACTGCACAGTGGAGATTCATCTGCACCATTTGGGCAGTCTGGAGTACGGTCGCACACCTTATCCAAAGGCAGGCAGGTACTGAGACCTGGACACTGCCACTGGTTACTGGGACAATGAAATGGCTGTGTTGGGCAGTCTCTTTCATCACTCATGTCTCTACAGTCATTATCACCATCACACAGCCAGCCTCTGAAGACACAATTTCCATTATCACACTGAAAATAGCTGGCAGAGCAATTCTTTGGTGAACAGCTAAGATGTTCATCTGATCCATCAGTACAATCTGCATAACCATCACATTCCCAATTTAATGGAATACAGGCACCGTCATCTTGACACTGAAATTCATTTTGGTGGCACATACCTGGCGGTCGAGTGGCTACAAAAAAAGGTTATAATTGAGCAATCAGAGTTTTATCAAGGTAATTTAAAGTAACCCCTTGTGCCAATCAATACTTTGCAAACCAATAACTTATTATTGAACAAGGTCACCAAGTGACAGAGGCTTAACCTAATATAAAATGGCTGGGGTAAATTCCCGGAAAATATAAGACAGCAAAAGTTACTGGCTTTTTCTCTGTTGCTCATTAAAGAAATTCAGAGGTTAGGGAAGGCAAGTGGACATGCATTGGTCATAGGTTGGTTGATACAATTGATGCAAGCCTTACATTACAGTGCAAATTAAGTTAGGAGGGCATATAATTATTCTGTCTCTAAAAACTTCAGCAGCACCAATAACACTCTCAAAGCATACTTTAGCAGCAAGGAAGCAGAATTTTTTTTTAGAAAAAGTGACAATTAATGCACTCTAAATTGGTATACATACGGCATCCTGCCTCATCAGAATGATCACTGCAATCAAAAACTCCATCACAGTGGTAGAAGTTGCTGATGCACTGTCCTCCACTTGCACATTTAAATTCATTGGAAGTGCAGTTGTACACTGTGAAGAAATCAATTTTAGTTTATGAATCTGAACCCATTGTTCAAAAAGATAAATTGCCTCTGATTGTTGCCTTCACCCTCTTTCTTCACTTACCACAGCCTTGTTCATCCAATCCATCCAGACAGTCTTCATCACCATCACATACATAGGCAGGGTCAATGCACCGATGTTCTGGGCACAAAAATTGCTCAGGTTCGCAGGTACTTGTGAAATCTTTATTTTAGAAAAGACAAAGAAAGGCCTTAAACTCCTAATTAAGATAACATTTTATTTAGCTGCTATTGTGAATTTGTGGGTGATCAAACCTACATTATGCACCTAATTTGTTAAACCAAATGAAAATAAATTAATGACTGTAGTAATTAAAACTGATATATCAGAATAATTAACAGGTAAGCGAAGTCCTAGTTGTACTTTCATGAATAGGAAAGATCCTCATCCCATGAATGAATGAAACAAGTAAGGAAGAGATCCAGTCTGTGTTTGGAGGAGCAGTGAGCTGCCTAAGCACTGGAGCCCGGGTAGTGGGTCTACGGGTCTAGGAATAGGATGCTTTCAAGGAGACTGTGACTTGGGGAGGAGGAGAAGGAGATGAGACTTGTACCAAAGGAAGGAGGCATTGAGAGTTGGATGGTGGATGTAAACTACAAGTCAGTTATGACGGAGAGAGATAGAATGATAGTCAGGTCATTCAGTCACTCCTACTAATTCTTTTCTTTCCTTTCTGAAAAATAAGATTGTTCTTTACCAAATTACAGTTAAGTCTCTCCAGAAATAAAAAAGAAAGACATAGCCACTTTCAACAATGTTTGCTGGTGAAATAAAATGCTGAGGAAGTTATTGGAGCACAAAACCCTAGGGTTCAGGTAAATAGATCTTTATGATGTCAAGAACAGGTGAAATGCTGGCCTTTCTATCTCGTGGACTGGAGTATACAGATGCAGAAGGTATGGTGCAGTTATACAAAACCCTGGTTAGACCTCACTTGGAGTGAGCAGTTCTGGCCCCATATCTTAGGAAAGATATACTGGCCTTGCAGGGAGTATAATGTAGGTTTACAAGAATGGACTTCAGGGGGTAAATTATGAAGATAGATTATACAAATTAGGTCTGTTTTCTCCAGAATTTAGAAAGTTAAGGGATGATCTGATTGAAGTCTTCAAGATATTAACAGGAAAAGATAGGCTAGATAAATAAACTATTTCCACTGGCTAGAGACTCTAGAATTAAGGGGCACAGTCTGAGAACTAGGGCCAGATTGTCCCGGAACAGTGTTAGGAAGCACTTCTGCACACAAAGGGTGGTAAATGTTTTGATCCCTCTTCAGCAGATGCTGCATCAGGTGTTAAGTTTAAATCTGAGAGATAATTTTTTTCGTTAAGCCAAGGTATTAAGGGACATGGGCCAAACACAGGTATATGGAGTTAGGCCATAGATCAGCCATGATCTCATTGATTGGCAGAACAAGCTCAAAAAGGACTGAATGGCCTACTCCTGTACCTGTGTTCCTAAATGACCGAAAACTATTGTTAGTTAAATATAACTGCTTAGCTCAGCCCCGTCGCCACCCCTGGTGAATCTGAATTGGGACTGATTCTTTATCTCTCAAGCTCTGCTTCTTAACCAAAAAAGCAAAAATTGGCTTAATTATTAAGCTTTGCTGCTTGGGACATTTCAATTATCACTTATAATAATTACCAATTTAATTTATCAATTCATTGCTTTAGATTTTTTGATGAAGTTAATGTTTCCTGTGATAGAAACCTTATCTTTCTGAAATTTGCTCACCACCATCCCCTCTACCACCAAGACTATGTGAAAATGTTGACCACCCCTAATTTTGAATCAATGAAATAAAAATATACGCTGCAAACTATCCCTTCACTATGAAACCATACTGAGAAGATCAATTTTATCTCCAATATTGTTTTTCCTAAGTTTAGTAGTATTATAACGGTAGAAAGTTCAGCAAAACACAAGGACCCATCCTGACCACCTCCCATGGTCCTGCAGTTCCCCCATCATGGATGTCAGCTAATTCATTAATTCATTTGATTCACACAATGTGAGAGCAAGAAACAGGTAGGTGCTATGAACTCAGCAAAGATAATCAGCCACAACAACACAGGTTGAAGTGCTGAAGGAATGTTCCAGAACTAGTCACACCTCTAACCAGGATGTTTCATTGATGTGACTTCCATCTACCTGACAAAGTGGAAAACTGCCCAGATATGCCCTGTGTTGCAAAAGAAGGGAAGATCCAATGTAACCAATTATCACCCCATCAGTTAGCTCATCCCGGCCTCAGCTTTCAAACACAATTTGATACTGATGGTGGTTAATACATGAAAAAATACCACATTGATTTAGTGAAGGAGGAAAGAAATGTCTGGTTGTGTGTAAATGGATTTCTGGGTATATAAGGCAAAAAGGAAAAAAGAAGGAGAAAGAAAAAAATAAAAATGCAACTTCAAAATCACTAACTAAATTACCAAGAGCAGAGTGGATTGAAGTCTCATGGTGATCTATGTTTTGCTTTGTATAATAGCACTTTCAGAGACTTGTTGGTAGTCCAGATAAATTTCTTAACAAGAACTGTGTACGTTATCAAGGTGGAGCAGATTAATATTGGAAAGTGGGACTGCGAGACCATTAGCATTCCCAGCTCGAGTATAGTAAAGTTAAAATGCAAACAAGTCCTTCTTTTCTCTGCCCTCATGTTGAGACTTCTAAAAGTATCTGCAACTGCACATTCTGTCACTTTCTTGTCATAGACGTGAATGAGTGAATGAATGATTTTATTGTCACATGTATTTGAAAGTGAGAAAAACAGTAAAATATAGCAAAAAGCTTTTCCACTGTCGCCACGATCTGTTGCCATTTTGTACAGCGTAAGAATAAGAATAAAATAAAAAGATATGGCTTAAAGAGAGTCCGTCAGTCCTGAACCAGCTCATCATCAACGATGCCCATGCTGCCCTCCCTCTTCCACTGCCTCACTGCCATTTACATTGGACCCAACCAATGCTGAAGTGGCCACTCTTCAGGTGCCATCTTTCGCCACTGGGCTGATTCTCCTCCGCCACTGCCTCCTGTGTCAGACCCACACATGTCAGAGTCGCATCCCTCGCCGCTGGACCCACCACATCGATGTTACTGTGATGTCCTTCCACCACCGCTTTGTTCCCACCAGTGCTGGACCCACCAACGATGAAGTTGTTGATTCTCAGATGCCATCTTCCACAGCTGGGCCTACCTTGTCGACACCACCTCTGCGGATGTAGTAGCCGCCAATTCCAATGCCAGGTCCTGTATTCACCAGAAGTAGGGGTTCACTTGCTGCTGCCACAAGGTCCACCCTGAGCCCACTAGAGCCCATGCTGGGTCCACTCGAACCCGCACTGGGGTTCCTTGCTGCCACTGATGCTGTCCAAGCTCTGGACAACAGTAAGTAAAAAGAAAAAATGAAAAGTGGTCCAAAGCTCTAACATCAGCTGAGACCAATGCAGAAAGAGCTTTTAGCACATTGTGAGAAATTCCACACATATATCCATGGAAGAAAATTGTTGATGGTGATGATCACTGTCTACTAGAAGAGATCTACAGGAAAAATCTGTACAGAGCTTCAGCAAGACTACAGAGGATGCTTTTGAGACTTCAGAGTTACCATTTTTCTCAGAAATAGAAGCCAAAACTAGAAATAGTGTTTGCAGAAACTCTAATTTAATCAAACTGCTTCTGCTGAGGTAACCGAATATCCATCAGAAATCTAAAATTGGATCAGCAATCAAAATAAAGAGTTGTAATATCATATCAGGTTATAACTGATAAATAGGTGACTTCAATTAAAAAAAATCCACCCAGCATCAATTAAACTCATAGAATAAAATATAATACATACCACAGTTAAACTCATCGGAGCCATCTCCACAGTCATTATCTGTGTCACATACCCATCTTTTAGGAATACACCGGGAATTACTGCAGGTAAAATAATTTGCAGCGCAAGTTCTGGGATCATGGGTTGGGCATCCCTTCTCATCACTCCCATCCGAGCAGTCATCTTGTCCATCACATCTCCAGTAATTTGGAATGCACTCATGACTGGGGCATGTAAAGGCAGATGACGAGCATGTGACATCTAGATGCAGGAATATAGGACAATGATAAAAATTCTTAAGGATGTTGCATGTAACAGTGTCACGCCCATATTTTCCTTAAATGGGTAGATTAATATTCATGGCTAAAACGCATCAGATGGTGAGATGGCTGTCTCAGCGGGTAAAAAATTAGCAAGTTGCACCAGCTTTGACCAAATTAGTAGTGTAAGTCGTAAAAAGCCTTTCCACACAACACCACGCACATTAATTTTGAATGAATACTATACAATACTTTAAAATACTAATGAATTAAACACGCTAACAAGGTCCATGTGTATGTCAGAATTTAATCCTCTATTTTATGGATTTTAAACAATAAATTTTAATAAATAATTGCTTGCTTGTACAAAACTTAAGTATCGCTAAAAGACAGACGAATTGAAGTTTATCACCTTTTCAGAAGTGAAACAAAAAAACAAAAAATAATTTGTGGCTCCAGCACTAGGTTCAAATGCCCTTGCTGAGTTTGAGTTTTAAGATGCAAGTTAGAAGTAAGAGTAAGCCATTCATTTCCTGAAGCCTGCTCCACCATTTCAAAAGATCATGGCTGAAATGATAGTGGCCTCAACTCCACTTTCTGTATCTGATAACTCCCTTGCTAACCAAGAATCTATCCAACTCTGCATCAAAGTATTTAATGACCCTTCATTCATTGCTCTTTAGGGAGGCATGAATTCCATATGTCTCTCTAAAAGAAAAAAAAATTCTCATCTCTGCCTCAAGTGAGAGACCCATTATTTTAAATTGAGTCTCCTGGTTCTAATATTTCCCGTAAGGGGAAATGTCATCTCACCATCAACTCTGTTAATTCCCCTCAGGACCTTATGCATATCAATAAGATCAAGTCTAGTTTTTCAAAACTCCAACGGAGAAATGCACAAGCTGTCTAACTGTTCCATTGTAAGACAATCTCTTCATTCCAGGAATCAGTGAGGTGAGTTTTTCTGAATTGATTCCACTGCAATTAAATGAACCATTAATCTGTATGGTCTATTTCCTGTTAGCTAACCAATCCTCAATCCATACCTTATGGCATCTTATCAAATGACTTTTGGAAATCCAACTACATCACAACTACAGGTTCCCGTTTATCCGCGGGAGTTGTTACTTCCTCAAAGAACCCCAATAAGTTAGTCAAACATGATTTCCCCCTTTATAACACCATGTTGACTCTGCCTGAGAGCATGAGATGCTTTAAGAAGTTTGATATAACCTAAAAGGTAAACGTAAGTTCACCATAGTCCTTTGTATCTTTTTCCTTTCAATTTCAAATGATCTTTTAATTTTCTTAGTTATCAGCAGGTAGCGTGTCCTCACAGAATTTTCCTTTCTGACTAAAAATATCCTGGCTGAATGTAATTGAAATATTTTATAAAATGTCTGATGCTGTATCTCCCTCGTCCACCTAAAACCTAATTTCACAGTTCACTTTAATCAACTCTATCTTTGCTTCATTGCAATTGTCTTAAATTCAATTTTGCTGTGATTAGCATTTCCAATAGACTCTTTTAGTAGGAGGTTATTAATTAATCCTGTCTTATTGCACATTATGAGATCTCACATAGCCTCCTCTCTGGTTGGCTCAAGAATTTACTACTGTTAAGAAATTTTCCTAAGTAGACTTCATTATCTAATCTTCCATGCTATATTTGCCACCCTGATTCTTCATTCAATCTATCCGTAGATTAAAATCACCAATACAAACTCATTGTAAACACTTTCGCGTTAGCCCTGTGCCCTATCCTACAGCAATTACTGTTACAGGGCCTACAAAATACCTTTACAAATGAGTTCTACCTTAGTTATTTCTTATCTCTACCCCAACTATCCTACATCTTACCTTTAGAACATCTTTGTTAATTAAGGATGATGTTATTACAATATTCAAAGCTACCTTCTTTCCTTGTGAATCATGCCTCATCCTCTTCCCCCTTGCTCGCAAAAGTTACATCTGTCAGAAATGGGGATGGGACTTCTGTACCTGGATCCTGCCTGCAATTTCCTGACTCAGTGAAAGAACAGTCCCAAGTTTGATATCTGAAAGGCAATTATGTTTTCCAATTCTTTCCTGATAGGAAAAAGTATATTTATTACACTAACATTTATACTAAGTTTCTGATGGGATTTGCTGGGACAAGAGTATCACTAGGGTTCAAAGTCTGCAAGTGTCCCAAGCAAAATGCTGCTTGAAGTATCATTCAGGATGCATTAATTAAATATAATGATTCATAAGAAATTGAAATCAGTAGGTATATACGAAATTTAATTAATATGACAAAGAGAAGTATTCTCAAAACTGAGAACAATTAATCTCATTCTCTAATGTTTCATAATGTTGTATTTCTTAGGCCAAGAATGTATTAATTAAAAGTGCTGAAAGGTAAATTTGATCTTATGCAACAAAAGAAATTAAGATCTTTAAACAAATCTAATGAGTAGACTAAATTCCTCAATTGTACTTACACATTGGATACATTGTATGTAAATTTCAACAGTACGTACTTAAAGTTCCACAGTTTGCTTCATCACTATTATCATGACAGTCATTAACTCCATCGCAGCGATTGTAACTTGGCACACATTTTCCATTGGCACAAGCGAAAGAAAAGAAGGCACACTGTTGTGTGGGTCGTTCACTTGATGGATCTTCAATGCAGTTAATGTTGTTAGAGTCGAGTTTCATTCCAGAAGGGCAACCACAGACTCTCTGATAGCTGGGTATTGGGAAGCAAAAATGACTACAGTCTCCATTGGGATTTGTCAGTTTGTTACAGTAGTTGGATCCTATATTATGAAAACAGCAAAATATCTGTCAAGTAGATATAGAACAAAGCAAGACATAAACATGAAAATTAATTAAATTAATGTTTCCCAGTATTAAGTCAGATGGACGTTGTTATATAAGATTAGAAGTAAAATTCCTCCAAAAATTAATTTCTTTTTTCAAACATAATAAATTCTTCACCAAACTTAAAAGGAAGACATTCCCTCCTATACAATCCACTGGCCCAATATTCCATTTTGGCCCAAAGATGACAGTAAGCAGATTGAAAAGAAAAAAAAAGGAAGACATTAATTTATGTAACACTTTTCACAACTGCAGAAAATCTCATAGTGCCGCACAGCTAACTAAGCACTTCTGAAATAAAGTTATTATTGTAATGTGAAAAAAAAACCATTTGTACTCAGCAAACATTTACAAACAGCAAAGTAATAAAAGCCGTTTTTGTATCCAATTTTTGTAGTGTTGATAGAGGCCAAGCCAGGGATACTATAGAAATCTTACCATTGAGAGAGCAGACAGGACAACAGTTTAACAGCGTATTCAAAAGGCAGCATCTCTGTCCAAGCGGCACTCTCTCAAGTAGTATATTGGAAGGTCAGCTTTGATTTTTGTGTTTGAGTTTTGGTGTGGGACTTGAACCAGCAAGGTTCTGTCTCAGAGGCAGCTGGCAGTCCTGAAATTCGGAGCAGTACTAAGTTTTAACAGGATTCTACCCGACTTGCGCTGTTTCATCATTTTCTGGCCAGCAGAAGTACAGGTAACTTTTGCATCTTTTGTGTCAAAAGTTCATTGCTTCATTATCCCCTAGGCTAACTGAGAATTTCACCCAGAAGACAATTCTAAAGGTAGAATGAAACTCCAACAGTTAAGGTGTGACAATGCCCCATTGAGGTTTCCTGAATGGCCTCAGCCTTTACATGAAGCAAAATAATAAATCCAAATAGGTGACAATTACATTTATTCTTATCTAATGGAAGGTCATTTCCACTTGGTTTATTTCATTATGTAAAAGGTTTTGAGATGCAATTTTCAAATGCGGTCTTCATTTCAAGCCAAATTAAATGGGGTTTCTGTACTACCACAAATGCATTTGTAAAAGGCGTGAGATTTTAGACCTGCAGAAATTCTTTTGTCAATAATTTCAAATTTGAATCTGTTAGATCGATACATTTTGTAGATAATTAAGCTATCTATAATTGGATTATTTATACATACCAGTCTGTACAGAAGCATCAAATGATTTTACGTGCATAATATTGTTGATGCCTCTCCTGATAATAGACATGCCACCACCATCCATTTTCCGAACACGGACTATTCCGTTCAGCCTCCAGTCAGTAAAGTATGCATAATCTACAGAGAAAAGACAATCAATGAACCATTTTTGACTAAACTAGCTGATGTAATTTTGCTCAGCACAACAAAATGAACATAATTATCTATAATGAAAGCTTTACAACACATTTTCTCATGTTTTTCTGATAGGTTTAATGACTTTGATATTTCATAGGATAATGACTTACCACCAAACACTGTAAGACCAAAAGGGTGTGACATTTGGCTAATTTGACTGAGTGTCTGTCTGTCTGAACCACTGAAGGAACTGTGCTCAATTTTATCAAAAAAGGCATCCACCCAATACAGACGAAGAGAACTTAAAAAAAAGCAGAAATTTTTGATTCAATTCAAATGAGAACTAAGTTCTACAGAATGAAGTGCTGAATTGAAAACATGCACACACATATTAAGGAAATAAATTTAGCATGACAATAAACTATTTGCTGTCTCAAATAAATAAGAAGTGGACACGAATTGAAATACATAATATCAAAACCTAGAAACTAACAAGCCCTATATGGGAACAAACATTGACAGAACAAGTTATGAGCAATTTATAGAGATAGTAGGAACTGCCGATGCTGGAAAATCTGAGATAAAACGTTGTGGAGCTGGATGAACACAACAGGCCGAGCAGCATCAGAGGAGCAGGAAAGCTGACGTTTCGGGTCAAGACCCTTCTTCAGAAATGGGGGAGGGGAAGGCTGGTTTTGGGACGTCATCGGGGGAGGAGAGATTTTGAAGCTTGTGAAGTCCACATTGATACCCTTGGGCTGCAGGGTTCCCAAGTGAAATATGAGATGCTGTTCCTGCAGCATTCGGGTGGCGTCATTGTGGCAATGCAGGAGGCCCAAGATGGATATGTCATCCGAGGAGTAGGGGGGGAGAGTTGAAATGGTTCGCGACTGGGAGGTTTAGTTGTTTGTTGCAAACTAAACGTAGGTGTTCCGCAAAGCAGGCCCCAAGCCTCCCCTTGGTTTTCCGATGTAGAGGAGGCCACAACGGGAACAGCGGATACAGTATACCACATTAGCAGATGTGCAGGTGAACATCTGTTTGATGTGGAAGGTCTTCTTGGGGCCTGGGATGGGGGTGAGGGAGGAGGTGTAGGTGCAGGTGCACTTGCTTCGGTTGCAGGGAAAAGTGCCAGGGGTGGTAGGGCTGGAGGGGAATGTGGAGCGGACAAGGGAGTCACGGAGAGTCCGGTCCCTCCGGAAAGCAGATAAGGGTGGGGAGGAAAAAATGTCTTTGGTAGTGGGGTCAGATTGCAGATGGCGGAAATGTCGGAGGATGATGCGTTGGATCCGGAGGTTGGTGGGGTTGTACGTGAGGACGAGAGGGGATTCTGTTTTGGTTATAATTGCGGGTAGGGGGTGTGGGGGATGAGTTGCGGGAAATGCGAGAGTCACGGTCAAGGGCATTTTCGATCACTGTGGAGGGGAAGTTGCGGTCCTTGAGAAACGAGGACATCTGGGATGTTCGGGAGTGGAATGCCTCATCTCGGGAGCAGATGCAGCGGAGGCGAAGGAATTGGGAATAGGGGATGGCCTTTTTACAGGAAGGTGGGTGGGGGGAGGTGTATTCTAGGTAGTTGTGGGAGCCGGTAGGCTTAAAATGGATATCGGTTTCCAGGTGGATGCCAGAGATGGAGACAGAGAGGTCCAGGGAGGAGAGAGAGGTATTAGAGATGGTCCAGGTAAACTTAAGGTTGGGGTGGAAGGTGTTAGTGAAGTGGATGAACTGTTCGATGACTGTACCAGTACCCCCACACTGACACCCTCATCCGCTTAGCCGAACTCGTCCTCACCCTCAACAACTTCTCCTTCAATTCCTCCCACTTCCTACAGACAAAGGGGGTGGCCATGGGTACCCGCATGGGCCCAAGCTATGCCTGCCTCTTTGTAGGATACGTGGAACAATCCCTCTTCCAAAGCTATACTGGTCCTATGCCCCATCTCTTCTTCCGTTACATTGAAGGCTGTTTCGGCACTGCCTCGTGCTCGAACAGTTCCTCCACTTCACTAACACCTTCCACCCCAACCTTAAGTTTACCTGGACCATCTCTAATACCTCTCTCTCCTTCCTGGACCTCTCGGTCTCCATCTCTGGCATCCACCTGGAAACCGATATCCATTTTAAGCCTACCGACTCCCACAACTACCTAGAATACACCTCCCCCCACCCACCTTCCTGTAAAAAGGCCATCCCCTATTCCCAATTCCTTCGCCTCCGCTGCATCTGCTCCCGAGATGAGGCATTCCACTCCCGAACATCCCAGATGTCCTCGTTTCTCAAGGACCGCAACTTCCCCTCCACAGTGATCGAAAATGCCCTTGACCGTGTCTCTCGCATTTCCCGCAACTCATCCCCCACACCCCCTACCCGCAATTATAACCAAAACAGAATCCCCTCTCGTCCTCACGTACAACCCCACCAACCTCCGGATCCAACGCATCATCCTCCGACATTTCCGCCATCTGCAATCTGACCCCACTACTAAAGACATTTTTTCCTCCCCACCCTTATCTGCTTTCTGGAGGGACCGGACTCTCCGTGACTCCCTTGTCCGCTCCACATTCCCCTCCAGCCCTACCACCCCTGGCACTTTTCCCTGCAACCGAAGCAAGTGCTACACCTGCACCTACACCTCCTCCCTCACCCCCATCCCAGGCCCCAAGAAGACCTTCCACATCAAACAGATGTTCACCTGCACATCTGCTAATGTGGTATACTGCATCCGCTGTACCCGTTGTGGCCTCCTCTACACCGGGGAAACGAAGGGGAGGCTTGGGGACCCCTTTGCGGAACACCTACGTTTAGTTTGCAACAAACAACTACACCTCCCAGTGGCGAACCATTTCAACTCGCCACCCCCCCCCCCACTCCTCGGACGACATGTCTATCTTGGGCCTCCTGCATTGCAACAATGACGCCACCTGAAAGCTGCAGGAACAGCATCTCATATTTCACTTGGGAACCCTGCAGCCCAAAGGTATCAATGTGGACTTCACAAGCTTCAAAATCTCCTCTCCCCCGACGACATTCCAAAACCAGCCCAGCTAGTCCCCGCCTCCCTAACCATTCCTCCCACATCAAGCCCTACCCCCATCTCCTAACCACTAACCTCATCCCGCCTCCTTGACCTGTCCATCTTCCCTGGACTGACCTATCCCCCACCCAAATCCCCACCTACATTCACCTTCACTGGTTCTACCCTGCCTCTTTAACCTGTCTGTCTCCTCTCAACCTATCTTCTCTTTTATCCATCTTCTATCTGCTTCCCCCTCTCTCCCTATTTATTTCAGAACCCCCTTCCCCTCCCCCATGTCTGAAGAAGGGTCTTGACCCGAAACATCAGCTTTCCTGCTCCTCTGATGCTGCTCGGCCTGCTGTGTTCATCCAGCTCCTCAACATTTTATATGAGCAACTTCTACATCATTTTGCAGATGTTATTCAGATTAAACTACAATATGCATTGCAGAGTTGCCAAAAAATCTTTTATTTCTCTAATAGGTGAACGCTCACTGACAAAATTAGCATTTTTGAAGTTATTTTTTCTTCTTAGGATAGAAAGAGTTGAATTTCTGTTTCAGAACATACAGGGAATTACTTGTATTAATTCAGAAAACAACCAAGAAACCACATTTAAAAGTTGAATAATATATTTCCACTTAAAACTGAATCTTAAATTAATTATTATAGGGAAGTAAAGGTAATTTCTTGTTTACATTTTGAAGAGAAAGCTTTTATCCTGGGTCATTTGGTCACATGACAAATACCATTCCAAATTGCCAGCACAGCCAACAACCTTCTAAGGTCCCTACATATAACACTGTAGGACAAGTCATGATCAGGTGAAATTGAGATTTGAAAGTGCCAAATGATTTATTTTCCCTTTCTAGCTTTGAGGGGTGATTTGATTATCCCATAGATGTCTTGATTGAAATCAGAAAGTATGATGGAGAAACTGGAGTCTTGCTGCTCTAATAGGCCTAATAAATTCTAATCAAAGAAACTATATCAATTTACTTTCAAGTCAATGCTCATATTCATTTTGCAAAATCTTCAAAAAATACTGTCTTAAGTGCAATCTGAATATTTGTTTTTTGTTAGTAAATGGAGGAAAACATACAGCCATGACTTTTGACAGCTGTAAACTTAGCCTTACCTCCAGTCAATAGCAAGACCATTTGGCCAGCCCAGTGTTGTATTAACTATTGCCACTGCATTTGACCCATCACTCCAGGCTCTCATGATCTTTGCTGGTCTGTACCAGTCTGTCCAGAAGATATATCTGTAAGTAGATTTTGAAATAGTAAATTTAAAAAATATGGATTGTACTGTAGTTAAGTGAATCTCCAACTAAGCCAATAAACATTACCCAAAATCCCACCCATGGTATTTCATAGACATTCAAAAGAGCACTCCACCCAGACCCAGCACCTCCGCCCTGTCCCCATAATCCCTCATTTACCATGGACACATCCTTGGAAACTGTGGGGCAATTAGCATGGACAGTCCACCTGACCTGAACATCTTTGGACCGTGGGAAGAAACCAAAGCACACCACTTCCACACAGACATGGAGAAAACATGTAAACTCCACACAGATAACCACCAAGGCTGGAATCAGATTCAGGTCCCTGGCCTGTGAGACAGCAGTGCTAACCACGGAGACAACATAGCGCCCATTTAATTGGGAGAAAACTACAAATACTGTTTTTTTGTTTTACTTACCCCATTAATGGATGCACAACAATGGATCTAGGATTGTTTAAGTTCTCAACAATTGCTCTCCTGGATTTATCAGCTAGACGCAGAACAGAAATACTGCTGTAACGTGCATCAGTCCAGTAAAGATTCCTTGAAATCCAATCAAAAGCCAGATCTTCTACTCCATCCACTCTATTGGCAACTAGGATTTCCCGGTCTGTACACCAGAAAGAAAATCAAGCATTACTCATGTTAATTCTTGGATTTGATCATTAATATGTACAACTTTCTGTTTCAGGCTCTTACCTGAAATGTAGTAAGTGCGAATAAGAATGAGAATGGGAATGAGGGACAGTGCACAAGAAGAAATGATCCAGGCAACTTCAAATCCAGCCTCCTGAGCTCATTCATACAATCTCCATACCCTACAGCGATTTTTTAAAACTTCTTAACCCAGCACAGATGAGAATAATGTAATAGGGAATTCCCCAGCAAAGCATTGAGAATTAGGCAGAGCCTACCCTCAACAGTAGTTGTCAAAGATAGATAAGTTCATCAAGTTTATTTGTTTATGGTATTAAAATATATTATTAATCTTTTGTAGGTGAAGTTGGCAGACTTAGCTCCTTACAAATATTCGGAAATTCACTTTGTTTTGAAATTATTCCTAAGCATAAATCTAAGAGGATAGCAAGATGAGATTGAGTCTAAACATAAAAGAATGAAAAAAAAAATTAATTAATAGATAAGGCACAAATATAAATTACACACCTACAAAACAAGAAAAATCCTCATTGTGCAATATTTTTCATAGTCATGATATCCTGTAAAATTAACACTGGTATGATTATTTATTATTGATTATTCACATTGCTCTTGTTATTCATTACCTGTTCCATCAATTTTTTGTTTATAGATCAGATCGGTCCTTGTATCAGAGAAAAAGATTGACTGTTCTGCTGCATCAAAATCAAGTCCCACAAAGTAAGAGGGACTTGCTGTCACAGGCAAGATGATATCTTTCTGAGTGGAGATGTTGAAAGGAATTCCACGAACAGCCAACTGGGATGAAAATAGTAAGAACTGGGTCACAGCTGCAGAAGAAAGAACAAAAGCTGTTCATAATATAATGAAATGCAACATACCCAGGGAATCAAAAACAAAATCAATATTCAAACTGAGCAGGATAGTACAATAGTGACATAACTGACCCAAAGTATATGAATGGAGGAGATGGATGAGAAAAGAAAGGAGGGAAAAACTGAAACCAAATCACAGTCCAGCGAGAAATGCCAGCAGCCAGAAGGGGAAGGGACAGGGAATGTGATTGGTGAAAGGAAGAAACAGTAGCAATAATAAAAAAAAGGAAAAGGTGGAAGGGAAGAGCAATGATGAAGTGAACGAGTTTAACATTCAAACGCCTGGTACATTCACTGACCTATGCAATGCTACATTTAAACGAAAGGTGGGTCAGATACTTGGAGATGCTTTTTTTCTTTAATTCACTCTTGGGTGTAGGCTTTGCTGGCTGGCCAGCATTTATTGCCCAACGCCAGATGCCCTTGAGAAGGTGGTAGGAGCTGCCTTCTTCAACTGCTACAGTTCTTGTGATGCAGGTACACCCACAATGATGATAGGGAGGGAATTCTGGTGTTGTAGCCTTCTGTCTTATCTACATTTCTATCAGGGAATGTGGGAGCAGCAGATTGACCTCACTATTTCAGTCTCTTAAACATTTATCATTGATCAAACATACAGGGCTGAATCCTACCAGAAATTGGCTAAGCATAATTTTTCTCAAGTTTTGTGGCGGTTTTCTCTCTGCAAGGACTAACAAATTTTCTCATCCCAAACTCACATCATTAACTCTGTATCACTCCATTATGGCAACCAACTCATTTGATGCTAGCCCAATTCTCCATGGATGAAAGTACTTGCCACTGCTGTGATATCCTGGAATTCAGATGGGAGCCATCTTTTTAAGACAGTTGTTCTTCTAGTCAAATCCTGGCAGTCCAGACCTGCCCTGAATGATTAGTGATATTTATCCTGTACACGCCAGATAATGAGAAATTGGCAGCTGCTGTGTGGACAGGGACCTGGCGGTACATGGGGTGGGAAGGCGGAGGGATGTCCTCTTCTTCCAGAGCCATCAGAGGAATTCACAACATCTGTCAGCCTGGTCCAAGATCGCCTGCCAGGTCAATGGTCCCTCAACTGTTTGGCAGAACACCCAACAGTAGGAAGAAGAACAAGAAGGCAAATGGCCTTCTTTGCTCAGCTAAAGTATGTGCCACCATCTTCTCTTTGCTACCTCACACTCACTCTATCCTTACTACTACATCCACCTCTCACCAATGTGCATGCTCCAACCCTCTCATGCTTCATATAGCATCTTCTCTCACTTGCTCTCATCCACCTAATGTCCCCCTTATTACCAACTCTGCATGCCTCTGCACTGTCTACACTTTCACTCTGAAGACCCGACCGTTATTCCAATTTGCACTAATGATAACAGCTGCGCCACCCACTTCCATCTCACTCAATCCCTCCCTTTCCCTCGTTCTAAGAGAAAATGTCCCAGAACTGGGCAGTAAGTGCCTAAACGGGTGATAGAATACCCAGCATTCAGCCCCTCATCCCATACTACAATCCGGACCATGATCTTACCAAGCAGACAACTAACTGTGCACAAGTCACGAGGCAAATGTCAGAGGTTGTACTTGACTTACTGAGCCTGGATCCTCTGAATTAAGGATGTCTCATTTGACTTGACTGAGTACTGCCTCCCTTTGACTCTGAGACACGGCCATTTTCTTGAAGGACATGCAGTGTATTTGCTGCATACACTGCTGGCAGATGGCATAGGTGTGAAACTGGCACAGCCTAGTTCCATACACCAACATGCCCACCCCAATGATTGTCTATAGTGATCAATCATTACTTGCTAGATAACAAGCGTGGGGCTGGATGAACACAGCAGGTCAAGCAGCATCATAGGAGCAGGAAAACTTGACGTTTCGGGCCTAGACGGGTCTAGGCCTGAAATGTCAAGCTTTCCTG
>JAHRHZ010000144.1:59334986-59409176 GCA_024137785.1 Ginglymostoma cirratum
CACGCTTGTTATCTCAGATTCTCCAGCATCTGCAGTACCTATTATCTCTGAATCATTACTTGCTGCCTTGATTTGTATCAGGAAGGCAAGACAGAAGTACCTTGATCCTATAAGTTCTAAATGAGCTGGCAAAATGCAAAAAAGTAAGGCAAAGATGCTGTGAACATCCAGGTGAATGAGCAGTAAGACAGCAAGCGAAGATCCTGGAGATGCACCCTGCTCCAAACCATGAGCTGGATGCCTGTACCTACACGCAAAGGTGCTGGCGTAATCCAAGGTACAGTACTGAAATGCAGAAACATACTGTAAGTGAATTTCAGATGTGCAATGAAGGTAGGAAGGTTGATATATGTCAAATGCCAGTGTTCTTGGATCTGAGGCGCATATGGTCACTGCCCATGCACTGTGCCCTGAGATACTGGTGTTGGGTGTCTAAGACAGATGCCCGAAGGAGCTAGAGTTGGCAGACACCCGCTGTAGCCTTCATATTGGGAATTCTCTGTGTCTAGCTTCTATCTGGTGGGTTGAAGAAAGAGAGAGTGTATCATAATCAGGCAATATTAAGTAATAATGAGGATGATACGAAGCAATGTCCCCCTAAATAGGCATCTCACATCTCACTAGTGCCAATCTTATGACGATATCTGGGACGTGATCGGAAATGCAACTGTTTGGTCTCTATATCAAGAAGGGCCTTAATCAAATCTCACCTGATCACCATAGTCCATCTCATTCACAGCCTGGGAAACTTTGCCCACTAAAACAATTTTATTTGTTCATTTAATTCCTTGCTTGCAAGTTGACTGACCCATTTCTTCACATCAAAAAGTACAAATAATATGCTCAAATAATATGCTTTGTAACTTCCTGTGAGAGCTTATGCTTTCTTTCCTGATTGCACAGCAGTTCTTTAGTCACAGCACTTTCTGATATGATGCACTGTCGAGCTGACAGAGTCACTTATTACTGTGCTTTATTCAGACAATGATATTTCTTACTATATCATTAATTGTGAAATTCATACAAAACTACTGAAATACTAGGAAGTTAATGAAGGTACATGTAAGTAAGCAACACAGGAGAATACTCCAATGGAAATTTACATACATTATCCTAAAATGTCTTGTAAAAAGTAAAAGAATTTTAGGACCATTCTCATACCATAGCAATGTTTCCCATCATGGTGAAGATCAAAACCTAATCTGCACCGACATCGGAAACCCAGGCCATCATTGTCAGTTGCATGGCTAAGGATACAGATATGATCACATGCACCATTATTCCTGCCACATGGATTTCTCACTAAAATGGGTGCATACAAAACAAAGCAAGCATCAGATTAAAGCATTTTTTTAAAAAGGAAGTGTCATGCTGTCCTCATTACATTGCAGGATAGAAACTGTGTTAGAACAGTGTGAAGTTAACTACCGTTCTTTAGCACTAACAGGACATCATATTGCCCTTTTACAACAGCTGAAAAACACTCAATTGACCAGCTGATACTTAAAACCTATTTTTTTTCTAATCAACCTGTTCAGAGATTTTATCACACACTCTGGAGCAGGTGAGGCTTTAACTTGGGTCTCACCATTCAGGGGTAGGGAAATGTCATTCTTTTCCTACCTTTGCACATAAAATACAATTCCTCACCAGATAGGAAGTCCTAACATTTCTACCGATAATTATTGCAAGCTTTATATTACTAAGTGAAGTAAATTATATGTAAATTATGTAAAAAAAAGCAAATAAATATTTACAAAAGTCCATGGATTAGCAAAGGCTGATGAATTAGCAAAAAAAAAAATTCAACTGCTAACTAACCATTGGGTAACTTTGGCCACTGAAAAGCCTATTGCATGCATCAAACATATTTGATTTAAAAGCAGCAGCATTCCAAATCTACTGTATTCCAAATATCAGTCCAGATATCTAATAATTAAATGTATACTTACTACAAAAGTATTTTTTTCAGTTTGTTATAAATACAAGATGTAGTTTAACATTAGTTTTACTTTTGAAGGAGATGGAGAAAAAAATACATGCTTTCCTTGTTACTAAATTATTACCTGGCATTGAGTAGCATGAGTACAATTTCAAAGTTGTGGACAATATAAAAATTGGCAATGCAGGAAGTAGTGGGCATTTTAGAAGCAGACTTCAGAATGACATATGCAGACTTTTGAAGTGGCTGGCAGATGCAATTTAGTGTAAGTGTGCAGTGGTGCACTTTAGCAGAAACAACATGAGAAGACTGACTATTCTGAGTGCGTACAAAAACAAAGGAAACAAGAACATATAGCCACAAAACTCTAAATGGGGAAAGACATATTGATAAGATTATTAAGAAAGCATTTGGCCACATAACTTTGTAAGATAGGCATGGAATATAAAAAGCAAGAAAGCCACCCCACACCTTAACAGATTTTTGAGAGGAACTCGAGTTGGCTTGTGTGTATAATTCTGGGCACCACATTTAGGAAGGATGTCAAAGTCCTGGACAAGATAGAGATTTATCAAGATGATATTAGAGGTGTGTAATTTAAATTTTGTAAAGCAAAATTTGGAAAAACTGAGATTCTTCCCTTTTAAACTTAGATAGTTAAGAGAAAACCTAGAGCTTTACAAAATTGAGGAGCATTTTGTCAGGAGAAACCTCTGGCTCTGGTAATTGGATTGATAGCCAGAGATCATAGAGTTAATAAATGACAAAAGCACTGATGAAATGAGGAGCAATTACTTTATGCAGAGTTGTTAACACTCAAAATGTAGTACCTGAGAGTGCAGTAGAATCAGGCTCCAATGGAACTTTAAACACAAGTGGTTATTTACCTGATGAGGAGTAATTTGCAGAATTATGGGAAGATGTTGTGAAACTAAACAGAATCGTTCTTTCAAAGGACAGATATGACAGATGAAATATCCTCTTTCAACAATTTAAGGTTTTATGCTTCTGTGCAGAGTTGGGGATCTTTTAAAATAATTGCTGGTCACAAGTCCCGATTAAATTCATCTAACTGCAACAACAACTTGCGTTTCTTTAGTGCCTTTAACATAGTAAACTACCCCAAGGGAACCCATAGGAGCTTAATCATGCAAAATTTATAACAGGTCATAGAAAGAAACATTAAAACAGATGAACAAAATTGGTGTCAAAGAAGCAGATTTTAAGGAGCTTTAATGAAGATAAATGTAGATATTTCTAATGTAATGTTTTTGAAGCAAAGAAAATGTAAGTATGTTTTCTTTTCTGGAAATTGTGGGCATTTTTAATTTGGTTAACAATAAATTGAGTTCTTAGCTGCAAATTAATCCATAAGAGGTACAGTGAGATGATGACAATATAAATAACGCCAAATCATTCACACCAAGTACAAAAATGTCAATTTCTGTAGCAATTTACTAAATGTTGTGTGAAGCTCCGAAAGTGTAATTAAAGTGAAACAAATTCTCTAAGTTTTTAAAATTAAGTTAAAGTTTGTGCACCATAATTTACTGTGTTGCTGTGTCCATGCAGTAAAGTATGCAAATCAATTATTCTTCCAAGTCTATGTAATGTAATTAAACTTACCAAATGGCTGTCTGAATGCATGATAAACTGTCACTCCAAATGGTCTCAATGAAGATTGATAGACAATTTGTGGGTCGTTTTCTGTAGACTTATTGGCTCTCATAAGTGCCATCTTGGTCCAATCAGTATAATATAATTTATCCTCAAAATTAGTTATTCCATAAGGATGGGGAATAGCAGCACCTCCACTAACAATAGTTTTTCTGTGCAAAATCAAGACAAGACATAAGACACAAGCAAAAAACTGCTAGATATCTGTATTTGTAGAGAATGTATCCTATCAAATATATACCTATTTTTCCTAATCAATGTGTTCAGACATGTTATTAAACACTTCTGAAGCAGGTGGGACTTGAACCTGGACCACCTGGTCCAGGGTAGGGACACTACCACTGTGCCACTAGAGGGCCTCCTCTACCAAAATTAAATTGAAACTGCAATGGATACAATTGAAATATACAACAGGATCATTAGAAGCAATGAAGTTGAGTGGCTCATGACCTGAAACTTCTGGTAACTGAATTCAAATTTCAAATAATGGGAATGAAGCCCTTTCTGGCAAGTCCAAATGCCTGAAATGGAATCAATCTCATCAATCCCAATTCAGCTTGAATGACTTCAGATCTATAAAGTAATTTGTAAGTATATAGATAACCCGAACTTCATGATGCAGGAATTCTTTATTCCACTGGCATCAGGTCTTTCAAACATGAAAATAATTCAAGTTAAACTAGGATAACAAGGTATTTACGCGGAGTTAAGCCTGTAGTTTACATCTGGTTGAGGAAATCTTTTGTCTGTCTCTCCCTCTCTCCAGGCATCCTCTTTCTAAGAAAGATACCATTTCCTCTAGAGACGTCTGTTCAAACTCCCTATCTGGTACCCTCCCTCACTGGAGTGTCTGGTGCAGGTGCATCACACAGCATTGTTCAAAATTTAGTAAAATTGCAAACAATCAACAAACTCATCAAGTAAGATTATCAGGGAGTAAATATACAATTAATCCTGCTTTTCTACATAAGGAGTGGGGGACTAATTTTGAAAGAGTTTCCTCCGTATCTAAGTGGTGCTTATTACAAGAATTCAGGTACAAAACTTGCAAATATATTTAATTACACATGGACTAATATCATTTTCCCTTCAACAACAAAAACAGAAATTGATGGAAAAGCTCAGCAAGTCTAACAGCATCTATAGAGAGAAATCAGAGATAACATTCCAGGTTGAGCGACCCTTCCTCAGACTTCCCTTTCTCTGCTGTTTGTTTGATGAATGCAATACAGCAACTGTACAAGCAGCACGTTGTGTATTTACTATGTAATGGTCACACCATGCTCACAGTAGACACAAATTCAGGTTCATTAACATTAAGTAATCAGCAAGATTTGCAATTGCAGCATTTGCAGCAATACAGTGATACTGTATTCTTGCATCAATAAGCGCAAAGTAGGAATTGAAGAGAACTGTCTATTATAAGACTGGGTCCAACACAGGGCATGGACAATGTTGAAGAGTCCAATTGAAACATTTGTATACAGGGCTAATTTAAACAGCCAAAATGGAAATAGTTTCACAAGCACATTAACTCTTTCCCCTTGCTCAACGAAAGATGTTCGGACTACAATGTTATGAATACATATGATAGATTCCGATGCTTTTACGGATAAAGAAATGTAATATGAAGTTTATATTCATGATGATCTGATATATAGATGCAAATAAAGAATTGTTACAATGTATAAGGTGTTAAAGAGCCTTACTTGGAAATATAGAGCAAGCAGTCTCAGGGACACTGTCTGTGCAAACAATCACAGTCCAAGATACTTCAGACCAGTACCTTCAGCTAAAATGAACATTATGGAATCAGCAGTGAACATCGCCATTTATGACACCATGTTGGAGGCAGATGAAAATGTTTGGGTTTGGGACATTACCCTGAGGGACTCCTGCAGAGATATCCTGGGACTGAAATGGTTGACTTCCAACAAACACAACTTGCTATCTACACCTTGGTTTTCACATACACTGTCCAGAAGGCTGCTTACTCCTCATCTCTATGCATGACTCTTCAACACCTTATACACTGTAGCATTTCTTTGTTTACATCAGTACACCACTGATTATCAAGCACAGGTCCCTAGAATAATATCTAAGATTGCTCTCTTCACATACTCATTCTAGACTGGTGTCGTCTCTCACTGATAACAGAGTCATTTGTGTAGTCACATCATTGTGATTTACATGCATCTTATGATATCACAGCTATAACTCCAAACAGCAGAAAATACCCTGCCCCTCTGTCCACCTAGGGCCACCCCCTACCACACACCCCAAAACCTTCAAACCTCCCACCACACCCTCTGCATACTTCACCTCACCATCACTTCCCAGTTACCCAGTTTTGCTCAGGAAACTACAATTCACTACAAACAGCAATTTATTTTGAAGGAAGCTGGTCAAAGCAGAACCATACTATACCATACTTTTCCCTGTATTTTGTAACAAGGTACATGCGATAATAAATATATCAAATCATTTGTTCATCCTTCTGTATCTTTTTTAATTAAATAAATGAAACAGGCACTTTACTAAACTTGTGGTTATAAGATACATCAAGAATGAATTCCAATATCTTATCCCACAACTTCAAACCTTTAAGGTGCCTCTTTTTCAGCACGGTGCTATTTTTAATTAATCTTGCAGATGGCGTTTGCCAAGTTTCACAACCTTGAAGCTTCTGCACCAACCATCTTCACAATAAAAGCAAGTCTGAAAACAGTTATTACTCAAATTCTGTGAAAATAGGAGTGACAATTCTGGGGTAGGAGAGATTCTACATTTATTTAACACTTCTGTTTCTATAGCTCAGCACATATAAAATATGCTACATTGATAAGATTGTACCTAGAACATGATAGACCTGAAATATTCTCTATAAACCTAATACAAAAAGAAGTTGAATGTAAGGAAAACAACAGCTTTTCAAGGCATTTTCAAACAGTTTCAATCAGTCAACAAATTGTTCTTGATACATTTACCTTTCAAGTCCATCATATGTTACAGTCTCAATGTAGTCATAACGGCTGTCAACCCAATAAACTCTTTTTGTTATGATGTCCAGTGTTATTCCTGCAGGCCAACCTAGCTTTGTCTTGACTAGTTCAAAGCGATGGGTTCCATCCATAAAGGATCGCTCTAGTTTAGGCTCCCCAGAAATATTATTCCAGTCAGAGAAGAATAAATAGCTGGAAATTAAGAAATTGAAATTTTAAGCTATTTGTTACAACACAAAGTTATCAGTTTGATCTATTACTTGATCTAATTTCACTTTATTTTATAAACGTTATGAAATGTTTATCAAATCATAACAGGAAGAGCAAATTTATTTTAATAATGCCATTGAATATGATACACCTTGAGACCCCCATGGGCCTTTGTTTAACCTTGCTCCGTTTGACAGTACGACACTCTTTCAGTATTGCACGCAAGTATTAATCTAGATTGGAGCTCCATTCTTTGTTACCAGGTCGGGTCTACAGTGATGGAAGAATTCCTGGCTCCATGATGTTAATAATTCCATAGAATACCTGTCCACCCCACTCCCCCAACAGCATCCGACACCGACTCCAACCCCACCCCTGCATCCAGCGTCATACCCTTAAGAGCTCCTTATGGCTCTAAAGGGGTAACCTGCCTATCCAAATAAAACCAGAATATTCAAACTCATTCTCAGCAGGTTTAATGTGCATGCTACAGGGCTCCATGCTACAGGGATGCCAAAATCCCACTTCACTGGGAGCAGCTGATGAATAGAATGGCCAGCTGTCACCAAAAAATGCACATGCACAAAGCATGGCCTAGCCATGTGAAGTTTAAAGTTCAGGCTACTTCCACCATTTTTGCCATGCTACAGAGCCTCTTAATAAGGGCGAAAACTTGGACCCAAGTGCTCAAATCCCTGAGAGGGGTCTTGAAGCCCCAACATTATGATTCAGAGACAGGACTGCTGCCATTGAGTCAATGTTAACTGCCTGACATTACAGGCACTTGTTAGCAGATCTGTTTAGCGTCCAAGGGAAATTCAATATCTAGTACTCTAAGAATTAAGATACCCCAGTTCAATTTTGACTGACCATTTTGTAAATGACAAATTGGTACAGAGCTCAGAAAGCCAGGATCCACTTCCAATTCATTAAGTTGACATAAACATTAGCAATCCTCGCCACTGTGGTTGTGACAGTGGAAGCAAACCAGGTTAATGCAACAGATTTACAAAGGTGTGGGTCTGGATGAACACAGCAGGCCAAACCGCATCATAGGAGCAGGAAAGCTTGACGTTTCGGGCCTAGACCCCTCCAGCATCTGCAGTACCTTTTATCTCTAATGCAACATATTTGGTCACTTTCCAAAGACAGGTAAGTAAGGATTTGTTTCAGAATACAAAATAATTATAGTTGGCTCTGACTCCAGCATCTGCAGTTCTTGCTATCTACAAAATAATTATGTTGGCTCTTACCCTACAGTGGGGTCAACAGCAATGCCTCGAGGGTTTCCCAGGTTTTCTGCAATCAGTGTTATCCGATTACTTCCATTCAGATCTACTACTTCAATTCGGCTAATGCTCGTCTCCACCACATACAACTTATTGTTCACCCAGTCCACAGCTATGTTTTCAGGAGAATCAATGGAAACATTCAAAATTTGTTGGATTCTAGAACCACTGTGATCTACAGAGAACACCTAATAAACCGAGAAAACCAAGTTAGATATTCCCAATATAAGCCTTTCAAATCATTTTGATTAATTTGTACAATTTTACACGCAGTTTAATGTCAAAGAGAAACACAGAATACATGAACATTGCATTTATATAATAGATACCATTCTGTATTAAGGGGATTTGTATTTTTGGGTGCTTTTACTCAGTTATTTTTCATTAGAAGTTTAAACTGACCAGTCAGACTCTCATTGGGTAATAAGTGTGGATAGTGGGTATTTATAAACAAATACAAGTGTCCTTTGTAAACTGGCCCCATGATTCTTTGGTGACAGGAGTATTAGATTGTTGGAGAGGGGCACCTCTCTTGATGCTTTCACAGTCCATTTACAGCTGTTGCATCTCCCCCTCTAATTATTACATGTCCTAGTTGCTTTGGTCAATTGGCATCAAAGTAGGTGCTCTCTGAAGAATTTATCCTTCCACACTGTGACCGAGACAAGTGAGGAAAGGTTCACTGTTTGATTAGCAAAAAGGCGAATAAAGGGTTTGGTGGAGTTAGATGCAAGGATGTTCAGGGCAGGTAGCCTTTCTCAGGTTTGAATTTTTCAGCACTTTGCAATTGTCCACGGGAATTCATTGTCACCAGCATAATTCCCACATTAAACAATGTACTTTATTTGGAATATAGAAATTTTAATCAGGTAAGTGTAACCACATTAGCAACAGGTTATCAACAGTAAAATACCTTTGGGAAATCAGAATTTAGAAACACAATATGCATGGTGTTAAAGAGCTTTCAACACAAGTTCATATTTCCGAAGACATTGATTCTGTGCCCACTTTTGGAAAGGTTACTGACCCTATTCTGCATGGTATCTGTCCAAAAGATTTTGCCCAGATAGTAGTGAAAATCCACACCAACAACAATGCCACGATTGCGAGACTGTACAAGAATCCGTACATTCCTTCCATGAACATCACCAATCAGCAAATCACGACCGTTTGAGAAGATAATGGATGGAATTCCAGCTAAAAGGCAGGAAGTAATTTTACATTAAATGCTTGAAGCGTTCCAAAATATGTTTCAGCTATGCTAATCCAAATTTAAGAAATAATGCTTGCCGTTTGTTGTGTCATGGCCATAGCCATAGTCACAGATGCTGCAATATATGTCAATTTTTAATAAGCATCCGTGCACAGGCTTCATAACAACTGAACAGAAAATGCACAAAAAGTCATATTCTTCCTAAAATTAGTATTGTTATTGTTTCATTCGAAGGGGCTGATTAAGTTCAATAAATAGGCAGTCTGAGTTCCTGCTAATTCAATTTTATGTAACCACTTTTTCATTTTTGGTTGTAATTTTATTGCTGACCAAAATATGTCAGAGACTCCGAGAACTCTATTTTCATGAAAGCAGACTTTTGAAATTTTGTCTTGTAGCTTTCATCATTTAAACTGGTCATTTCCTAATAATCATCTGCAGACTTTACAGAACTTGTTGAAACACCACAGACACGAACACTTCTGTAGGAGCATTGCATTTAATTCATTAATCTGACAGTCAACAACATAAACAGATGCTGATGATACAAAAGGAAAATAAAACCCATCCAAGCAACCAAAGTAATGTGAATTATATTAAACGAGTCCACAATGTAAGATGTGAATTTTAGGTTTTAATTTTATCACAGATTCCATGTGGCTGCCATAAAACTCTGTAGTGTTGCTCCAATGGCTTACATAGTTCTTCTAAATTTATATTTTCCACTTGAAGCTATACAGCACAGAAACAGACCCTTCAGCCCATTCATCCATGTCGACCAGGTTTCCTAAACTGAATTAGTCCCATTTGCCTGTATTTGGCCCATATCCCTCCAAATCTTTCCCATCCACATACTTTTCCAAATGTCTTTTAAATGTTGTAATTGTACCCATCTCTTCCACTTCCTCTGGTAGTTCGTTCCTTATGTGCACCACCTTCTGTGTGAAAAAGTTGCCTGTCAGGTCCCTTTTAAATCTTTCTTCTCACACCTTAAACCTATGCCCTCTAGTTTTAGACTTCCCTATCCTGGAGAAAATACCTTGTCTATTTACCCTATCCATGCCCCTCATGACTATAAACTTTTATAAGATCACCCTTCAGCCTCCTATGCTCCAGGGAAAAGTAGTCCCAGCCTATTCAACCTCTCCTTATAACTCAATCCTTCCTGGCTTGGTGGCATCCTTGTAAGTATTTTTTTCACTTTTCCAGTTTAATAACATGTAGCAGGGCAACCAGGATTGTATGCAGTACTCCAAATGTGGCCTTACCAATGTCTTGCACAGCCGTACCATGACACCCCAACTCCTGCACTCAATCCTCTAACCAATGAAGGCAAGCGTGCCAAATGCATTCTTCACTATCCTGTCTACTTGTGATGCCACTTTCAAGAAACTATGTCTCTGCATGACATAATGATGGCTGACTTCCCTTATGCATTCATGTAGACATTAAGGCATGAGAAGGTGAACCAGCAACTTTAGCAATAAGGAGGGTATTCACTTTATAATGTTCACTGATCTGCAGTCACTGCAAAGGTATATATTAGTTTTCAGTGTTATTCCTTCCATCAATCTGCAAGATAGCGGAATGGAGTAGATGAGTGATGCCTAGGAGTCATGTATGGTCTTTTAATCCCTCTTAAGATACAGCATATGTCAGAATCCAGAATCTTGATGACAGTGGTATGAATGAACTTCCAAAGCTGCAAAAACTAGTTGTATTAAAGGCTACAAGGATGGGGCAAGGAGAAGGAGGGTGCAAAGGTAAAATAACCAGTTAAAATTTTCTAACAAAGGAATGCTCAGCTGAGATTGAAGAAAAATTGAATCACCATAGTAATGAGTTTTTTTGGCAAACATTGCGGAATCTCTTGCCTAAAGCCAGATAAATTCATAAAATACTAATAGGGGTTGTGGGTGGGGGGAATACATTGGATGCTATTGTAAGAACCATTGTGCTGATTGTTAAATTTAACTCTGAGATTAAGGTCTGAAATTCAGTAATTACAATACTGTAATTTCCTGGTTAAAATCTTCCAGAGCTGTACATGCACTTTTTTAAAATTCATCCATGGAATGGGGGCATCACTCACTTCATAGATCATAGAATCCCTACAGTTTAGAAACAGGCCATTTGGACCAACAAGTCCACACCGCCCGTCCAAATAGAATCCCACCCAGACCCATTATCTTACCCCTCATTTCCCATGTCTAAGCCACCTAACCTAAACATCCCTGGGCACTATGGGCAATTTAGCATGGCCAATCCACCTACCCTACACATCTTTGGACTGCAGAAGGAAACTGGAGCACCCAGACGAAACCCACACAGACATGGGGAGAATGTGCAAACTCCACATGGACAGTCGCCCAAGGATGGAATTGAACCCTGTCCCTGGCACTGTGAGGCAGCAGTGCTAACCATTGAGACATCATGCCGCCCCCATAACCACTGAGCCACCGTGCCGCCCCCGTAACCAATGTTTATTGTCCATCCCTAATTGAGCAAAATGTATTTAAGAGTCAATCACACTGCTGTCATATGTAGGCTAGACCAAGTACGATTGGCAGATTTCCTTCATAAAATGACATGAGTGAACCAGACAGCTTTTTATGAAAATCAATAGTGGTCATATAGTCACCAATAAGCTAGATTATTGCTGAATTAAAATTTTGCCATCTTCCATGGTGAGATTTGAATCCATGTCCCCAGGACATTAACCAGGGATTCTACATTATTAATCCAGTGACACTACCACCGCATCACCACCTCCCATTAAATGGAAATGTGTTAGTTGTCACCTCACCAGTCCCTGGAAGGTACATTTCAGGGTAATGGTTTGGATAGCTAGGCTACCCATTTAGAGAGGTAAGATGTGCAGATGTGATGCAGAATCATATGGTGGGGGTATCCTGTGTGATTCTTAACAGTGGGAAATTGGGCCTTAAAGGTGCACAAGACTCTTGGAGTTGAAAAACCTGCCAAGATGTGTAAAATCTGCCAAGATATATCAAAGTGCTTTTATGAATGAGATGGCTTTTCTTGAGAGAGTATAGTTCGCAATTTAGATCACTAAGTAACAGAGATTTACCTTTCCTCCTGTGTCCTTGCGGAGGTGAGTTGGCATAGTAGGTGAAGAGGGAAGAGTAGTTGGAACCATGCATTAACAGGGGTGAGCACTAAACTTGCATTGGGGCACCAGGACCATGGGGGATGGGTAGAGGGGCATATGTGGTATGAGGGATAGGTAGATATGAATAAAGTAGCATAGAAATGGGCATTATAAATAACTAGCGGGCATTAGATGGCTTGGATGGAGCATAGGAGTTTGAGGGTTTGAGCAGGGTATGTGGAGTTTTATGTTTTATTCTTTTATTTTCATTTTTGGATGCAACCATGAAGCCCAAAGCGGGCTTTTGGTACAGCTCAACTCAGAACCCAGCAGTATCCTCATTCTTCCTAGGAGACCAGGAATCCATCAACTAACAATTCAGCCCAATATCACTAGATCAAAACTGTGGAGCTTGTTCAATCATTTTTAAAACTTGAGTTTGTGAAGCTGGAAATATTCCTATCTCTGCGTATCCAATCTAGGAGTGAAAACTAGGGCCTCAGACTCAGACTAGAAAGACCCGAAAGCACTATTCAAAAAAAAACAGCAAGAGTGTTCTCTTAATGTCTTGGCCATTATTTGTCCTTCGAACAACAATACTAAAACAAATTAATTGCTGTGTTTCCCTTTACTACAACAGTGACTGCACTTCCGAGGCACTTCATTGGTTGTGAAAGGTACCAAATAAAAACAAGATCATTTATTTCTCCTGATTGACACTGAAAGGAAAAAGTCTTTATTGAAAGAATAAATAAGAAACTGATGCTCGAAACTTACATGAGGAATTTGCTCGGCAGTGCTTGTGGTGCTCTAGAACATATCCCTGGACACAGGAACATGCATGGCTTCCAATTCGGTCTTCACACAGCTGGTCACAAGCTCCCCACATGTTACATTCATTAAAATCTAAATGAAGAGAGAACAGAAAAGAATTGAATTTCTTTTGGCTGTTTTGGTTCACCCTCATCATGGTTGAGGCGGGACTATGATAGGCAGACCACCAGTTAGGTCAGGGTCTTGATCACGAATCCTGACCATCCAAGCCTAAATTTCTGTGAGACCTGGGCACTCCAACAATAACAATGAAATGTCAGGGAGGAGATTCTCAGATTGGAAGAGATAGTGGGAACTGCCGATGCTGGGTTATTGATGCTTCTCAGATTGGGAGTTCCTTTTGGCTTGACTGAGAAGAACAGCAGAAGCTGAAATGCTGAATAAAAACCAATTAGCTTATCAGGCCATTAATTGAGCTAAAAGGGACAAGATAGAAGTGCAGTCATGTGCTGTACTCAAACTTTGCAAAAAAGTAAACACTTTGCAGTTTCCTTTAGCCAAAAATAAATGGGACTTCAGGGCCATGTGTAACTTTTTCAGCATTACTTCACTTTATACCCAGCTCGCTCCATCACATTTCGTCCTTCGCCTCCACTTTTAAGCTGCAAATATGCTTATACTAGGTGGGCACCCTTGTCAAACTAATAAACTATCCTGCAAGAATCACAATTGAAAGCCTTTGCTATTAACACCAGATGATCAGCCCATTGGCTTTCAAATCTTGTAGATTTAAAAGCATTTAATCGTCCTTGCACACTAGCATAAACAGTACCATTAATGTCAGACAGGGCAATAAAAAAACATCCTGAAGTATTTGCAGCACTCACCAATACAGGAACGGCCATCAGTGTTCACCACAAATCCCAACGGACAATAGCATACTCCCCCTGATGGGGAAGCATGACAGGCATATTCACAGCTTAAAGCAGCACAGTTGATTACACCTAAAAGGAGATAACCATATCATGTGATTTAAGGGAGCCTTTGAATTTAAAATAAGACAAAAATACAAACATGTTGGTAACAGTATAATCAGGTGGCTAAATTTCCTTGGGACGTCCAAGAATTTTTTAGAAATTAAAATCTGTGATCTTGCATTTATTTTGCAAACTAAACTTTCCTTAACCCTTGTTATGCGCTTTGAACTTTACAAAATGTTATGTTTTTAATAGTCTATTTTAATTTAAGGTAAAGCAAAATGATGTGGATAATAGTGAATAGTGAATCTACTAAACCTTTATTTGGAGACAGCCCATGTGATTTGGTTGCCATGGGGAAAGAAACTTAAACCAAAACCTGTTGAAAATCCAGGACAGTCTTAACAGAAAGACAGAGACAACTGCCTTTTGAAGAAAGACACAGAGAGAGAGAGAATATGATAAAACAGCCATTGCTGTGAAGAACAGCAAAAGAAGTGTTAGAGCCAAACAAAATTAGGAACTAATCACACATTCAAAACAAAAGGGCAATACATCTTTGGAGATTTAAGAAACAAGGATTTGCGAGATGGGTCTTTATGGTGGAAGTCATTTCTGGAATACTCAGGCTGAGTGAAGTCGCTATCAAAAGATACTGAAAATTTGACCTGGCATGGAAAAGAGAAGTGAGGCTGCTGAAAAGCTGGAAATAACCTGAGACTTAACCTTAATGTTACATATTTGCCAGAAATGTAGAAAAAAAAGCAAAAACTTCTGTAAGACATATTTATTTTAATGTTGAGATAGTAGGAACTGCCGATGCTGGAGAATCTGAGATAACAAGGTGTAGAGCTGGATGAACACAGCAGGCCAAGCAGCATCATAGGACCAGGAAAGCTGATGTTTCGAGTCTGAACCCTTCTTCAGAAATGGGGAAGGGGATTCTGAAATAAATAGGGAGAGAGAGGGAGGCAGATAGAGGATGGATAAAGGAGCAGACAGGCAGAGAGGAGACAAAGAGGCGGGAATGGAGCCAGTAAAGGTGAGTGTAGGTGGGGAGTTAGGGTAGGGGTTGGTCAGTCCAGGGAAGACGGACAGTTCAAGGAGGCGGGGATGAGGCTGGTAGGTAGGAGGTTGGGGGTGGGGTTTGAGGTGGGAGGAGTGGGTAGGTGGGAGAAAGGACGGACAGGTTAGGGAGGCAGGAACGAGTTGGGCTGGTGTTGGGATGCTGTCGGGGGAGGGGAGATTTTGAAGCTTGTGAAGTCCACATGGGAACCCTGCAGCCCAGTGGTATCAAAGTGAAATATGAGATGCTGTTCCTGCAACCTTCGGGTGACATCATTGTGGCACTGTAGAAGGCCCAGGATGGACATGTCATCCAAGGAGTGGGAGGGGGAGTTGAAATGATTCGTGACTGGGAGGTGCAGTCATTTGTCACACTCCCCACCAGCCCCACCACACCTGGCACTTTTCCCTGCAACCGCAGGAAGTGCTGCACCTGCCCTGACACCTCCCCCCTCACCCACTATCCCAGGCCCCAAGAAGACCTTCCACATCAAACAGATGTTCATATGCACATCTGCTAATGTGGTATACTGTATCCGCTTTTCCCGATGTGGCCTCCACACATTGGAGAAACCAAGCGGAGGCTTGGAGACCACTTTGTGGAACACCTATGCTCGGTTCGCAACAAATGACTGCACCTCCCAGTCGCGAACAGCTTCAACTCCCCCTCCCACTCCTTGGATGACATATCCATCCTGGGCCTCCTCCAGTGCCACAATGATGCCCCCGAAGGTTGCAGGAACAGCACCTCATATTTCACTTGGGAACCCTGCAGCCCAATGGTATCAATGTGGACTTCACAAGCTTCAAAATCTCCCCTCCCCGACCGCATCCCAACACCAGCCCAACTCGTTCCTGCCTCCCTAACCTGTCCTTTCTCCCACCTATCCACTCCTCCCACCTCGAGCCTCACCCCCATCTCCTACCTACCAGCCTCATCCCGCCTCCTTGACCTGTCTGTCCTCCCTGGACTGACCTATCCCCACTCTAACTCCCCACCTACACTCACATTAACTGGCTCCATCACCGCCTCTTTGACCTGTCTGTCTCCTCTCCGCCTATCTTCTCCTTTATCCATCTTCCATCCGCCTCCCCGTCTTTCTCTCTTTATTTCAGAATCCCCTTCCCCTCCCCCATGTCTGAAGAAGGATCCAGACCCGAAACGTCAGCTTTCCTGCTCCTCTGATGCTGTTTGGTCTGCTGTGTTCATCCAGCTCTACACCTTGTTATCTCTTTATTTTAATGTTAGCTGGTTAATGCAAAACAAGCCATTTTGTTTATTTTGATGTATTAGTTGCCTAAATATATTGCCTAAATATAAGTGGTCTTTGGCTTATGTTAATTATATTTTGTTCATTACAGTAATAGTCTTAAAGCCTGAAATCTTGACCTCAGCTCTTTCCATTAGTCCCAGGAAATTCTTTTTAGTAGTTAGCTTTTAGTAGTTAGCTACATGGACATTAAAACGTGAGTGATTCATTTTTATAATGTACTGGCAGAGAGGGGAACATTACTTTGTACAAACATCGACTGGGTTTCCAAAGAACTGAGGATTACTATCTAGAAGGTAACAGCATGCACAAAATCTGCGAAAGTGAGAGCCAAACTTGAACAATGGATTTATTCTGTAATACGCTGCTTTAATATTAAAATGATAGGCAGAATACTTTTAGCAGAACTTTTTTTCAGACATAAGGCAATCTAAATTAAAATCATTGAGTCTCCAATTTCTGTCCCTCCCGTTTGTTTTTGAATATACTTACTAGAATATAGTTCTACAAGCAGCAGTTACCTGACAAAGCCTCGCCCAATCACTATTGACAAGCTATATACAAGTGGAAGACAGCAAAACCTAAACCAATGATATTTTGAATGGCATTCCAGGATATGTTACTGTACAAGCATTAGGAATAGAAGCTCCATGGGTTTTGTCCTTCCCTAATCGAGAGCACTGCAGTTACTTTAACATAAAATTTGTCTATGCCAGCAGTTCTCAACCTTTTGCATCTTATATGCTATTTCATCAAAAACTCCAGTTCCTTCCATGAGAAAAACAAAACCTCACTTTTTCCAAAGAGTGTATTTTTATATTTACACGTGTTTCAGTATTGTTTGTCATTCATGGAAACATTTAAATACATTAAAAATTGTATTGATTCTGCTGAGATAATTTTTAATTGCCAAATTGTAAAACAGAGAACAAGCTGATGATTGAGTTATTAATGAGTATTGGTCACTGCATTTAGTTGGCACTTGTGTCTCACCACGGGCACACTCACTGCTGGTTCAGAAACACTGTTCTACACAAAATATTATCTGGGGCAGAACTGAATTCTGAGAAATGGCTGTAAAATACTGCCAAATCAAATCATCATCCAGGCTTGTGGCCATGGAGATTTGCAAACAATTTGGCAAGAAAAATCATTTGAAGGCTAGAAAAGTAATTGAATTTGAGATGGGCAGAAAGGGGAAGAGAAGGCTGTAATCAGATCAGCCCTGATCTTATTGACTGGTGGAGCAGGCTCAATGTACCGAGTGAATGGCCTGCTCCTGATCCTATTTCTTATGACCTTCTGATTATGAACTTCTGAACTATGATTATGATCTTAAAGTCTATAATTGGACTAATGCCCAGATGGTAGGGATGAATATTTTCCCCATGTCTTCAGATTACTCACTGCAATTGTTTCCTGTTGTGGTGTTTGTTTCATCTTCACCAAAGGAACAATCATTGATCTGATCACACAATTTGTTTACAGGGATACAGTCCCGGGAGTTTGGACAAGTCCATTCACCTGGTAAGCAGTCTTCCTGTTGCCTCCTTTCTGGTCAGAAAATGTAAGTAGAAATATATTTGTGAAATCTGCAGGGCCACAACACGAAACATGTCTTGGTTTAAGCAAACATTTGAACCATCTAAAAATACACTATGCAAATTAGGCTGAGCCTGAAAAACAAACTCAAATGCACCAGAAATAACATGTCTCCAAAGAAAAAAGCTGGGGATACATGAGAAATAACTCCACTGAGGCCGTTATCCCATCACCAAGTCACCCTTTATTTACACATGGAGAGTCCTTGACACTGAACCAGCTCTCTCAGAGCCAGCTCTCAGCGTGGTGAACCAGGACACCCTGATTGGACCAGATTAACAGCCCCAGTCAGGGAACTCATATTCTCTGAGGTCTACCTGGCTGATCTTGTGCTATCACTACAATATGACTATATTCACTGAGCCAGTATAGATGCGGTATTCAATTAATTTGCTTCATAACTTGCCAGCACAATTTTTTGAAATTGCTGATTTTCAGGATTACAGTTTATCATGGCATTTTGCTCATCTCAGAATATGTGGAAACTATGGCTGAAGTCAAGGAATCCTCAAGTCAGGAATTCCCTTATCCCATTTGGAACTCAGTGGTCAATTGGTACAGGTTAACTTCATTTCACCAGGGTGCCTGACTGATCCTGGTGAAAACAGGATTAACCTGGGGTCAAGGAATCAGGGTTGGAGGTTTAGAGGAGCCCATAAAGCACCAGAAAGGAGTGAAGTGACCACCAGTGAGAGGTCTACTCTGGCAACAAGATGACCCCTGGAAGGGGAACACAGCACCCATTCTTGGCTCCCCAGTTTTAGCGAAGCATGTATACCCAATCCACTGCTTACCGTATTCTCTGCCAGAGAGCTGATAACTCTGAAGCCACAGCTGTGCTCACCAGGAGAGGTGAGTCCTGGGAGACAAGTAGGAGTCAGGTAAGGGTGAAACTAAATAACAACCAGAGGTATCAAGCAGGCCAGCCCCTCAGATTTCGGGAACATCTCTCGATAAAACATAGTGAATGGAGCCTCTGGTTCTTACTGCCTGTTAGACTGCTGCAGAGTGGTTGCCTCCAGTACAATGACAGCCTGTCTACATGGCAGAGGCTGATCAGCTGCTGGGAAAGTGCTGGAAACCCGCTTTTACTGTCCCTCAGTGAGGTCTAAATGATTTTCCACCTCCATGTTGCAGAGGTCAGTCTTTGTCTCTGCCTGCTGTTAGGAAATATTCCAGGCAGCCAAAATGCAGAGAGCCAATCTGATGCAGCTTCCTGTTATTATCCTGGCATCACTATTCCCCCACCTTCACACCTTTCCAGGACTTCTTCACCAGGACTCTGTCCAATGTTAATCTGTGGCCTGCTCCACAGATGCTGCATGATTGCCGAGTGTTTCCAGTGTATTTGTGGTTGAATTTTCAGAAGTACAACCCTAAGGGAGTCATTGATGTAGTCATTCCTCCTGATTCTATGAACAGAATCTTAACAAAACAGATCCATACATGACAGAATAGAACTGCAGGCACTGGTGGTGCCCAAAACTCTGTTTATTAATAAAGTGTGATTGGCCGGGGCTGTTTAACTCTGTGACAGCATGAGCATCTTACTCCCAAATTTCCTCGCCAATCAGAGGTTTGGCAGGAAGACACACTGAATATGTCAAATGAAGGTTTCCTGGAAAAAGATACTTTGATTCAAGAGCTTCAGCAACTACAGGGATGGGAAGAAAACATGGGAAGGTTGTTTCATTTCTCACACCTCTATCTGGAGGCCTTGCTGTGTGATCTGAGGACCTTCATTGAGGTGATATTTGACAAAGTGCAGACGATAAAATGAGTCGCTTGACCTAGTGAAGTAGCTGATAGTGGAAGTTAACAGTAGGGTTTTTGGCCCTTAAACCTGGAGATGTGCTACGATATTTACAAAGGCTCAGGAAGTTGGGTGAATTGAGTCACACTTTCAGGTGCCAAGCCCCACATTCTGACTTGGCCATTATTTCTTTGCAACAGAATTCCTCAAAACAACATACCTTGAAGCTACGCTCATTCCTCTCACTCATTTTGTATCCTGCCTCAAAGTCACCATCCATTCCACTCAATCCATTTCTTGCATTCATAATTCTCTGCTTTCTACAGTTGCAGAGGAGAATACAGATCTCGAGGATGAGGCAGAGAACAAGGAGGAGTCATGGAAAATACCTTGTGACAGCCACCTCAGTGGCTATTGGCAATTATGAGCTCCTGCTCAGTGAGAAGGCTATAGCTGTGAGCAATGACTTGCTGTGCAATCCTGAACTTCCTGAGGCACTGACTCTCATTTGTATTAAGAGAGCTAATCTACTTGTGTATGCTGTGTTAAAGGGCTTAGTTCCTTCAAACTCTTTGAATCTGTGGAATGGTTTGTGGCTGAGGAAGAGACAACTACTGGTCCAGGTTCTCCATGTGTTGCTACTTCTCTTATACTTTATCAGAGGTGCAAATTAAAACTGCACAAGTTGGTCTCATGCCAAAGAGGAAGAAGGGTGCCAACACAGAAGTGCAGCTTAAGGTGTGTGAAGTGTAAGACGGTTGAACTGACTACCAAGAAGTTGGAAATCATGTATCAAGCTGTAAGCGTTCACTTTTAGAAGTGTTATAGGCAGCAACCTTTCAGTTATAGCTTCAGCGAGGCTTCCCATCCTATCCATTTCACTGAAAAAAGCACTCCTTGTTCTGCATCAATCTCATTGAACCTGAGGCAATTCAATGGTAGCAGGGAAACCCAACGCTGTCATTAAAGCCAGAGTGAAAGTTTAAATTCAGAAGTTTTGTGTTTCACTTACTTTCCCAAGGGTCACATGGAGGCTCACACCCTACCTGAAAACCCTGTAGGTCAATTCCAGGACTGGGTGAAATCTGCCAGGTTCCAGGTCTGGTGACATTTTTTGGAAGTTTATCCCTCAGACCCACACCCATCTTCTCTACAAATACTTTCTATGGACTCCAATGACAGCAATAATGATGTAATCAGTCAAATACTGAATGAAGTCCATTGTGTTAACATTATCAAAATGCTCCATTTACAATTCAAGGTAGTATGCACAATTGGTAACTTCTAAATTCTCACTCGACTGTTTACCAATCCCACTCAATCATTTTCTTTAACTTTTATATACTCACTGACTGCCCACATTCTTACCACATCCTTTTTCATCAGCATTATCTCCACAGTCATCGTCTCCATCACAGAGCCAATTCTGGTGAATGCAATGGCCACTGGGGCAGGTAAAATAATTTCCTGAGCAGGCTGGATAAACTGTAAAACACAGGAAAGTATCACCCCATTAACATTAAAAGTAGTCTTTTCCTAAATGTTAAAATATTGACCCCTCAGTGTATTAGTATGTACTTTTAGATCAAAACAGAATTTGACAAATATTACTCTAATTTTTGACATTTGCCTATAGAAAAGGAAATAGAAAGTATTAAACACAGCATGTTTCAAACAGTAAATATTTGCCTTGATTCAGGGTCTGTTAGTCAATTTAACTACAAATGTATGTTTTACATAGAAAATTACTCTGAATCAATGTATACTGAAAAGAAGCTGCCATACATCAAAATGTCAATCAGCGCATCTGTCAGCTACTTTCTCAAACATTCTCAATGGCAGAAGGAGATGAAAGGATAGAAAAGAAAACTGTCAATTCAGTTTACTCCCATATATTCCTTTTAACCGATTATGTAGAATCAGATGTTGGTCATATATTTTTCCCTGGGCAGAGACTGTGCAAGCAGTAGACTCAATCCCACAAAGTGAAACAACCTGAATTAAGTGCATTTTTAAAAGGCTTGCCATTAATTTTAAATACATTTTGGAACATTCAGCCTTTTCAGAAAGTAATTTAAATAAGATTTTATTATGCATGGACCCACAGAGTAAAACTGCCCCAATTGACAGAAATTGGCAATTTTGTTATTCATTGGTGAGATATGGGCATTGTTGGAAAAGCGAAAGTCCCCAGGAACAGATGCGGTAAGACTTCCCTGTTTTTAGAATAAATAATAACAACAGGTCTAATCAAATCTCCTGCATCTGTAGTACTTTGCTTTTATTCACCACTTGTATTCTCCATCCCTCATGTAATAAAGATCAATATTGCATTTGCTTCACCTTGTTGCCTATCATTAATTTCCCTTCAGAAGTTAGTGGTAAGCTGCCACCAAGTAGTGCAGTACAGCACAATGCCATTAGGTAGGGAATTTAAAGGTTTTGATCTAGCAATGATGAGAGAATGGCAATATATTTCCAAGTCAGGAAGGTGTGTGACTTAGAAGAAAACGTGTTCACTTGCACCTGTTAACATTGTCCTTCTCGATAGTATAGACATTGAGTTTGAAAGTTACTGTCAATGGGTTGCTGCAGTGTACTTTGCAGATGGAACACAGAGGGAGTGAATGCTTAAGGTGATGGATAAGGTGTCAATTAAGTGGGCTGCCCAGATAGAACAACAGAAATAAAAGCAAATTGTGAGAAGGACACACCAGGAACTTAGATAGGATAAGTGAACGAAGAAAGATTTCAAAGATGGAGTAAATTTTGTAGGAACATGTTGGGTTGTCCACTTTGGAAGGAAGAATTGAAAACCAGAATATTATTTAAATAGAGTGAGACTATATGACCATTGTAGTACAAGGCAGTTTGAGTGTCCTTGTACATGAATCACAGTAAGTAAACAAGCAGCTACAGCAAGTAATTAGGAAAGTAGATGGAACGTTGGCCATTATTACAAGACAGGTGGAGAATACAAGTAGGTAATAAAAACAAACTACCACTGATGCAGGAGATCTAATCAGACCTGTTATTATTTATTAAAAAAAAGGGAAGTCTTGCCTACAGTTAAACAGAGAGAATAAGGTGAGACTACACGTCATGTACTGTGCACAGTTTCGATTGCATTTCTCTGCCGATGATACACGCTGCTGCATTTGTGCTTTGGTGGTAAAAGGAATTAATGTTGAAGGTGATGGATGGGGACCATTCAATCGGGTACTTTGTCCTGGTTGGAGTTAAGCCTTTTGAAATTTGTTGGAGCTGCACCCATTCAAGCATGTGGAGATTATTCCATTACACTCCTGACATGTGCCTTGTGGACAGTGGAATGGCTTTGATGCGTGAGGACTTGAGTAACACTCCCAGAACATCTCTCTCCTGTTGATGATTCAACATGTGTAGCAAATGTGGAACTTAGCACTTGTTAGCCCAAACCTGAACTTTATCCACGGCCTGCTGTATGTGGACATGGACTGCTTCAATATCTCAGGGCTTGTGAATGGTCCTGACCACTGTGCAAACATCAGGAAATGCACCTAGTTCTGACCTTATGATGGAAATAAGGTAATAGATGCTGCAGGTGAAGATAGTCAGGCCTAGGAAACCATCGAAAGAAGTGGTGCAACAAGGTCCTGAGGTTAAGATGATTGCTGTCTAATAGCAACGACTACCTTTATTTGTGCTGGGAATGATTCCAATCGTTAGAGAGCTTTTCCTCTGAATCTCACTTACTTTTGTTTTAAATGAGCTTCTTGATACCATAGTGGATCCTATGATGCCTTTATATCACTCTCATCTCACTTCTGGAATTCAGCTCTTTTGTTCATTTTTGTAATGAGGTTTGAAGCTGACTCGCCCTGGCAGAAGCCAAACTGAGCTACAGTCAGCAGATTATTGATGAGCAAGAATTATTTGATTCTTTGATAGTCTTGTTGACATGGCTTTCTGGCACTGTTGATGATTGAGGGTAGAATGATGGAATGGTAATTGACCAGATAAGACCTCTCCTGCTTTTTGTGGACCAGGCACACTAAGGCAATTTTCTTAATAAAAACAGAAAGAACTGCGGATGCTGTAAATCAGGAACAAAAACAAAGTTGCTGGAAAAGCTCAGCAGGTCTGGCAGCATGTGTGAAGGAGCAAACAGAGTTAATATTTCAGGTCCAGTGACCCTTCCTCAGAACTGGACCCGAAATGTTAACTCTGATTTCTCCTTCACAGATGCTGCCAGACCTGCTGAGCTTTTCCAGCAACTTTGTTTTTGCTGTTGAAGGCAATTTTCTTCATTGCTGGGCAGATGGTGATGCAATGATCGTATCACCAGGCTATTAATACTCTGGGGACGTGGGCTCAATTCGTTCATTTTTTTATAAATCTATAACATAGAACTATTATCAGTAATGATAATCATAAAATTTTTATTGATTGTTGTAAGAAGCCTATCTCTATCATTAAAGCCCCTTAGAGAAGAAATTCTAGCATTGTTACCTGCTCTGGTCTGCAACTTCTGATCTACAGTAAAAGGTTGAATCAGAACTGTCCTTTGTTCCAAGACCAATAATTTTTGCTATACCTAGTGGGCTCAGTCATTTCTCAACATCACAGGGTGTGAATCAAAAGAGCTGAAGACTGGAATCTGTCTCTAGGGACATCAGCGGTAGGTTACGATTGATCATCTACTGGGCCTATCTACTTGAAAGTGTCTTCCAAAGCTCAACCTGTTACCATGAGACATCAATGGATCCAGAGTCAATACTGAGGATTCACAGAACCACTCGATCCCGAGCATATATCACTGTACTCCCACCTCCCATGATTACAATGGAGCCTTGGACATTGAATTATACCTTACAGCCTGTGAATATGACTATATCAGACTGCTGCTTAATAAGTTTGGATCATCTCTCACCACCTCGACACAAGTCCCCAGATCTCACTGTAGAGAACTTTGCTGGGTTGATTGGGCAGTTACCTGTGCTTTGTTGTGTCTAGTTTATGGATTGATGCCAGGTGGCCTGTCCTGTCTTACTCATATACAAGTTTCTGTTGTGCTTTTATACAACTGAGTTGTTTGCTAGGCCATTTCAACGGACAGTTCCAAGTCATCCACAATGCTGTGGATCTGGAGGCCAGACCGGGTAAGTATTCTGAAGGATGGTAGTGAAAAAGATATTTTTTAAATTGCCATTTCAATTCACCTCTTCTAATTCTAATTTCCCAGAGTAATTTAATTAATTGGACTTTAATTCTGTCAGCTTCCATGTTGAAATTTGAACTGAATTCTTCACAGAAGTCATCCAGGCCTCTGCAGCATTAAAATGTTATTCCAACGCCATACCCATTATTCTACCACTTCGATAGCACAGGACGTCCTGACACAGGCTGATGCAGCAGCAGATGCTGTTCTAAGTCTCAACATTGGGAAGAGAGAAAATAAGTGTTTGTATTTTAACCTTTCTATACTTGACATGATAGCCAAAGCTCCAGCATTCATTTTTGAATACAAATTGATTTATCTCAATAAATACAAAATTCACATGAAAAAATGTTGTTCCTATGCTGAAAATGAGACTCTTCAAATGTTATTATATTGATAAAAAGTATGAAACATCATACTGATCAGGTTTCAATCTCACAACTATGCTTGCCACAACATTTCAATATTAGTGAGTTTGTAGATGCATTTTCAGAATGGATCAAATTAAATTATAAATTAAGTTAAATCTTAGATTACTCAAGTACCATAATTGTAGAGCATCCAAGTAGCCTATAATATTTTTTTAAAATACAGAAAAAGTTTAAGCTGAGCACATCGACATTACTTTCAAAGTAGGTTACAATAAAACACAGAATAAAATAAAAGTAATACCATACCACATTTTTGCTCATCACTTCTATCTCCACAGTCATCATCGTGGTCGCATACAAATATCTCTGGGATGCATTCTGCATTGGCACATTGAAACTGACCACTGTTACATCTTTGAGCTGCAAAAGGTAAAGAGATGGGGGAAAGTTTTGGAGTAAGAAATGAGGAAAATAAATAGAGATTCATACACTTTTCAGAATTCTTCAGTAATTTTTTAAGATATAAAGTTCTACAACCTACAGCTTAATGGCAAGTGAATTGCCAGTAAGATCTTGAAGTATTTGATAAAATCAGGCCCCAGACTATGCTGGATTTTCTGGCCTAGGGGGACAGAATGACTCCTGTGAAGCATGATGTGAATGAAAATAATATCTGAATTCACATCTCTATACAATGTCCAGTAGCCTCTGTTTTGAAAGTATGTAATGTGAGACTGAGAGTTGAGGGGAAACTACAATAAGACTCACCTTCTAATGTCTCTGTCACTGGTGTAGAATGACAATTTTGGTGAAGCATCAATTTTAGGAAGGGAGAAGAGAAAACTAGAAATAGAAAGTTTTGTCAAGAATTTACTCTAACGTGAATTTTATTTCACTAAAATACAAAACATTGGGAGTTTGGTCAAGAATGAAGGCGTAATTATCAAGCTTCAGGAAATAAGCCAGTGAATATCCTCATTCCGCATTTGATAGCATAATTCAAATGTTCATCACGACAAAACAGCTAAAATTCCCAATAAGATTGGATGAATTAAGTGTATTAAAACTGCAGTTGTTGCAGAAAGTTAGGAATCCAATCACTTTTTTGAAACAAAGTGTCAATATCATTTTTTATTGTTCGGTCATGCAGAATTTGAGCATTCCTGAAAAAAGACATCTTGTTGAAGCTTTTCATCTTACACTCATCAGGCCAGTTCATAAATACCAATGCAAGGGGCAAACAGATATTTATACTGCATAATAGGAGAATGCTGATTGAGATAATGAAGAAATATGAAGTGATAAGTAAACAGAATGTGCTTGTGAGATTAGGGGCAATGTTCATGTGTATGATAAGCCCCAGTACAGACTACAGGGCATTCTGTTATAACGCAATTGTTGCATTCCAGCACAACATCATGTTATAGAAAATTGTGCTATATAAATAACTGGGCCTATGGGAAAAGCAGGGCTGGGGCAGACCTCTTAAAAAAGTGTAACAAAGGATAGCCCTACTGTCAACAGCTGTTCAGACAGGTTGGTCCGACTGTGACAGCAGCTTTGCAGCTCCTTCTCAGATTGATACAACTATCCTCACTATTTCCAAAAAGTGCAGGACAAGTACCCAGGTGTCCTGGTCAATACTTATCCCTTAGTCAGCAACACAATGACAAATTGTCTGGTCATTATCACATTGTTGATTATGGGAGAGTGTTGTGTGAAAATTGGCTGCTATATTTTCTACAATGACTGCACTTCAATAATACTTGCGGTGGCTGTCAGGCTCTTTGTAACATCCTGAGGTTGTGAAAGGTGTAAGCCTTTGTAAGCAAGAAGATCTAGGTTCAAGCCCTGCCTCAGAAGTGCCAGGGAAGGTGCAATCACAATGTGGTTAAAAAGATTGAGTATCAATCAGCAAATTCTTTCAACACTGCCAGCAGCAGACTGTAAGATTGGGACAGATTCCTGGTCAGCCATGTGACTAAAAGAACATTGGAGACTCTACCACCACTATCCACAGTTCCAGACTGTGACATATACATGGGTATGTTGCCATGGTAATTTAGACTCCTTCAGAGATCTTAACACCACACCACAAGGGTATCGGGGCAAATGGAGCAAAAGTGGGAAAATCAAGTTGAAACATAAGTCAACCATGATCTGACTAATTACTTTAATAGGCTGCTGGAGCCTCCTGATGTACCCAGATCCTGTGCCTCACAGTGTTTCCTTTCAAGGTAAGTTAGATATACTGATTTTCACTCTCCCCTACACCCTACTTTTCCTGATAACAGACCTGCTGGCTTCTTACTTTTCAGTTTTAATGAAGGCTGACAGGGAGAATTTCTCTGGGACTCTCAGTATCACAGCATTGTATGAGTACACTGTAGGTATCATTAGCAAAGGGCTCTTGACAGCGAAATGCCTACTTGATGGAATCGCGTTATAGCCAACACAAGTTCATGTTTTAGAAATAATGTTCACCTATTCGTCAATCATGTTAAAGCCAATTTGCATTGCCAGAACACACGTTAAGCAGAACCCCCTATATTTGCAGATCCATGACAAAGTAGCGTAATACAAGTTACCATTACTAATAGAAAGGATGTATAGCTTTCCTGCTTTCCACATATTGTGTAGCAAATACCCGCGCATAAAGCTGATAAAAAGAACCAGCCACTCGTTATAAAAACCGTCCAATTCTCATTTTTATTGATCCACCCTATTCCAGCAATTTCATTGAGGAGATAAGAACTTTTTTTGATGAAGTCCATTTTCTCTATTCAATTTATTCATTTTTCTGAAGTGTAGAGAGCATAATAAGTTGTTTCAGACGTGGCCTGTGTTTCATTATGTTTGTATGTCAATGACTTTAACAGATGATTTGGTATGGTCAGGCAGTTAGGATCTAAACATCAGAAAAGGAGAACATACTGCAATTGCTTTCATCTGTTCCATCCCTGCAGTTCAACTTTCCATCACAGTGTTGGCTAGAGTTGTAACAGGCTCCATTTGAGCACTCCATTTGTGTGCAAATAGGGTAATCTAATGCAAAGAAAAGAAATAAAGCAAGTTATAAATTTACTGAACATTGTCCAAACTAACAGGTCATACATAAACAATGTATATGTCTTGTGTAGATGCTGTACATTTTACTGCTCAAGCGAAGACTCAAAATGACCTAAACTTGCATCTAAAGTTTTGCAAGTTTTTTTTATCTTTAAAAGTTTATCTGACAGGTAACAGCTATCTTCATTCTCTGAATTTTCCATCGTTATAGAATCTTAAAACCATCTGATACAGATGGAGACCCTTCATCATGTGTCATCTGCGCCCACGTTCTGCGCTCAATAATAACAAGATCCAGTTTTTATTCTCATAACCTTAACTGCGAAGATTCATCTTTTCCATTTGTATTCTATACTGTCTATTTATATCTTTAAACAATTTTATGAACCTAAATAAAAAACAAAGTACTTGAAAAACTCAAAAGGCTGACAGTATCTTTAGAGAGAGAAATTGTGTTAACGTTTGTGTCCAATATCACTCTCCTCCAGAACAAGACTTGATAAATTAACATGTCTCTTTGTCCTTAATGTTTCATACAACTCATCCTAAGTCTACCTTTCTAAGCCTTTAAAGATTTGCATCTAAGATAACAGTAATTCTGAAAGGACAATAGCTCAATAAAGCTCAAATGAACTGCTATAATTGATTTATTTTCAGAAGTTAAAGGGGCTTTGAGCAATCATTTTATCCACATGCATTTAAACTGGACCAAGTCAGTTTGACGCCACTTTCACCTTTGTTGCCACCAATGGTTACTCAATCTGCCTACGAAGTAGAGGTTGTATAAGTCAGAGGAAACTACTGCCACTGTCACCTAAAGAGATGCTCACCTGCTCTCAGATAAAATACTGCCAAGTTCGGGCAACAACTTGTTTATTTTACATTGTGTGTATTTTCATTTTGCTGCAAACAGGTATGTGAAAATGTACTGAGTGAACTCTGAAGTCTTAAAGGGCTTCCAGCTATACGCTTTTCACTTCATTGTATCTTACAAGGAATTCTGAAGTAAGTGATTCACCTACCGACTCCTCATAGTCTCTTCACCATGCACAAAGCATATAGGCACAGCTGTAATGTCACACAAGAAACTCAACATCTTCCGGAACAAAGGATTTATAAGTATTAGTGGTTATGATTTGTTTTTATTGTTTGAACCTGCTCTAGATAAAGGATGGACGTGGTAACTGTGTACAGCTGGAATTGGTGTCATTGCTTGGTCCTCTGCATAGGGAAGTGACTGAAAGGACTGAGTGCAGATGCCAGCATTCTTGATGGAACATCCTCCTGGAAGATAAAGCATGTGACAACAGAGCTCCGAAGTCTAGTAATGGAAGGCATCACTCAAAAGTGTTTTTTTTTTAAATCAAATGGCAGCAAACATGCATTGTAAGTATGGGCTGTCTACTGGAATCTGTTGGTTCTCCCCAGTTTTAGTATTTTTCTGCTTAGGTCTTATAGCTACTAAGGTTTACCCTTGGGCGCAGTCAGTGTCAATAGTTGATGTTTCACAATGTATGCTCCACAATTTGATGATTAAGTTCTGACAAGTTTGGAGCACTCAATGTCTCTCTTCGAGCAGCTGATGCTGCTGTGCCTGTACCCATTTCCCTCTTCCAGACTAGGAGGGAACCTAGGAAGATCCCTATGACCATGACCAACACCCGTGACTCTAATATAATCCTTAATGAAGAATAATAGCACAGCACTCAATCTCTTTGGGTGACATAAGCAGAAAATTTGTCTAATAAGTGGCAATAGAGCTTCAGTAGAATCTTGACAAAGTGCCCAGAAAGTCTCCTGATATGACTTATATGTCCTCTTCAAACTTAGAGTACTCTGTCAGTCTCTAGGAACAAGTGAGCAATAAAAGCTAAACACGGCTTCAAGTAACATGAGCAATCCTCACCCATTTTAGCTAATTTCTGTTACAAGACATCCTCTGTTGCAATGCCAGCCTGCAACATGCCATACAAGTTCTCTAATGAGGATTAGGAGCAACATTGCTTGGTCATGAGAACTTTGATGAACTTTGGGTGGCTGTTCCTAATTTCCATCATTTGTGCGTGCAAAATGTATCAAATAGGAAACATACACTGTGCAAATGGAATTAAGATTTCATCTAATAACCTCATTTGTGATATTTTTTCTTAAATACTTTGTCCTAAAACTTTAAGATTTTCGTATTTCAAGTGTTTAGTCTCTCCAATACTCATGACGACACATGGTAAGTGTAGCATTTTTTGGGCAACATATGACTATTAACAAATGTTTCTCAAAGCTTGCCTTTACAGGTGATCTTCCTCACCACAATTTGAGGCTGGTTTAGGCTAATTATCAAAGATTGGTCACTATTTGTCTACAAAATTATTAGTATTATTAGCTCATGACTACCAGGGTGGCAGATGGCAAATTAGATGGAACTAGGTGTTTCTTTCGTCTACTTTTCTATCAACCAAATTGAAGATTGAAACATTTGAAAGAACTGAATTTTCATTGGTTGAAAAGCAACTTTTTGCACGGGCAGTCAAATGCTCTCAACTGAAATGGTTAACCTAGAGAAAGGGCTGTTAATCCAATGTATGGAATAGAAGGTGCATGAGATTTAAGGAAACTCATTTCTCACTTAAAGTTTACCACATTTTTAATCAATGTTTTTTCCTGCTATGATCAAATGTCCTTATTTTTGCCTTTTCTCTCATATTTATATAGTACCATGGCTGAATTGGAAGAATGCACCAAAATTCCCATATATAGGAACAGATAAAGAGAAACAGATAAAACACAAATATTATGAGTGAAGAAACAGAGTCAGGGTAACAGTTCTATATCACCAATCCAGATAACAAATTAATGAGTTGTTCTCATCATCTTTTCAATTCTGTAATAGAAATACATTGTTATCTCTGCAGCCTTGATCAGTCTTTAATCTGCCTGTGGATTAGTTGAACCCAAGGCTTTCCTTTTCCTTTGCTACAGAATTATTTCCTTTAGTGGCTTTGAATGTAGTTCTCCAGCTCTTTCAACACAGAAGTGAAGAGAGCAACATTACAGAGAAAGGGGACAAAGACAGAGATATTAATGCAGCTAGCTTCGAGGAGTTTCCTTGCTTTTCTTTGCATTTCCCTCACAGGATCTGTGTTAAGCTACAGCTGGAACAACTCGAGATTTGTTTCAATGCTGAGCTCTCCTGAACCCTTAATTAATAGTGCCAATTTGTCTGGGCTCATTGTTTCCGGACTCAAGGTAAAAGATAATGTCATCTCACGCGCAACACTGAAACTTTTCGCCACGACTTGTTTTTCCAAATTGTTAACAACTCATTGTACATTGGCCCCTTTTAAATACAGTGATTTTTTTCTAATTTACACTCAATGGTCCAAAACTAAAGAGATGTAGCTCTTTATAACAATAATATCATTTTTATGCTTTGGAAAGTTAAAAGTGATTCTTCAAGCTTCAGCAAATTTGACTATTTTGATCCTTGTCACTTTATACAACTATATACATTCTTAGGTAACTATTTTTAATAAGAGTTCTTAAGCCAAGTCATTCAATTTTAATTAATTGCAGGATATCTTATTCCACTGTACTGTCTTATATTTCATGTTTTTTTTGTAAAAGTTTGACTGTAAAATTTAATAACTTGTTAAATCTAGAAATTTCATGCTGAGATTATGTCTACAATGAGCTATTAGACACATCAAAATGTAGAAGGAATTTCGAAACTGCTGTAGCATTTTAATCTGTCACTAACATTGCCTCACTAAAATCCAATAAGTTAACAACCAAGATAGGAATATCTGGAATAGTGCCCTGAACCTGGCTATAAGTTTTATATTCCTTCATTCATTTCACCTTCCATGTTTAATATGTAAGATTACCAATCCATATAGGGAAATCTAAGAGATAACTGCTGATTCTGAAACATTTCACCAGACGTGCTTTCCTTCACAAGAATGACTCTTCAGTTCTTTCCAGATTGTAATCTGTTCTGCTCTTTCAGCATCTTATTCATCTTTGTGTGTACTTTTTAAAAAATCCTTTGTAAAATCAATCTGAAATATTTATGAAACCATCTTAAACGCGGCTACGGCTCATTTTATTTCTTATCCTGTTCCCTGGTGGAGCAAGCTCTAAGATACACACCATGACATTCAGTTCGAGGATGCATAAAGTGACCTAGAGCTTCTACCTTTTTTTTCTCTTTTTCTCATATTGGAGGGCTTCTAGTTTACAATCAATAGACCAGGCAGGGTGAAATCAGAAATGTAACTTGAAAGGCCATGAATATTCAGTATGCCTTAACTGTCAGATAATCTATTACTTTATAAATTCAAGGCCCACTGGATTTGCAAAAAGTTATTTCTTTAAAATCAAATAAGTTTGTAGATTTATGACTTATACTAAGTTATTTTTGAAAAGCATATGTAAAATAGAGAAGCATGATCATATCCATAATGTTTGTTTTTATCATTTCTTAGATTTTTTTCTTACTTACAAGTGCCCAAATCATGCAATTCGCTATGTAAACACTATAAATATCTTTAAAGAAAGGCAAAATGATGACAGTCACAAGAAGTGTAATAATACAGCACTTATCAATCACACAGCATTGCTGGGGAGATGGCAGTGTAGTGGTAACATCATTGGATTGATCATTAAGAGGCCTAGTCTAATGCTCTGGGAAGTTTAAGCCTCCAATGAGCAAGCACTTTGCATCTGGAATCTACTAAATAAAACTCTCAGCTCTGAGCTGGATTTCGGAGGGTTCCTTATATGAATGGCTGCCAAAGTAAAATTAGACGGAGTAAAAACTGCTCTAACTCCTCAGTAATGATAAAACTGACCTGCACCCACCCCCACCCTCAGTCACTGACACTCAGCAGCCCCTCCACTACCCTCAATCTTCAAGAATCATGGAAACAGAAACTTACAGCGCGGGCAGAGATCATTCGGCCCATAATTCATGTGCTGGATCATGGAAATAGCTGTTATATTTATTCACATTTCCACCCTTCTTACATATAACTCTCTAAGTAGCTGATCCTGGCTCAGTCCCTTCTAAAATTACTATGGAACACCTACCTCTTGATTACTGAGTGAATTGATGGGCACAGTCATCTGAGGGCCCAACACGATGGCAAGAATGGAATTCCAGATGTTAGACACTAAGCTAAAACCACTCATCTCAGCAGAAGCAAAATAAAAGTTTGAATTAGTCGCTCTAAATATTCTGGAGGACCCTTACAGAGATATTAGACAAAGAAATAAAGTGAGAAGATGCAATAACAATCTTAACCACAAACTGAGGGGCTGCTGAGATATCTGTATTGCCCCTTTTAGGAAAGATCTACCACACCTAGTGTAACTCAACAATCTCATAGGCCAGATGTTAGATGTTCAAGCAGTACAATGTTGGTTATGAGATGGTTGCCTGTGTTGTGTCCTTCATGGTATAGATCATATGGTTGTAGATCAGGAGGCCAGGAAGAAAATTAGTGCAGGAATGCATTTCCATCCAAATATCCCCAATTTCATACAAAAATAAATGTATAGGTACTATTGACACTGAACAAAATAAAATGTTGCTGGGAAAAGCTCAGCAGGTCTGGCAGCATCTGCGGAGGAGAAAACAGAGTTAACGTTTTGGGTCCGGTGACCCTTCCTCAGAACTGACCGTAGCTGGGAAAACGTCAGTTTATATGCAGAAAATAGGGAGGTGGGTGGGGTAGGGAGTAAGCGATAGGATAGAGCCCAAAGAGAGAGAAAGACAGTTGGACAGACAAAGGAGTTGCTAACGATCAGGCTGGGAGGGTGAGTAGTTGTTAATGGGGACTGTTAGTGACTAACAACAGGGGCTGTGTAGTGCAGGCTATGTGGTAACAAGGCCTGGTGTATGGGGTGAGGGGCTGGGACATGCGAGAGTTTAGGCCCTAAAATTATTGAACTCAATATTGAGTCCGGAGGGCTGTAGGGTCCCCAAACGGAAAATGAGGTGTTGTCCCTCCAGCTTGCATTGGGCTTCACTGGAACACTGTAGCAAGCCGGAGGCAGAGATGTTGGCCAGGGAGCAGAGTGGTGCACTGAAGTGGCAGGCAACAGGTAGTTCAGGGTCTTTTTTGCGAGCAGAACATAGAGGTTCTGTGAAGCGGTCGCCAAGTCTATGCTTCGTTTCCCCACTGTAGAGGAGACCACATTGTGAGCAGCGAATGCAGTAGACGAGATTCTTGGAAGTGCAGGTGAAGTGTTGTTTCACCTGTTTGGGCCCTTGGATTTTGGGGAGGGAGGAGGTAAATGTGCAGGTATTGCACCTTCGCCAGTTACAGGGGAAGGTGCCGTAGGGCTGCAGGGAGGTGTTGGGAGTGAAGGAAGTGTGGACCAGGGTGTCCTGGATGGAACAGTCCCTGCGGAAGGCGGACAAGGGAGGGGAGGGGAAGGATTGTATCAGAGATAAAAGGTACTGCAGATGCTGGAGAATCCGAGATAACAAGCATGGGGCTGGATGAACACAGCAGGTCAAGCAGCATCATAGGAGCAGGAAAACTTGACGTTTCGGGCCTAAGGAGGGGAATATGTGTCTGCTGCTGGCATCTTGCTGGAGGTGGCAGAAATGGTGTCTGATGATCTTCTGGACGTGGATGTTGGTGGGATGGTAGGTAAGGATAAGGGGAGCCCTATCGCTGTTACAGGAGGGAAGAGAAGGGGTGAGGGCAGAAGTGCAGGAGACGGGTCGGACCCGATTGAGGGCCCTGTCGACAACGGAGCTGGGGAATCCTCAGTTGAGGAAGAATGTGGACATTTTGGAGGCTCTCTTGTCGAAGTTGGCCTCATCTGAACATATGCGACGGAGATGGAGGAACTGAGAGATTGGGATGGAGTCTTTACAGGAAGTGGGGTGTGAGGATGTATAGTCAGGTAGCTGTGGGAGTCAGTGGGTTTGTAATGGATATTAGAGGCCAGTCTAACCTAGTTACCTAGATTACCCAGTGTGCATAGAATTGTTCTTGTGCACTACCAAAACTGTTCATTATTGTAGTTAGTCCCTTTACACACGTATGGGTTGTCAGTTTTTCCTCCAACATTTGCTGGTTGGAATGATTGCTCTCTGGTGTTGTTTCAAAATCTTTTCAGCTGCCTCTGTCGACTTAAGTTATTTCCTCAGACACCTCTTTCCTTTAGCATCAGTCTCACTTTATTTGTTTGTCTGTTATCAGTCATTGTGGCATGTGAGACATTGCAAATCTACTCTGGAATGCTTTAGTTCAAGCTTTAATCTTGCTTCTGCTGAGATGAGAGGCTTTAGCTTAGTATCTAACATCTGGAATTCCATTCTTGACATAGCTTTAGGTTCTCAGATGAATTATTCCTCTTGGGGTGAGCATCATTCCATCACAGAGCCTCAACTTTACCTTTGAGGGTTTCATTTTTGGATTGCCATCTGGTGTAACTTTAGGTCTGTAATGTTCATAATGTTGAAAGAAGACCCAGTGTTGAATGGGCACTTCACATTCCTCTGATGCCTTTGTTCTTCTGTCTTCATCTCAATAATTAGAAACTATTTTTCTCCTTCAAACTTGACTTTGTCAATCTGCTCTTAAGTGTAGATTGACTTACTCGAATCTTGTCCGCCATCTCTCGAGCATACACACTTGATTTGTCAGAATCAATGTCCAACAACTCTGTAAAAATTGTTTGTATAGGCTTGTTTGTTTTCTTTCTAGGTAATGATATTCAAAGTGGTTTCGCCTTCTGGTGTTAAAACACTATTTTCCCAAGATGGAGAAGCTTTCTTTTGTTTCATATGATGATCTCTGTAATATTTACAACTGGCCCTTTGGCCTTCATCTTTTTGATGGTCCTTCTCTGGATATCTGTTGCTTTTTTCCATATTGTTGCTCTTGAAAAGTCAAGGCTACATTAGGAATAGGGAAATCTGAAACAAACTCAGATTCTGAAGAAGAGTCATAATAAATTTGACACATTAACTCTGTTTCTCTCTCCAGAGATGCTGCCAGACCTACTGAGCTTCCCCCACATTTTCTGACTTTGTGCTCAAACACACCTGTTGTTCCATGATGTGCTGTAGCTGTTGATTTACATGCTCAGAACTTCTGTAAATGTTTTGAGCTTCAAGAGTCAGATTGTCTTCCCATATCAGTCATGGTATCATGGTAGAATTTCTTTGCCTAAGATAAATCCATTTTTGAGGAGTCCACCTTTCAGGTGATTAGTTAAGTCACACTATGGCTGTAAGCTCCCCTTTTCTGGCTCCAGTTGAAATGAAAGGTGATACGAAACAGAACTGACAATTCTTTCCACTCATAATGACAAAACTACTACTTTAAGACAAATCTAAGTGACAAGCTACAGTAGCTACACTTTTCCACCCAAAATCTCTCCGAAGAAATTGTTTAGAATTTTTGTCAATCATTTTGAATCTATTATCTTCGGTTATTGACACTCCCACCAGAAAGCCTTTATTAGGTCACCTCTTAATCTTTGTTTCCAAAGAAAATAGTGCAAACATTTGGAACCTTTTCTTCATAAGCGAATTTCCTCACCCTTCATAACATCCTGATCATATTCCTCAGAAGTCTTTCTAAAAACCTTTACATCCTTCCTGAATTCTGGTTTCCAGAATTATTTATCCAACTCTAATTAAGGTTTAACAAGCAATTTATAAAGCTCAAGCATGAACTTCTACTTTTTCTTTCCTCACCCTATTTATAAACCCAAGTAATTAATATATTTTTTAAAACCAGCTTATTGACTCATCCTACTGCTTTTCAGGAACTGTGTATGTGGATACTAAGGTCTCCCTGTTCATCCACATATTTTTTTTTAAATCCATGTCATTTGCAGTGTCCTGTCTTTCTGGGTCAGGATCTTATAGGGACCTGAATTATGTGATCTAGGCAACAAATGTGGCAGAATCATGTGAGAAATCCAGCAGGACTTATCTCAATGTCAGGAGAAACTACAGCATCTTTCAACTAAGTTCCAAGTATCAAGGCAAGATTCTCCCTAGGCAGTGGCAAGTTACTTCTTAAGGGAGATCATTGCTTGTTAGTAGCTGTATTAACTACACATCTCACCTCTTTAATATGCAGCTGTCTATCCCACCACCAGTCTCTAGCAACCTAGGTGCTGAGAATTCTCGACATGGAAATCACAGCAGATACCTGGTAATTTCAGCTCACAGCTTGCTCCAAAGGACCTCCAAGTTAGACATTGGGCACCACATCTCAGGGCACACTCTGTGAGCACCAGCCACACACATTCCACATCCAGAAACATAGGTCTCTGACAAGTGCCAAATTCTCAAAACCCTCATGGCACATCTCTGATCCGCTTGCTGCGTGCGTCTGCATTTCAATACTGCACCTCCAGTCACAATGGCAACTATCATTGCATTGCTGTAGCAGGGACCCTTTGCACTTCGGGACATGCACCTAGTTCATTGACCGGCTCAGGCTGCATATCCGCCCCTTTTGCTTGCCGTTTACTGCTCATGCCCTTCAACCCTATCTGGATACTCAGTGCATTTTCACTTTGTCGTATCTTGGCTTTTTGCGCATTACTACTCAGCATTAGACACCAGACCTAAAGTACGGCAGTATTTCCGTGCCAGTTAAAGCAGATGCAAAGCCAAGAAGATTGGCATGGTTGTCAGCAATCCTCAGACAAGTCAATGGAAGAAATAAAAACAGAAATTGCTGGAAAAGCTCAGTGCGTTTGGCTGTATGTGTGGAGAGAAATCAGAGTTAATGGTTCAGGTCCAGTGACCCTTCCTCAGAACTGATGGTAGTGAAGAAAAAGTTGTTTTTTTATGCAGGCGACAGGGCGGAGGGAGGGAGGTGGTGGTGGTGTGTAAGGAACAGATGATAGGTGGAAATTGAGCCCAAAGAGAGAGAAGAACAGTTGGACAGACAAAGGATAACAATCAGACAAGGAAAATGAATAGCTATCAATGGGGATTGTTATTGGCTAACAATGGGTTGTGTGTTATAGCAGACCATGCGATAACAAGGCCTGGTCTATGGGGGTTGGCTAAGGACATGGGAAAAGCGCAAGCCCTGAGCTTGCTAAACTCAATATTGAGTCCAGAAGGCTGTAGAGTTCCAAAGCAGAAAATGTGGTGTTGTTCTCCCAGCTTGCCCTGAGCTTCACTGGAGCACTGCAGCAAGCTTGTGGCAGAGATGCTGGCCAGGGAACAAAGTGGTGTAGTGAAGTAGCAGGCAAATGGAAGCTCAGGGTATTTTTTTGTGAACAGGCGGGAAGTAACCTTCTGTCAGTATGTCCCAGTACAGTAAGCCAAGGGCAGCCTCCAAAACCTGTCCCGGAAACTTGTCACATCAGTCAGCCATTCAGGGCAGTCAGAGTCAGGATGCACTCCTCATAAGGACTGAGGAGCCAAATGTCAGGCAAGCCACCACCCTTTGGACTCATTCTGTCCGATTATGGGCTGTTTTCTTCTGGAATGAGAAGAAGCAGGTATTAAGGAAGATGAAAATGGGCAGCACAGCTGTTAGTGCTGGTGCAGATGAGGAGGTGCCTTAAGCGAGTCAGAAGGCAATGCAGAGGGCATGCAATGTTTGTGGTGTCAGGGGGTGAGTGGCTGAGAGCAAGTGAGGGAAGTTGTTGCAGGCGATAGTGAGTGGGCAAGCATGAGCCTTGGATGGCAGAACATACAGAGACAGAGGGAGTGTGAAGAATCAGACAGACAAGATGGTGGCACATACGCATGCTAAGCACAGAAGGTCATTGATGGGGCATTATCAGCCATGTCCAGGGCAAATGTCAAAACCATGCAAGGCAGCTCCAGACCAACTGTGCTTGTCCAGATGCACAAGGCCTTTTAAAGATGATACCAGCACCAGGAATACTAGTTAGTTACATGATATCCTAGTAGTGGCAAGTTGTTTCCAGGACAGTGAGTGATAAAGTGAGGCTAGAATCAGGGCGAAAGGGACATCATAGATAGTTAATCAGATGGATTTGGTAAGAAATGGGGAGAGATCTCACTTGGACACATGGACAGAAACTCTCCAAAAACCTTAACAAAACTGTCACTTTGCCAAAATAGTATAATCTTTAGTGCATAGTAAATACGTTAATGAATCCTACTTGGTGGATTTTTTTTTACTTGATTCTTCGTTCCAAACACTTAGTGTCTGAAACCATCAACTATTCAGCTAACAGCATCTAATGCTGATTAGCAACTGTGCAGAAAAGAAAACAAAATTATCAGCCTCAGGTATTGTTTGCAGATGATATTAATTTCTGTTTATAAAATATTTGTCAGCACATTATTTTCTGTACTGTATCGCTAATCAAATACAAAACAGAAACTTGCCCAGATGGTTAACATAAGCTCAATCATGCAACACTCATTGTTACAAAGTCATAACAACAATTTAGAAAGTTTTCATTTTCTTTTGACATCAGTGAGTCCAAATTTGCACTGGCATAGCAATCAAACCACTGGTCTTAGGGGAAATTTTATCAGGTACAAGACTTGTACTATTATTGTACCATTACTTATTAAGAATAATGGCACAAAGCAGATTTGTTCCCACCCTAGGCTTCTACAGCTTGTTACGAGCAATCACCTTTGTTTATTTTGGCTTTAGAAAGCTTAAATTGCAGCTATGCATGAAATTGAAATTGAAGTTCCAATCACAAGTGCCAATCATACTCCTTCTAATTGACTCAGTCATTGAAATTCAGCATTTTAAGCAGACATATGCACAATATTCACCTCAAATTACACCAAATAACACCAACAACAATATAAGTAAATTAAAAATACAGAGCTGCAGCCAATTTTTATCTGTTAGCACAGACAAACTTAATGACACCCATCAATAGCATTAACAGGACCAAGCATGTCATTGCAAAACTGCATTTGAACATCTGCTCTAATCCACTGAAGAATCTGCAGCAAATTTCATATAACAAGGAACAGATTGAGGGCCAATTGCTTCCATCAATGAGCTGTTTAATCCAACTAACTAAAATGCCTAAGGAGCAAAGGCTGACGAAAATACATTACAAGGAATTAAGGACTTACGACAGCCACTTTCATCGATTTTGTCTGTACAGTCGTCGACATGGTCACACCTGTATTCACTTGGGATACATTCTCCATTGGTGCAAGTATACTGTTTGCTAGTGCATGTTTTTGCAGCTACACAGTGAAGAGAAAGAAATGTATGTCAAAAAGAAGAATTAACTTTGCATTCTTAAAGAGTTAAATACTATTCAACATTGTTTGTATGTTCACGTTTAGCAACAAACTAAGCCCATTTGACATAAAATGTAAACAACAAGAACAGCTTGTCCTGGACACTGTTCGTCAGTTGCATACAGTAATTAACCACAAATTACACATCACTAAATCAATTAAACTAATTTCCTGATATACAGGCTGCATTTGAATCATTTGTCCTAGCATGTACATTGGTGCACTGGACACATTTTTTCCCCCCTGTGTGTTCAATTTCTATGCATTGGCCTGAAATATTTTCTATTTGCTTGTATGTAAAATATATTTGTACAGGAAGGATTGGACTTGCAGTCAGAAAGGAAGGTTTTGAGGCCACCCAGAGAACAGAAACGGGGTGGCCACACCCCAGAAATGCTGGAGATTGGCTTAACCTCCTTGTTCTTTCTGCCATTGTGACCTACATCTTTTTTCCCAAGGTCCTCAGATAATCTCAAGCAAGTTCCCAACTCAGTTAGTATTTAAATCTAGATTCTATGATATTAAATTGTACTAGGATCCCAATTAGGGTTCAACTAGGCAGCTCTCTTATATAAGACTGTCTCGGTTGAAATTATCAGGTGAGTGCGAGAATTGATCCAGACATGTTCTAAGGCAAAGTTTTTAAAAATTAGATTCTCCGATGTAAGAGAGTTAATTTACTTCTTAAACTTTTTGAAATTCCAAATCAATGCAGCACTAGATTTCTGACCTAAAAGTAGATCAGTGACAAGATTACAACATTACAAGCGGCACAACTTATAACAAAACAATTAGAATTCCTTTACACTTGTTCAAGCATTGACACTTCTGCTGAAATGGATTTCTGACCCAAACTTCTGTCCACTAGACTTCGTACAATCACAAAGACCAAGGCTGTAATATTTGTCTTGACAGAGAGTATTTCTGTTACAGTAAAAATGCTGGTAGAAGGTAGAAATCCCGAGAAATACCACCACCGACCACCTCCCCCTCCCCAAACCCCATCTTCCTCCCTTCCATCCCCACACGTTGTATTTCTCACTTTTGTGGGAACAGGATTGGGGGAGGGGGGTGTTGTTCATGCATGTACAGCTCCCAGAGCTACTGCTCATTTAAATTACCAGCTGCTCCATTTACACCATAAGATGGAAGTGCTGGTGTTGGACGGGGGTGGATGCAGTCAGCAGTCACACAACACTAGGTTATAATCCAACAGGTTTTTTTTTGAAATCACAAGCTGTTATAGCACTGCTCCTTCTTCAGGTGAAGTTGATTTTGGAGTGCCTGGTGTCTGAAACTTGGAGCGTGGAGATTAGACTAGGTAAGAGCAGGTCTGATCCCATTGCATTTCTTTTGGATGGTTAGTGTACCCCTTTGGAGAGCTCAGTACCTCTGCAAATATGGTTCCAAGACACCTTGGGAGAAGGGGCAAGGGATGGGGTGGAGGGGGGTGCGCGGATCACACATACTGTTAAACTATTAACTATGGGGAAGACTGTTTGTAACAAGTGCATAAAATCCTTGAAACTGTCCAACCTCTGAAGGTCAGTCAAAAAAATCATCAATAAGTGTCTGGCAGTGTGAACAAGTGTCAAGATCTGTTTTATGAATGACGGTGTATTCCTGCGGTCTACAATATGAAACTTTAAGTCATAGAAATATAGTTTTTTCTCTCCTCTGTACATGTGAATTTGCGAATACTCAAGGTGGCAAAGCAGGTGAAGGGAGAATGCTGGTGATTGGAAATAGGCACTCAGTTGTCATACGGCCATTTGAGGTAGAGGAACATAGAATGGTGTGGGAGAACATGTAAGGTTATCATGACGGGTACAAAACAGTTGGTTGCACGGATTCACATGGGTAAGAAGTGTGTGAGGTGAAGAATTCACATTAGGAGTGTGTGAGGTGAGGGATTGTGAAGGATGAGGGCTTGAGGAATGATTTGTATTTTTCACCTTTTGGAGAGGTAAGGTATGGATATGGTTTGTGGGGGCAAGACATACTTTGCTGGAGTTAAGGCAGCCCTTGATGGACATAACGCACTCTTTAGGATTCTGAAAAGACATTCTTGTGCTCAAGAAGAGCATAAGCCCATTGGGACAGCAAAAAGTAGAACGGTCTAATAACGAAATTAAAAAGAAAAGCAATAAGTATTTCAGAATGCCTGTTCACATAAGCTGTTGTAGAATTTGCATTGCAAACTTAGTTAGTCCCCAAACTGGTGAATGTTTTATTCGTGTATGGAATGTGGATGTTACTGACAGAGCCAGTGTTTATTGCCCATCCCTAAGTGCCCGTAATGTTTGTCTTCCTAAGGGTTTCGTTAAAGCAATCTCCATGTACTTGATTTTTTCCATGAATGAGTGTGTTTTCTTTCAAAAGTGATATCATTAATATACTGACAACTTTGTTATCAGGATGCCTCCTGATTATTCGATTTTGGATGAACCAATATAGAGAGTAAAAGACAGAGTGATTCCACTGAGTGGGCATTGGGGCTATAGCAGCACATGGAGCATGGGCAACATATGGAACACGTGGAGCATGGGCAATGAAGAAGTTAAGTTGCCTTGGAATTTAACAAGGGCTATAGGGAATGGGCAAAGGCTGGCACAGACAATGAGAGATCATGCAGGATGGTACAACAGCATAGGTAGTTATAGGTTAGCATGAATGCGGTATGAAGGTAGTGAGCAGGTGAGAACAAGAAGAATATTTTATGTTTTAATCTTTATGTTTTAAATTTTGAACAGATTACTGGAGTTCCCAGGCTGGATAGCTGCCCAGCCCACCTTGGGAAACTTTGCTTTGTCTAGGTTGCCTGACCTGATTAGAAAACCAACCACTCCTTTGGACAAAATAGTATGTATGGGTTGCCATTTTAAAGGTTGAGTTCACAAAACCAGGATTTCCCTTGCCTCTGTTCACATGACTCATGAATGAAAATCGGGGCACAACACTGCTAATAATTTCTTTTAAAATGTCATACAAATATCTTATCTTTTTTGACCTTCAACAAATGATACTGATCAAACTAAACAATTGATAGCATTACTCTGAAAGTGATTCCTGCTGTTGTTGATGTGACTGAGTGCATAATTGATTTCAGACACCAGGTTTGTAGCTTATACAAAAGACTTAGTCATTTATTATAAATAAATTAAACAACAAAGTAATTAATAATGTCTTTGATTTAAAAACAGTAAGCTTTATTTTCAGCCCCATTCACACAAAAGGTAAACAGTTAATGAACAAATTTTTAAAAAATAACAAAGTGGCTAGATTACTTAGTGGTTTTCACAATGCATTATTCCACAAACATGTGTGAGTTACTCAGTTGATCTTCTGAAGATGTCTCTCAGTGCCACCTTTTCAGTTCACTCTGAGAAAGTTTCAACAATACTTATAACTTAGTTTCTATTCTCCAAACTTCCAATATCTGATAATGGGAGCTAAGGCAGGGAGCTTTTAAATCTTCATGCTACAGTATCAATAGTCAAACTCCTTTCCTCGGAATTCCTTAGTTCAAAACAGTTCAAAACAGTTCAAAAGCTCTGGACCCTCCCTCTGTTTGACCATCATGTTCCCACCCAGACTTGCTGACACCAATTCCCAAGTACTGACTTAGTTAATGCCAAAAATCTGCTGTCTGTTTGAATGCAAGGCCTCTCTGGAATCAAAGCATCTATGGAGATCTTTGATCAAGATCCTAGCTGCAATTAACTTTCAGGCCTGGCCTCACAAAAAAATGTTTGTTATCTTTTTTTAAACAAGCAGTTGTTTACAGTCCAACGGTCACCTCGCAGCTCACGGTTACCACACCAAACCAAAATTTATAAAGAGCAGTAACATAATTGTCAGGAGCTATTGTGCAAAGTGAATATTTTTAACTTATAAGATGCCTGAAATGACCAGTGGGTTACTGGAAAGAAATTCTCAGTTAAATGCAACCTGTAAACTGTATTGTCACAGAGATAAGTCTGTAATGAATTGGCACATCAATGGGTACTCCTTTGGAAATATTAACAGTCCACATTACAGGAACAAATGGACTAACAATAACTTTGTTGAAATATTAATTAATAAATATTTGTAAACATAACTCAAATAGAAAGCTGCAGTTCAATTTCATGAAATCCCCGCGGTCAAATTCCTACTGTAACTACTTGTTACTTAGCTTTGCTTCTTACAAAAATGTATCAGCATTACACACAATTCCCAAACCTCTGCAGCATGGTCTAAAATGTCAAACTCTGAAGAAAGAAGGCAATATGAAACTATTTGGAAATTCTTGGCATGCATTTAAGAGACAGATCAGTATACATTCTCAAGCTGTCACGATAAGGACAGATAATTCATTATGAACAAAATTTCAACAGCTCTCCAGGGCTAAAAAGTAGACATTTATGTTCTCTGTTGCTTTCTTATGGTTTAACATTCAAGAAGCTCTTTTTAATCTACATTTCCAAACAAGAGAAAATATAAACCTTAATTTAAACCTAAACTACTCTGTGTATTGTTTGCATTTATACAAACATACAGCAAACCACATTAGGGCAATTTAAATAACAAGTAGCAATAAATAACTAAATAAATTCTCTTTGGAATCTATTATAATTTTCTCTGAGAATTTCAATATACATGCTAAAGCTACATAAAATTAAACAACCTAGACAGTCTGCTACTGTTCCAGTCTTTCACTCACTTCTATTATGTTCCCATGTCTATGATAAACAATAGGCGTTCTCCAAAGCAAAAGATGTATCATCTTGGAGATAACAGTAGAACTTGAACTACGCAGTGCTTGTGCAAGGCATCCTCTATTCTTAAATTTCAAGAATCACAAGCCTGACCATGGCTGTGGTGACATCCCAGAATAGGTATAAAATATATTTTACAAAACAGCATTGAAATCTTTGTAGGAAAACTAGGCCAGGTTGAAAGTGGATCAAAGCAGATAATTCTGAACTAACTAAAAGAAAAGGTGAACTCCAAATTTATACCTACATTTCCTGCATCTGAAATATATTAAAATAAAATCCTGGACTTACAACATAGCTGACGCTCATCAGATCCATCATCACAGTCTTCTTCATCATCACAGACCCAACTCTGAGAAATACATTCCCCATCTCCCTCACACTGGAACTGTCCCAGTTCACAGGTAGGTGCAGCTAAAATCAAAATAAATACCGTATTGGTAAAGTGAAGATAAAAGGAATTTTTTAAAATTGGTAATACTATATATACAGTTCTAAGTGCTAGATTTCAACATCTTGAATGTACAGAACTACAAACATTGCCCAAGAAAATCTTGTCCATGACTGCAGTTAAGAGACAATTGTGCCACTATCCCAAAAGGTTTAGGGAGTTAGTAAATTGCTAAAAAAAAAAGCATTGGATCTCAAGATATAGATTTGATTGGTTCTCTAAGCCGGACAATAATGACATTTTATAATGTGAAAACTGTTAATAGTATTCTTACACATTCCAACTTCCTAACAAAACTAAAAAAATGTTAAAAATAAAAGCAGCTCTAGTATGTTTTGAGAACTGAGGTTCAGAAATAATCAGCTACATAATTTAAGGGTCAACAATTTTACTCCATGAGCTGTTAATTTACATTTAAATTCTCATGTAACAAAGCAAGTAGTGACTCAGGAGACTCAAAATGGAGCTCAATAAATAATGGAGCCTTTAAAGTGCAGGAGTAGATCTGTGATCTGCATTAACTTATCCAGTCTCAATCAGGTGTCAGTATGGTTACCTTCCTGATTGCAATCCCACAACCCTTGTTGAATGACACAGCATACACATCAAATTAGGAAAGAATGACTTAGCTGCTTTCTTTCAAACAATCAAATACCTTAATTAAAATCACCATATAAAATTAAAATAAATATTGTCAATTGTTGTTCATTGTACTTGAGCTCAAAAACAAGAACAGGATCATTCCAGTCATGAATGGTATTGGATTAATAAACATCTAACAGGAGGATAGAGCTCGATCAACTGCTCCAGGACCGAAAATTAGAAGTGTGGGTAGCTATTTTTAAAAGGTCAGACTAAAAAGTCTGGAATTCTATAGACTCTACACATCCAATAAAAAAAAAACAAAAATCTGTGCCTTGTTGTTTTTGTATTGCCAACCTGTTGAACATTGGTCAACTGTCAGGCAGTTAGACCCTGCTTTCTTATTGTATGAGTCAAACTACATCTATACCTTTGGCCTTGGCGTCCTTACCACAATAACATTTCATTGTACACTGCTGGCCCTGCAAGGATAATCTAGAGATTCAGCAGAAAATGCCAAAAAAAAAGCCGAAAAGACAAAGTCATAGTCAATTTGTGGATGTTTCATCAACCATGGTCAGAATTGCAATGACAGCACAATCAAGGAGGGCTGCAGACTTTCTGCTGTATTATCCACAATAGCCTAAGGTGGAACATTTGATGTGAGGCTGTTTTATTATGGGCTGTTGGCTCAGAAAAGAATTCAGGCAACAAATTACTCCCCAGAAACAATTCTTTTATTCTTTCCTATGACCTGGATTTCAGCATTTGTTGCCCATCCCTTATTACCATTAAAGTGTGTGAAGAGCTTGGTCATTTCAGAGGATACTCAAGTGCCAATCACATTGCTGTGAGTCTACAGTCACATGTAACCCAGACTGGATGAGAATAACAGATTTCCTTCTCACAAGGACACATTAAGGGATGGTGCAATTCAAAAGCATTTGAACACCTCAATGAAAATTATTCCATAGAACTATATTTTAAATATGACACTATTCAATATATTGATAGTGATTAAAAGAGCTCAAAGATTACTGTGTAAATAGGGGATAACATGTTGGATAAAATAACTCTGAATAGTTCTGCCTTCCGTATTAATCTCAAGTTGTTATGTGAGTGTCAACTGGAGATCATTGTCACAATGAAGGTGTGATTAATATATATAATCACTAGGATTTGTCAGATCTGACTTTACTTACGGCACTCCGATTCATCAGAATCATCACTACAGTCAACAATACCATCACACTTCCAGATTGCAGGAACGCACTGGCCATTTTGACAGCGAAACTGGTCGGCTGCACAATCTGTAATCCAAGATCAAGATATTAGAAAATTGCATTTGTCCCTTTTTATAATTGAGGTAGTGCATACCTGCATTATGTATTGCAGGTATTTATTTTGAGCAGTATCATATTGATGCATGTTAGTTTTATTGTTTAATAGAGATTGCATGGTGTACCATTGTATCAGTAAGTAACTCAAAATGAGTTAGTGCTTTTGATTTGGTTGGCGTTCTTATGTGAAAAAAAGACAAGCTGGCTAGATGGATACAAAACTGGCTTAATCATAGAAGGCAGAAGTCACATGATGTCACATTGTAGTCCAACAGGTTTATTTGAAATCACAAGCTTTCAAAATGTTGCTCCTTTGTCAGGTGAAGGAGCCTCAGCTGATAAAGGAGCAGCACTCTGAAAGCATGTGATTTTAAATAAACCTGTTGGACTATAACCTGGTGTCGTGTAACTTCTGACCCCATCCACACCAGTCCAACACCAGCACCTCTACAGCTTAGTCATAGAAGACAGAGTAGCGGTGGAAGGTGCTTTTCAGAATGGAGGTCAGTGACTAGTGGTGTTCCACAGGGATCTGTGCTGGGACTTTTGTTGTTAGTAATAGAAATAAATGATCTGAAGGAAATGTAGATGGTCTGATCACTAAGTTTGTGGATGACACCAAATTGGCAGAGTTCCAGATCATGAAGAGGATTGTCAAAGGATACAGCGGGATTTGGATAGATCACAGATTTAGGCAGAGAAATGACAGATGTAGTTTAATGTAGCCAAATGCAAGGTGATGCGTTTTGGAAGATCAAAATCAGGTGTGAATTAAATGATAAATGATGGAACCCTTAGGAGCTTTAACATACAGAGGGATCCGGGCATACGGGTCTACAGATTGCTGGAACTGGCAATACAGGTGGATGAGGTGGTCAAGAAGGTATACAGCACGCTTGCCTTCATCAGCCAGGGCACTGAATATAAAAGTTGGAAAATAATGTTACACCTAGACAAAACTTTAGTTAGGCCACATTTGTACAACTGCGTGCAGTTCTGGTCGCCACACTACCAGAAGGATGTGGATGCTTTGGAGAGAGTATAGAGAAGGTTTACCAGGATGTTAGAGACAGAAAAACTGCAGATGCTGGAATCCAAGGTAAACAGGAGGCTGGAAGAACACAGCATCTGGAGGAAAGAAGCAGTCAATGTTTCGGGTATTACCCTACTGGTCTGCCTGGTCTGAAGGGTTTTAGTTATGAGGAGAGGTTGGATAAACTCAGATTGTTTTTACTGGGAAGACAGAGGCTGAAGGATGACTTAATAGAGGTCTACAAAATTTTGAGAGGTATATATAGGGTAGATAGTCAGAGGCTTTTTCCTAGAATGGTAAGGCCAACTACAAGAGGGCACAGTTTCAAGGTGACAGGGCGGAAATTTAGGGGAAAGTGCAGGGAAACTTTTTCCACACACAGAGTGGTAGGTGCCTGGAATGCACTGCCAGTGGAGGTTGAGAAAGCAGGCATGTTGGCAATGTTTAAGGCACATCAGGATAGACACACGAAGGTGAGATGAACAGAGAGAACAACATCACATATGGGCAATAAGTAGTGGGTCCAAATAAGGACTGGGAATTGGCAAATTGGGAATTGGTGAGCCAAAGGGCCTGTTCCTGTGCTGTGTTGTATTGTACTGCAGTGTAAAGTGAGAAGTATTATTCTGACTGGCAAGAGTTTGTGGAGGTGAGCGTCCTGGGACTCAGGTGATCCTTGTCTAATGAATCTAAATGCTGTGATGTATCTATTGCTGGCTCGGCTATTTGTTTTGCTGCATGCAGGTTTGCAGGCTTTCCGACATGATACTCACATTTAGAGCAAATTTATGCAACACTTCTAGTACTGGATGCCAGTTCTATATAATTGAGCAGCAAAACAACATAAATTTATCCAGTAAAGGTGTAAGAAATGGTGATTTATACCTGTTCATAAAGGTTGGTGAAGCCTGACGACAGTCTTCGCCACTTGGGCACCCAAATCCTCCACAGCAACTATCTCAGCAACAATAGTAAAAACTAAAGCTATATGAAGCAGGAAAGGCTAGCACTGAAGTTCAGCAGGTAATAGGGAAGGCAAGGATTTACATGGATTTGGAAAGGCAAGGACTGATTAGGGATAGCCAACATGGCTTTGTGTGTGGGAAATGATGTTTCATAACTTGATTGAGTTTTTTGAAGAAGTGTCAAAGAAGACTGATGAAAGCAGAACGGGAAACATTGTCTATATGGACTTCAGAAAAGCATTCAAGAAGGTTCCACATAGCAAACTGGTTAGCAAGATTAGATCATATGGAAAACAAGGAGAGCTAGCCATTTGAACACAGAACTGGCTCAAAGATAGAAGTCAGAGGCTGGTGGTGGAGGGTTGCTTTTTGGATTGGAGGCCTGTGACCAACAGTGTGTGGCAAGGATCGATGCTGGGTCCACTGTTTTTTGACATTTATTTAAATAATTTGGATGTGAATATAGAGAGTATCGTTAATAAGTTTGCAGATGACAACAAAATTGGTGGTGTAGTGGACAGTGAAGAAGGTTATTACCTCAGGGTACAATGGGACTTTGATCAGATGGGCCAATGGGCCGAGGAATGGCAGGTGGAGTTTAATTTAGATAAATACGAGGTCCAGCATTTTGATAAGGCAAATCAGGGGAGGACTTATAAGCTTCATGGTAAGGTCCTGGGGAGTATTGCTAAACAAAAAGACCTTGAAGTGCAGGTTCATAGTTGCTTGAAAGTGGAATCACACGTAGACAAAGGAATGAAGAATGCGTTTTATGAAACTTGAAAGGATTCAGAAAAGATTTACAAGGATGTTGCCAAGGTTGGAGATATTGAGTTTTTGAGAGAGGCTGAATAGGCTGGGGCTGTTTTCCTGGAGCATCAGAGGCTTTAGGGGTACTATATAAAGGTTTATAAAATCATGAGGGGCACGGATAGGACGAATAGCCAAGGTCTTCTCATCAGGGTAGGGGAGTACAAAACTAGAGGGCACTGGTTTGAGGTGAGAGGGGAAAAATTTAAAAGGGACCTAAGGGCGACCTTTTCATGCAGAGGGTGATGCGTCTAAGGAATGATCTGCAAGAGGAAGTGGTGGAGGTTGGTAAAATAACAACATTTAAAAGACTTCTGGATGGGTATATGAATTAGGAGGGGTTTAGAGGGATACAGGCCAAATCCTGGCAAATGGGACTAGATTAATCTAGGATATCTGGTCAGCATGGACGAGTTGGACTGAAGAATCTGTTTCCGTGCTGTACATCTCTATGACTCTAAATGGGTTACTGGCCTTTCTTTCAAAAGGAATAGAGATTTAGAAATAGGCAAGCCTTGCTAACGCTGTAGAACACAGCTTTGGTTCCCTTATTTAAACTGGCACTGGACAGAGTCAGGAAAAGGTTTACTAGGTTGATCCTGCACCTGAAGGGATTTTCTTATGAGGAGAGGTTGAGTAGGTTGAGCCTACACCAATTGGAGTTTAAAAGAAAGAGTGGTAGCCTTACTGAAGCACACAAGATTGTCAGGGGATTTGTTAGGATAGATGCAGAAAGGTTGTTTCCCTATGGAGGGGGAGTCTAAGACCAAAGGCATAATCTCAGAATATCTACATTTTAGAAATGTAGATATCTCAAATCTCTACATTTGAGATATAGAGAGGAGGACTATCTTCTCACAGAGGGTAGTATTTCTGTGGAATTCTTTACTGCAGAGGGCTGTCAAGGCTGGGTCATTGGTATGGTCAAGGCTAGCACTGACAGATTTTTTAATCAGTAAGGGGATCAAAAGTCACAGGAAAAAGGCAGAAAAGTTGAGTTGAAGATGACCAGATCAGCTCGATTGTTATCGAATGATGGTTCAGACTTGATGGGCCAAATAGCTTACTTCTGATCCAACATCTTATGGTCTGTCTTTAGGACCTCAAGACCTCTGCTAATTGTTGGGACTGCAGTGCGTAAATGTCATTTTCCTTGTGCCACAGGCATGGTAGCGGACTCTGCCAATTGCCTTGCTGCCCATTGCAGAATTTCAAAGAATTTCAACTTTGCTTTCATGTGAATTTGAGGTTTTGGAAAAGCATTTTTTAAACAAATTTTTCAAACAAACATGATAAGGATCTTATATTTTCCAACCCAAATTCAATTTCTCTAAGCGCAAGAATCTATGTGAGTGCTCGCCTCATATTAAAAGTTTGCTTGGATAACGTGGCGACATGAGAGAGTGGGATACTGACAGATGGTGCTGGTTAATACAATATCATCATTATGGCTCTCTACATGCCAGCATGATACAAGCAATTAATGAGCAGCCAGAGGTCCACTGGGCCATGAATAGACAACAGTGTGAGGTGCCTTCTGTGTCACTTCCAGGCACAATTGTTGCAGAGTGTAGACAGTCGATAGGACAGCAGGTACAAGTGCTAGCAATGGGTCAATGCTGTGTTCAGCAGTTACATGTGAAATGGAGGCAGGCAAGGATTTGCAGCAGCTTTTATGGCTTTGCACCATATTGGGCCAATTTTGTCACAGTTAGAAATCTCTTGCCCATTACATACAGTCAAAGAAAAATCCACAACTCAAATAACAACGATTAGAGATAACTTCATCAGTGCACTTCCCCAGCAATGATTTTGGAGTCAGACCGGTTTCCGATACTGCAGAACCATCAGGGTTGCTAGGCTCATCTCTATCACAAACCAGCCTCCCTAACACAAATAACACAAGCACCACCATAATAGAGACAGAATCACAATGTTAGGAGAATTCATGGCACCTAATTTCCGCCTTGAGGTCAAAAATCTGGCCCACCGTAATTTTTGAAATAAATGCCCAGTAATGAAAGTTGGCTACCAATTATGTTGAGGTACACTTCAATCAAAATGTTAACATGCAAACTGTAAAGGAAATGACTGATTGTGAATATATCAAAATGTTATCACTCCCTAATACGATGAAAGCAGAGAACAATTACTTGCAGAGAAAGCTTACAGTTGTAAGGGAATCTGCAGTACCCATCAGATATTGATGGTAAGCTATTAAAACACTTCAACACAGAGAATCTGAATCTAAGAGAAGTCAGGCAAGCCTCCAAGAATATTTTGTCCACTGTATGCTGGCAGAAGCAGCTGGCTCCTCTTATCTTGGCAGCCTTGGTAAGATTATTAAACATTCTTCTGAAGTTCATTGCTGAGCAAGGTAACAGCATTAGCAGTGAGAACTCCCTGCTATGGTTGCTTAGGCTGTTTTCTGCACTGAGCATCATGTGGGGGTTCTAAATAAAAGCTCCTTCCTTTGTTTTCCTTTAATCATTCACGGATGAAGGCGTCGTTGGCGAGGCAGCATTTATTGCCCAGAGGGCAGTACAGAGTCAACTACATTGCTGTGGGTCTGGGGTCATATGTAGGCCAGACCAGGTAAGGATGGTAGTTTCCCTCCCTAAAGGACATTAGCAAACCAGATGGATTTTTCTGACAATCTGCATTGGATTAATGGCCATCATTAGACGCTTAATTCAAGATATTTTGTTGAATTCAGATTCCACCATCTGCCGTGGCAGGATTTGAACCCCAGAACATTATCTGGGTCTCTGCATTAACTGTCCAACGATAATACCACTACTCCATCGCCTCCCCCAAACCTGTATTAAAAGCAAGTCCATGGCCTCACCTATTAACCAAGTTCAGCCATTCTCCCTAAACTTTTCCTTTCAACAACTGCTGGAACTTCCTGACCTTACTGTGTTGCATCTTTAAGCTTCTGCAGGTCTTTAAATCCTGTGACCTTCTTCAGAAATGGGGAGGGGGAAGGAAGCTGGGAAATAAATAGAGAGAGGAGGGGTGGAGCTGGGGAAAGTAGGTGAGATGGTGATAGGTGAGTGCAGGTAGGGAATGGTGGGACTTGGTCAATGGGATGGGTGGGGGGGATAGGTGGGAGAGAAGATGGACAGGCTGTGGCAGGTCAAGGAGGTGAGGATGAGAGGGAGGGTTGGCCATGGGATGAGGCCAGGAGTGGGGAAATTTTAAAGCTGGTGAATTCCATGGCTTCCTCCAGGGTCACAATGACACCACTTGCAAACTGGAGGAGCAGCACCTCATATTCCATCCTGGGAGCCTGCAGCAACTTCTACAAGGCTGGTAGATATACAATGGGCAATTAATTCTTTACTCTGACTCTTAGCTCATTTTGCAGACCATGTTGTAGGTTCATGTTGTAGGTTCAACACTATCCTTGCTGAGGCTCAAGCATTATAGGGCAACTTAGCAGTCTACATGCACTCAGAAGTATTAAAGCTATTGTGATAACGGAAAGGTCAGAAAGAGATTCCTCCCAGTGGCTGCCTGTCATGGGATACTTCGTTGCACGACATTCAGATATGACATCCCAACAGATGTCTTAAAAGTGACAGAACCTCAGCACCATGTGATGCTAGTTCACAGTCCCACTGACTGATGCTTTTTCCCTTACTTTCAGTAATGTGTCATGTGCAGAAACTTTCAAGTGGAATCACCCATGAAATCAAATGTACAATCAAATGAATAATGAAACACTTAATCAGCAACACAAGTGGTCAAGGATTACAACAAGAACTGGATCCATATGTCCCTTTGAACCAAGCTGGGGCTTCTTGCTATATTATCAAAGGACGTTTGTTAAAACAAAGTCCAAATCAGTTAATCTATTCTGGAAGTTGATTTCAATTAGGTACCTCTCGTCTCTTGGGCTTGACCTGAAAGAACCATTTAAGTCCAAAAAAGCCCTGAGTCCAAAGCAAAGCAATGAAGAGCTGAAGTGGTGTGCAAGTTGGTCTGACAGTAGGCATAACGATGTGCCGAAGTTGGTCATTTGTCAATGCTGATTTGCATAGGCAAACATTTGAGGAGGATGGTACCCATGTAGCATGCAGGGATATTATTGTTAAGAAGCAGTGATAGTTGGATAATGGCATTTGGTGAGCTGCAGCTACCAGGTGCCCGTTCTGATTTACATTTCAGTAATTTTGGCCATCTGGTTTCCCTGTAAAGGAAAGGAGAGGGGATTTGGAACAGGAATATAAAGAAGGCGAGTTGGGACTTTAATAAGGTACGAATGCATGGAAATAAGGTAGTCATTGCTGAAAGGTGAGATTTTGATCATTTACTCCTCAAGGAGAAAGTTGGAAAGACATTTCCTCAATGCCAGCAATCTAATGTTTTCATTCTTATTGCATTTTCCCACCTATCTTGCTGCTGTTCATGCTGCACCAGGAAGGAGAATATTCCGTCAGTTGGCTGGTATACTTAACAGCCTGGATGTTCCCAGCAACAGCAATCATCATTGGGCTGCTTCTATGATTGAACATTCCCCAAGTTAATGCTGATACCCATTTCTACAGTGATCCTCACAGCCTGGCTTCCACAGAAACATGCTGAACAGCAACAATCAGGAACTTCATTGGAGAGTGTGAAGTTGGGGACAGAGCTCCTTTTCACAGCAATAAACATACCATGCAACAATTAAAAGTCTGCTATGAATGGTAGTGATTCAAAGGTGTGTGTTAATGAATGGGTGAGTGAGTGAATGGTATCTGGTGAATTGTGTAAGTGCGTGGAGTGGGTTAGGTGAGTGAGATGAGTAACTGTTTAGGAGAAGTGGGTGAGGTGGGGCATATGTCAGGGGAATGTATATCCAAGTAGTGCCGTTGTCTGGCTGGGGTATCAGGGATAATCAGATCATATCAGAGGTCTGATCTGACAGGTGGTCAGGTCAAGGAGGCAGTTAGATGGTCACTGGTTTGGGGGGTGCTTCTAGTCAGGGGGAGTTTATGAGGTTAGTCAGATTGGGAGCTAGTCAGGTAGTCATGATGGCTCAAGGAGTGTAAATTGGTTCGGGTTGAGAGATTCATTGGGGATACGTCAAAAAGCTAGCTGGATGGGCAGGGGTAAAGGGGTCAGTAGACTGGACAGGTCGCATCAAATTAGTTGGTTAGTGGAATACTTCGGATCTGTATGCTGTGGGGAGCAGATGTGATCGCAGGTCAGGTCAGGTTGTGGGTGAGGGGGGTTCAAAGTGTTCGGTTGTAAAGTTATCCAGATATTACATTAACTTTTAATCCAACATTTCCTGAGTAATTACCCAGTAAAGCATCACAGAGCTATTTGTAGTCTCTGAATACATCAGAGTCAGAAAAATTCTCTGAGAGTCTCAGGGAATAGGGGAATAATCCATCTGAAGTTGAAACGTCCAGGCGTTCCACATGTCAGAACCTCCTTAGAGTCCTGGTGAATATCTTTGGCTGTATGTCTAGTCTCTGATGGTCTGGAGATAAGAATATTTGGCCTATTAAATATTTTTAGTGTTTAAAGTTACTTGGTAAGTGGGAAAGAAGTTCATTTCTTTAAAAAAAAGCAATTCTTTCCAGTTAGTCAAAGGTTTAAGTTTTTAAAAGTTGTAGTAATTCGACAAAATATGCATTTATATTCCTTGTTTTCCTGCATGGTGATGGCTATGTGCAGCAATCAATTAAAGGGACCAATGCAATTTTCTTCCTTTGCAATGGTTTAGGTATATAATGAAATACAAGGAATGCGGAACTTGCAAAATTATTAGGTGAGCAATGTGCCTAGAATTCAGCCTCTGAATTCTATTCCAGTACTATTAAATCTCAAGTTTGTAAAGTTCTACATGATCTGTAACTGAGTCTGTCACATTAAACACTTAACTGCCACATTAGAAAGAAGATTTGAAGAATATCAAGTATAGATATTGAAAATTTGTTCAGAAGTATTTCAGATCAATTTTGAGCTATAATTGTTAGCATTAATATTTAGCTGATATTTTTCCTCCATTTTCTGAACTGAATTTGAATTTCTATCAATGTTCACAGAGTGGACCAAAATTTCCTAGCAAGTTGCATAATTGGTAGGGTACAACTAAAACATGAGGCTCGTGTTATACCATTAAACATCCCATGGAAATTATGGTATGTGAGTTACATACTACTTACAATTCATCGTAAAGTTATGAGACATTTACAGTGTTCCACCAATGCCATCAGGCAAAATTGATTGCCCACACAGTTAAGTCAATAATGACTGCAGATTTCTTGAATTTATATTAGTTCTACCAATGCAATCAATTGGACTGTAAAATAATAGCAGGTAAATATGTTTAATTCATGAGTTAACAATGACTGAATTTTAAGTAATACAAATTTGATGTTTCTTTTTGTTATTTTTAAATCATTTACCAATATCCGTCAAAACATTCTTCATTATTAATACTTTAGATTCAATTTGCCTTGTTTGCAAGATGTCAAGCACTGAAGTTTTTTCACATGCTGTAAATGCAATTAGGAATGAAAGATAAATTAGTTTAGAATTGTTTTTACTCAATATACTTGCCTCATCATGCATCATCTGAATAATGCCAATGAGCTGCAGTCATCTGTTGGGTTTCCTAAGGTAGCTCCTCAGATTTTTCTGAACGAATTTGGGCTTGGCAATTCTAAATGCAGTGAGAAGTTGACTGTCCTGCTTCTGTGGTCTCTACTACCATATTATTTTCTCTGTAGTGTATTTAAATGACATTTTCTGGAAATTTACAGATCAACACAAAATTATGCAGTATTTGACTCAAATCAAACTATTGCTTGAAATTATGAGCCACCATTTACAATGTACTGCATTACTTCTCTACTCATTTGCATGATGTACGAGAGTATCATTGACCCCCTTGTATAAAATTTTAGATGTAATAAGCTATATTCCTAAGCAAGCGCTACTCACCATTAGTGACATAGCTACCACATTGCATATATAAGGGAAAATAAATCAGTCAGTTTGTTCAGTTTGCAATGCAATTTAACCAATTCCATATTTAATGTGTTATCAGTATTCTTGGGTTGTTAAAAATATGAAGTACCTTTCCAGTTTCACCAATTACTTTGCAAACAAAAATAAATGCTCAGCATTATTTTTGATAAATAAATTAAAATGACAGCTTGAAACACCTGTTTCACAAATGTATTTGGCAAGTCTCATCGTCATTTTACTTACTTGTATCATGATAACGGTCATAACGTATTCATTAATAACAAGGTTTCAGTAACATAGTAAGGATACATTATGCTTATGTGCTTAAATTAAAATAATAAAAATAAAATTTAAATCAACTAGTATGTAGAAAACACAATTCATTCTGCTGGACTCCAGTAAATCTCACATTTCATTTTTACTGACCTAACAAAGACATTTTTGCAAGTCATCCAGCCTTCATATCATGTGAATGCCATTTTCATCAGAACTATTTGGTTTCTTTCAATTAAAACCTTAATCTTCTTGGAATGACTTCCAGTCTGTCTCAATTGAGATCCAAATTTTAACCAAAGTCATGTACATGCCTCAACTGTACAAAGTAACCAACTGCACCAAAATCATTTACAGGAACTCAAGCAACATCATTAATGAAGTTATTTAATACCCTTCACAACATAACAGGTACAGCAACTTCTTAATCCAACAAGTTCTATTAAAGCTTCCAGGAAAGATTAAATTGAAATTCTATCTTAACCACATGAAACTTTGAGGTGCTTCACCTTAAGATTTGAGTCACACAGATTAAAGGGTTTGAGCCAAGACCTGGGTAAGTAGAAAAATTGAATTCACTGTTATCTACTTAAAAATGCAGCTATAAATCAAAGACCTGTAGTTTTCTGCAGAATGGTTATAAAATCACCTTACCATTATCATTTGCAAAGTGACTCAAAAATATAGATGGTCGGAATCATTTAATATTTATTCTCTACAAATTAAAGGCAAATAAACTTGTTTTGTGTAGTCAGGTTTGAGATGGTTACAACACAATGGTAGCTACTTTTCTCAGATAAATAGGGTATCAAACAAACATAGAACATAGAACATAGAACAGTACAGCACAGTACAGGCCCTTCGGCCCACGATGTTGTGCCGAACTTTTACCCGAAACCTAAGGTCTATCTAACCTCCACTGCTACCTTATACTATCATCCATATGCCTATTTAATAGCTGCTTAAATGCCCCTAATGAGGCCAACTCCACTACCCTCTCCGGCAATGCATTCTATGCCCCTACCACTCTCTGAGTAAAGAATCTACCTCTGACGTCTCCTCGATATCTACCTCCTTTCACTTTAAAACTATATCCCCTCGTAAATGCTACCTCTACCCTAGGAAAATGTGTCTAGCTGTCTACTCTATCTATACCTTTGATCGTTTTGTACACCTCTATCAAGTCACCTCTCATCCTTCGTCATTCTAAAGAGAAAAGCCCAAGTTCTCTCAACCTTTCCTCATAAGACCTTCCCTCCATTCCAGGCAACATCCTGGTAAATCTCCTCTGCACCTTTTCCAATGCTTCCACATCTTTCCTGTAATGAGGTGACCAGAACTAGACACAATACTCCAGATGTGGCCGAACCACGCTTTTGTATAGCTATGTTCAACAAATCAAAAGATTAAAATGAATACATTGAATCACAAAACGATGGAACATTTCTGCAAGTAGGTTATATGGAACATTGTTTCTCAAGCATCTAAAATGCTCCAAAGGTCCATATTACAGTATCCAATTTGATCTTCAATTACTTTGCAGCTTTCACTTATACTAGGCCATCCAGAGGTCCACTACATAAATCACTAATTTTGTTTGATACAATTCCTGAACAGTCCTAAAATTAGCTTATCCTGTATTCCCAGGTCCTAATCTTATAAATTAAAGTATTTTACCGAGCTACCTTTATCTGTCCAACAAGTTTCTATAAGAACTGTGGATGCTGTAAATCAGAAATAAAAACAGAAATTTCCTGAGCAAGGGCAACTCGACCCGAAACGTTAACACTGATTTTTCTCCACAGATGCTGCCAGACCTGTTGAGCTTTTCCGGCAATTTCTGTTTAAATTTCGATAAAATCCTGATATTTCTTTTTAGAATTGAAAAACTAAAGTTTCTGCAAATTAGCTCCAACTCAGATCTTTAATTAAAGATCAGTGTCATTATTTTCTTCTCTTTACTTCTCCAAATTTTAAAATTCTCTTTCATTTAAATATCCATAATTGGACACCATCCTTAAAATGTACTTTGACTGAAGTATAGTTTATTCATTAATTATTTTGATTTGGGTTCAAATTTTGTCATATATAATTCAGCATAAAAGACTATAAGACATAGGAGCAGAAATAGACTATTCGGCTCATCAGGTCTGCTCCACCATTCAGTGACATTATTGTTGACCTGATAATCCTTAACTCCACTTCCCTGTCATGCCTCACTGGAGTACTGCACTGGAAAACAAGCCTCACTAATCTTGAAGTCATCACAAAATTAAACATTTTATCAAAGTCCTCAATTTACTTGCTAGATAGACCCAGTATAAACCAAAAACACAGACCAGCCTTTTGTACTTAACAAGAACTATGATAAATACAAATAGATTTCATCCACAGGTTAACAATTATGAACTGTTAAGTTTTAACTTAATGAGTTAAAACGTTGAACACCCCTCCAAAAAAAAAACACACAGACACGAATAGTCAAAAGAAATTACGGTCAAAAACAGAAGTTGCTGGAAAAGGTCAGCAGGTCTGGCAGCATCTGTGAAGAGAAAATCAGAGTTAACGTTTCAGGTCTGGTGATCCCTCCTCAGAACCCAGTTTGCTTTTCCAGCAACTTCTGTTTTTGTTTCTGATTTACAGCATCCGTAGTTCTTTTGGTTTTTAAAAGAAATTATGGTGTTTTGGTGGAAAGAAAATATACCTGTGGAAGTCCTCTTTGACTCTTTGAGTCTGTTTCACCAATCAATATGACCATGGTTGATTATCCAATTCAGTATGTTGTACCCATTTTCTTCAAATACCCTTTGCTCCCTTTAGTGCTAAGTCCTATATATCCAACTCCTTCTTGAAAACATTCAATGTTTCAGCCTCAACACTTTCTGTGGCAGAGAATTTCAAAGACTCACCATTCTCTGAGTGAAGAAATTTTTCTTCATCTCAGTCCTAAATGGCCTACTCCATATCCATAACCTGTGACATCTTGTACTAATCCTAAACACAAAATTCTGCCCTTATCCACAGGTAAGTACCATGTCAGCTTTGTCATTCATTATTAAAGGGCATTTAAGATGAAGAGAACATACAACTCAGAAGTACCTTGATGAATCTTGGGAATCCCATGATGACAAACTATAAATGCGAGAGGTGGAGGAAGAGATACCAAGACTGTTTCCAGTAGTGCAGAGAAAGCTGAAACGTATGATATATTGTAACTTTTCAAAACTATTAACAGCATTAACTGCCACTGGTCAAACAGGCGGTGACAAAGGATCAATTCAAAACTGGAACTGAGTTAAAAGTGAGAATACAATAAATTTCTTTGTACAGTGGGTCAATGGATCATTGAATGCTTTATCACGGTAAATGGCTAAGGCTGAGACTATTGCCCCACCTTCAGCAGGTACGAAGAAGGAGTTTATCATCTGCTAAGTGCATGAAGGAGATTAAAGATGCAAAAGAAGTGCTGATAATTACCTGAGATGGCAGAGGGATAATCACTGAGTAGCTTGAGCAAGACAGAGAATATCACCAAGAGGAGAGCAAATTACTAAGAAGAGGGGAAATGACTGAGGAGAATGAGAGAGACAGGGACAGAAAAATACAAAGCCAAAAGAGATTCACCTCAGAGGCGAGAGTGAGAGAGAAACTCCGTGAGAGGAGAGAGAGAGAGAAAATGACCCAGAGGATAGCAAGAAAGAAAATCATTGCAAAACCAGAGGAAATATTACTGAGATAAGAGTTGTTCACCGAGACAAGGGCGAAAGAGACTATTGCCAAGAGGAGAGCAAGACAGCAAGCAAATCACCAAAAAGACAGTGAGACAGCAAATCACTGAGAAGAGAGAAGAATTCTTCAAGCAGAGAGAGTGAGATATAAAATTACCGCGAGGAGAAGGCTTCACTGAGAGGAAAGGAGAAAGAGACAGAAAAACATTGGGAAGATAACGAGTGAGCAACTTGTTGAGAAGAGAAAGGGGAAGAATTGCTGAGAAGAGGGAGAGTAAGAAAACTGCTGAGATGAGAGCGATTCACTGAGTGAAGGGGCTAACAGAGAAAATAACAAAGATGGGGGTAGGCTGGGCAGAAGATAACCCAGGAAAGAGAGCAAGGAAATCCGCAAAAGAAAAAAGGAAATCATTACTGAGAAGACAGAGAGAGAAAATCACTGAGAAGAGAGAAATAGGGATTATCACCGAGCAGGGAGTGAGGAAGACACCCAAAGGGGAGACAGCAGGAGAAAGTCACTGAGAAGAGAGAGAGAAAGACATAGAGAAGATTGAGAGAGTGTGGATTTTATTAAGTGGAGAAAGATTCCTTCAGAGGTGACAGAGGGAGAAAATCCCTGAGACGAATGAATGAGAGAAAGTACCAGAGATTTGAAAGGGAGAGAAAATCACTGAGGAGTCAGTTAGAGACAGCAAGTCACCAAGAGGAGGGATCTTCACAGAGAAAAGCATCAGGGAGAGAGAACCAGTGACACGACTGGGTGAGAGAAAAAATCCCTGAGAAGAGATAAATAAATCACCGATAGAGAAAATGATTGAGAACAGACAGAGAGAAAATCAACATGATACAAGAGTAAGAAGAGCACTGAAAGGGTAGCGACAGAGTGAAAATCATTCATAAAGGATGGAGAATTGCTTAGAAGAGAGAGGGCAAATCACCATGAGGAGAAAGAGGGAGGAACTAGGAAGACGAGTGTGAGAGAAGGAATAGACCACCAAGGGGCGAGAGAACAAGCAATTCACTGTTTGAAGAGGATGTGGAAGGAAATTACTGAGGAGAGAGGAAGAGAGCAAATCAATGAAACAAGAGATTTAGCAAGAGGACAGTCTGAGGGAGAGAGTCGCCAAGCAGAGTGAAGTGGCACTGTTGCTCAGCATTCAGTATGCTGCCTCAATGCCAGGGACCTGGGTTCGATTCCACCCTTAGACGACCGTCATTCTCCCCCTGTCTGTGCTGGGTTCATCTGTATACTCTGCTTTCCTCCCACAGTCAAAAAATGTGCAAATTAGGTGGACTGATCATGCTAAATTGCCTGCTAATGTCCAGGAATATGCAAGCTAGGTGGATTAGACACGGGAAATGCAGTGGTTAGAGTGGGTCAAAGTGGGATGCACTTTGGAGGCTCCACACTGTAAGGATTCTATGTTGGGAAGCTGGCAGGAATCCAGTGATTCCTGCATTTAACATCTGAGTGTATGCTAGTGTGTAAGAGATGCTCTGTGCCCCCCTCCCCATCTCCAATGGCAACTGACTGCATTGTTAATCTTCGATTCTGCATCATGACTTACGTCATCAGAGAATGATCATTTCTAAAAGGAGATTTGAACTTCCAGATATTAGCTAAAAGAATGATTTAATTTTTGTATCCTTTACTCCAACAAATAACTAAATACTCTATTGACTAAACAGTATTTTACGTTTGCAGCTAACTTATACTTCAAACAAGGGAGGAGGACATTCCCCTTTTTGACTCATTGCCTAGTACACTCACAATGGAGGTATGGTCCTTGTAGCAAAAGGTTCATAGTTGCCCCAGCTTCTAATGGGCTCCCGAACCACAATCTGTCAAGTAGAAACCATCACCTAGTGCTTTCCTCAGCTTTCTGAGTATTTCTTAAATCCACCAGCAGCAGGAAAGTTCACTTCAATGAATGTTTCCACTGACCATGCCAGCATAAATCCCCTATTCAACTAGACAGCATCTCCTTCCTTCATCTAGCTGTGGTAGCTTAAAAAGTCAAGCAACTGTTTTCTTGGCCAACCACTGAGAAACTGTTACCTGTGCCACATGAATTGATTTGTCTGCAACCCAACCTCAAAAATAGCATTCTCTGCCCTCCTTGCAGTGGTGAAGTGAAACGCATAGCCTTGCAAAAATTATTAACACTAATTAGCTATCTTTTATCATAACTCCCTTTCACCTCAGAAGGAAATGGAATCTTTTTAGAGCTCTACAGCCTGCAACCCAACGCCCATAACACACTGCTGAGTCTCTGAGAGACTCAGTCTATTCATCACAAACTTAGAGGTCGCTGCCATTGTTTTTGTGTATGAATATCTTGCACATTCTTCTCAGTAAAACCATTTAAGCCTTCATTTCAACTCTAACAGTAAACCATCCATCATCACCCCCAACCACCAACCAGGCTTACTGTCAGGCAGGCTTCAACATATTGACTCCATCATTTACCTCAAATTTAAAGCAGTCCCAAAATGTAACAAATTTTTCAACCCAATAATTACAAAATCTGGCTTTAACTGATGGTACCTAGGTATCCTGAGAATTTCAAAACTCACCAGCTGAAGGGCTGTATCCATTGATAAAGCCGATCGATTTAAAATGTTTAACACTAAACAAAAAACAAAGAATTGTGGATGCTGGACATCTGAAAACATTTTTTGGAAAAACTCAGCAAGTGTGGCAGAACCTGTAGAGAGAAAGCAGAGACATTGTTTTGGGTCAGTGACCCTTCTTCAGAATTACTTAATTTCTGAATATGAAGCTGCTTCTTTGCCTAAGTACTCACAGGACTTGGTCTGAAAGTTTGTTTTCATGCTTGAAGAAGTTTTCCAAAACTGTGGTGGTCTTTTCTGCTACCTTGGGCTGTTTAGCCATCGATCTACATTTCTCAACTATCTGCCTTCTTAATTGCACAGGAATGACTTACATCTGCTCATTAGCTCTATGATGAGGAATGAGGACAGCAGTATCAGTGACAGAAACAACATCAAGAGGAGAAGTAGCTGCCTTCCTCTCAGTCATGTGGCAGTTTAATGAGTTCAGAGTTGCACACCACAAGAGACAATATGTCCAGAACAGGTAGAGAGCGAGCATTCTGGACATCACTGGACAACAGCAAGAGGCTCAGACTTTCATAATAGCTTGCTACTGATATTTGCACTCTCCTTGAACAATGCTTCTGTTCTAAATGCAGCAGGCCCACCTCTGAATTTCTTTACCTCTGGATCCTTTCTGCCCTGATTGCAAAAGCAACATCTCACAAAATGTTGCAAACAAGTGCATTTTTAGGTGACCAATGCCATGTTTGCCATAGCCATTATGTATGTCCACCTCACTATTAGAGAGGCCAGTCAAAATGGGAAGCCCCTTCAATATATTTTCTAGCTGGATTGTCATAGCTACAGGTAGTCATAGAATGCACCCATATGGCAATTGGGACATACTGAGATCAGAATAGAATCAAGGGGCTTTCCACTTCCACCTAATATAATCCAAGCAACTGCCACATTACATTCAGCAACGGCTAAGTCCCTTATGGATCTTTGCATCTCCAGTTTAGGAGATGGCTGCTTGAAGACAAGGACTGCCAATCTGAGACAATGGCTGATGTCGCCTATGAGGAACTGTACCACTGATGGACTTGGAATGTACAACTAAAGCCACATAAACACAAGAGTGGTCACTAAGTAACTCATAGAATCATACAGCATGCAAATAGACTCTTCAGTCCAAGTATTCCATGACAACTATGTTCTCAAACTAAACTAGTCCCATCTACCCGCGCTTGGCCCAAATCCCTCCAAACATTTCTTATTCATGTACTTATTTAAATGTCTTTTGAATGAAGTAATTGGAATGAAGATGCAATTTCAGGGCAGTACAGGCATCCCTCAGTATGCATCAGCCCAGTATCCAAAATGATAGTGGCTTGCTGGGCTGTGCATAACAGACAGGACAAGAACTGTTCATTCCCAATTCCCATCAAGGAGAGGTCATGCCTGAGAAATCTGTTTAAATTCTTTGAGAAGGTAATGAGCAAGTTAGTCAAAGAAGAGCCAGTGGACGTTATCTATTTGGATTTGCAGAAGGTGCCAAACAAGAGGCTGCTAAAAAGATAACTGCCTATGGTGTTAGAGCAAGGTACTGGCATGGACAGAGGATTGTTGACTGGCAGAAGACAGAGAGTCAGGATAAAGGGGTCTTTTTCAGGAAGGCAGCTGAGTGATTAGTGGAGTTCTGCAGGGCTCAGTATTGAGACCACAAATATTCACATTACATGTTAATGATCTGGATGATGGAACTGAAGACATTGTTGCAAGGTTTGCAGATGACATAGAGATGGATGGAGGGACAGATAATAATGAAGAAACAGGGAAGCTGCATAAGGATTTGGACATGCTAGGAGAATGGGCAACAAAATGGCAGATGGTTTACAGTGTGGGAAAGTGCGAGGTTATAGACTTGAATAGAAAGATTACAGGTGTAGACTATTTTTTAAATTAGGAAAAACTTCCAAAATCTGAAGCTCAAAGTGACTTAGGAGTCCTAGTTCAGGATTCTCATCAGGTTGACATGCAGTTGGATATTAGAAAGGCAAATGCAATGTTAGCATTCATTTCAAGAGGTGGCATGGTGGCTCAGTGGTTAGCACTGCTGCCTCACAGCACCAGGAAACCGGGTTTGATTCCACCCTCAGGTGATTGCCAGAGTGGAGTTTGTGCATTCTCCTCGTGTTTACATGGGTTCCTCCAGGCGCTCCGGTTTTCTCCCACAGTCTAGAGATATGCAGGCTAGGTGGATTGACCATGCTAAATCGCCCATAGTGTTCAAGGGATGCGCAGATTAGGTGGGTTATAGGGGGATGTGTCTGGGTGGGATGCTCTGAGGGCCGGTGTGGACATGTTGGGCCGAAGAGCCTGTTTCCATACTGTAGGGATTATAAGTTCTAAGGACTAGAATGCAAAGGCAGAGATAGATTGCTGAGGCTGAGGCAGTCTGGTCAGATGGCATTTGGAATACTGTGAGTATTTTTGGGCTCCATATCTAAGGAAGGATATGCTGGCATTGGAGGGTGTCTAGAAGAGACTAACAAGAATGATCCCAGGAATGAAGGGCCTGTCATATGAGGAGTGTTTGAGGACTCTGCGTCTATACTCAATGGGGTTTAGAAGGATGAAGGGAAGATCCTGAATAGAGTGGATGTGGAGGAGAGACTAGGACCTGAGGGCACAGAGAAAAAGGAAAACTCCGTAAAACTGAAATGAGGAGGATTTTCAGCTGGAGGGTGATGAATCTGTGGAATTCATTGCCACAGAAGGCCGTGGAGGTTAGGTCATTCCAGATTTTTAAAAGGGAGACAGATAGATTCTTGGTTAATAAGTAGATCAAGGGAATATAGGGAGAAGGCACATGAATGGGGCTGAGAAACATATTAGCCATGATTGAGTGACAGAAAAGAATTGATAGGCTGAATGGCCTAGTTCTGCTCCTACATCTTATAGTCTTATGATCTAACACTAAGAAATCTCACAGTCATCAAATTATCCTGCTCAGTAACACTCAATGCTCAACTTCTACTCTTATCACGCCATTTTCCTCAATGGAGAAGCCCATTTGACATTGACAAGCAACAATGGGTGTGATTGGACTATGAAATTTTGAAATAGGTCTATGGTGCATAAATATTGCCAATAAAAGTGAGGATTTAACAAACTGCTAACACCCAAGTAATTTCCTTCTTGCCTTTTTCCTTGTGCCTTTTTCATTCTGCTTCTAGTGTTATTCCTACCTACTGTTACCTTCTAGCTTCAGCAGAGTTAGAGGAATGTTGCACATTTCCCTTCTAACTGTAAAGATCCTCATTGTTGATGTCCTCTGGGATTTGAGCCAATTAGAGCTCCCTCAAGGATTGTTCCATACAGCCATTGGGATGGGAGACAGCTTGTGGGTTCTGACTGTAGAGGGAAGGAGAATATAAAGAATCTGCCTTAAAAGATAAATGGGTGAAGCTGCATGGATGTTGGTCTGAGCTGTGTAAGAAGAGGCTGGAGAAGTGGAATTGAGGGCATTGACACTTGAATGTGGCATGCTATTCACCTTTCCTACTCCATGAGTAGTACCATGACTCGTACCTCTGAGTTAGGAGTTGCTCATTACTTCATCCACATTCAGCCTCACTTGCTTGCTTTCAGAGACCAGCTTCTCACTTCCAACTGCAGGTAACAAAATTTCTCTGCAGGTACACATAACCTACTTGATTTCTAGGGAATAAGTGAAACTGCTTTAAGCTAAGTTTCTTCTTCCATCTTTCTTTCCTTCATTATATCTTACATGACCCACCAGAATTCTCCAGCTAGTTAACAGCTGAGGAGCAAGTTGCTGCATATCTGTGAGGCTCTGGACAGCCAATGTAAAACTTTCCTCCATCCTCATTAAACTAACAGATTGGAAATGCAGGCCTTTTATCAAGACTAGTATACACTTGGTTGCCTGATTATCTATGAAGGTCAACACTCTTTTGGTGCAGTGGACACTAATGCAAAGACCCAAGAGAACACAGTATTCATGGTAGAGCTGTCCTCCTCCAATATCACTCCAAAGGTCTTTATAGTGCTGCTCCCCAACTCCCCTTCATCACTGATCCCCATGAATCAGCATTTGTTTCCAGTCAAGCAGAACTTGTTAGTGAGTTGGAGGAGAGTGCTTGTGCTCTTTCCTTTGGAGTCCTGGTCTCCGACATCTGAGGTTGTTCAATTGTGATGCGTGGCTCGCTGTGTGATGGTCCAACTGCCTGTCTTGTTAGTCTCAGCCATATATGTGCGTCTGAGATGGTGAAGGATGCAAATGAGTTGTGCAACTGCTTCCTCATGATGTACGGCCTTCACTGAGGAGTCTTCCTCCTCCTCCTTCTCTACTGCCTGAGGGGTACTTGAAGGACATTACGGAGATGAAAATCATGCATTAGGACTGGCAAGATGATAGGGTTCAAAGTCAGTGATCACAAAATCAACATGGGTGAGTGCTTTGTGACTAATGGCTGTGAAATATCTTATTCTGTCACACAGTAGTCAAGAAATTCCCATCTCTCCACTACTAAGAGCAATACATTCAGAAACTCTGCTCATCTCCAGTGGATCCAGTATTAAGGATGGCTATAACTTCTGAGTTTCCTGTCTCCCCCACCCTATCCCCACAGTGTTCTGAATTCTCTTCTGCAAGGGGGAGAAAACTAGAGAGCTATAACTGCAAGAAACAAAATGTGTCACAAGGAGAAAATTACACCATTCATGGAGGATGACCGAGGGATGGGTAGTTGCATAATGAGAGTGAGCGTCAGTATTTGCTGCTTAGATGGGGACGTGAAGAGGAGTGGGTGGACCTACATAGTGTGCTGGTCAAAACAGTGAGCTGGAAGAGAAGGCTGATAAAGCCAGAGAAAAGGAATTAACACTTGTATGTGGCATGCCATCCTGCACCTGCAATTCAATCTGTTGGGGCACTATTGCCATGAGCAGGAACCAGACTCATCCTGTTTGTTTTCTCAGATAACTACAACCTTGCCTGCTTGGTTTTAGAGTCTGACTTCTCCCTCATGACCGCTGGGAACAAAATCACACCATGGCTCCTTAAAGTCCAGAACATGGTGTCCATGGAAGTCTCAGGAAATTGAAGAGAAGGAATCTGCTTCCCTCTTGGAGACTCCATCTCTTATTTGCCAGTTGTAGAATGATTTTCTTCTGTATTTTTCCAGGATTCCTTTAAATACTGAAGCTCCAACAGTTGGAAAATCTGGAAGCAAGATGCTAATGTTATGGCTCAGCTAAGGAACAATAGAAAAATCCACTTCACCCAAACACCACTTAGCCTGCTGTACGCTAATCTGAATACATCTATTCAGCTTTTGATTACTTCAGGCCAATACAGCAGATTTTACTATATATCCTGAATTCAGCATTAAAAAGTATGCTTTGTTCTAATTGCTTATTAGAATTCAGGATCATTATCTTTAATATGACAAAAAATTGAGTTGGTAACACAAAACCACTGAAGATTGAAATACAGTAGGCACTAACCTTCTTTCTTGGTGTTATTTCTGGAGACCAGGTAGGCCTGTCCCTAATGATAAGAGGTCTGTTGAAATGCATTAAAGAATTCCATCACCACTTATGGAGTCACATAATTGCTTTCTGCATGCCTTAACAGCAAAAAGAAGGCAGTGAAAGACAAAGTGAATATACCCGCCAACTATTCACAGTTTATGAGGATAGTCAGAGTTTCAGACCTAGTGCTAACTTGTCTGCATTTACAGCTAAGCATTAACTGAGATCTAAACTTTTTCTTCTACAAATGATGTTAGGCTGTAAGGTTCCTGCACTCAGGAACAGGAATGCGCACAGTCTATGATTGTAAGGTACTGACAAATAGCATGGGCAGAGCTTTCACTGCATCCTTCTCTGTATGGTTTTTAATTTTTAAAAAATTGTATACTTTCATCAATGTACGTGTATAAAGTACTGTTTCTGTATTTAAGTTGAAAAGAGTATTACAATGTCACCTACTTTAGGGTTACACGGGTATTAAAACTTGGAGCAGCTTTCATAAAATTCTCTCAAAAAAATCCTGGTTCTTCCCGTTACATAAAGCCAAGTTGGTCAACTTGACCTGTTCTCCGATCAGTATAGTAATTGCTCTCTATAATACTTAAAAGTAAATTGTAATTGAGCTTTGCATTTACGCAGACCTAAGTCTCATTTATGGTTCCGTGTTTTAATTTAAAAAGCAAATATTATTTTGTTTGATCACATTTTTAATTTCTCTTTTTATTGATAATGACGATAATGAGCAGTAAGAACAAGGAAGACCACACCACCAGCTGAGCTAGCTCTGCCAATCAAAACAGTAATGACTTATCCTGGACCTCATTTCACTCTCCCACCCATTCCTATATCACTTCATTACCTGTTTTGAGAATTCTAGTAGGACTATTTTGAATGTAGTTGCCAATACATGCTGGTAGTAGGCCATGTACCTTACGGCCAGTATGGACTCAGGATATTGAGTCTTTTATGTTTTGATTAGATAGCAACATAAAATACACAATACATTATGGAAACGTAAGATTTATGCACATGAAGTGTTGATCGTGACAATCTTGTTTCCTTAGTTTTATTGCTACAGAATGTTCTGCTCACTATGTTCCAGTTGCTTGTGTTAAGAAAGTTTAACTACTTAAAATAGAATTTCCGCTTAGATTTTATCTTAGAAATTGATCATGTTTTGTTGCTCTATTGAGAAAAGTTAGAATACCAATTTGTATAATTTACTTTTATTTGAAGAACTATAGCCCATTTCACTCACATGTTTGATGTTAGAAAATGCATCAAATAAAACTATATAGATATGTGCAAAAATTTAGTGCTACAATCTATACTTGTATTTTACTTTTAGTCTTGCCCCACAAGGGATGCAAATTTCTCAATACAACTGAAGGTGTCAAAAATCTGTCCTGCTGTACAAGATCTAAAGATGCTTTAACAGGCTGGATGCTAGTAATCTTAGTAATGCGTTTATGGGGCAATTAGGGATGGGTAATAAATGCTGGCTTAGCCAGCAACACCCACAGATTATGATTGTTTAAAGAAGTTCTTTTAAGGTACTGCTTAGCTTCAGCAATTCCTTAGGTTGTGGCGTCTGCATTTTGTTCATATAATGACATTAAAACAATTAGCATTTAGGAATTTAAGACTGCTAAATTCATGCAGATCAATTCAACAGAACAAAAGCACATCTGCCGTAGAAGGTTCTCAGTGGACTTGCTTTGGATTTAACATTGTTGACACAGAGATTCCATAGGTACCAACCCTCTTCTTGAATACTGTCAAATTTGGCAACTCCTTGAACAGTGACCCTGTATCTTCGGACCTGTGTCCAAATGCATCCCTTTAGTTCCCCAGGTTCTATCATCTAGCAGATGTGAAACCTCTATGGCACTACTAGCAGACCCAGAAAACCCCAGTAATGGTAAATCAGTATCTTTTGATAACGCTATTTGGCAGAATGCACTTATAAAACATCAACACCACAGGCAACACCATGGAACATCAGCTCATCAGTTTAAATAACTATGGTAATCACACAGCAGAGAAATAGTTTCATATTCATTCACATTAATTCTAATCCTTCACACATTTTCAAAGCAGTTCAAGGAAAGGAAATAAACTTTAATCAAATATGAAGTAGCTGGAATAACTTTGTTGCCATATCAAAGAGTTTATTTTTGTTCTAATACATTGCACGACTGCAAGTTCAAAGGAAAGACGTTATGCGAAGGCAGCCTAACAACATTACAGATAATCCTCAGCCTTATCTATAGCTACCTAAACTACTTAATTAAAGACAAAGAAGAAAATTTAATGTAGACGTGAAAATGAGCAAGTTATTCAACAACCAGAAATAAGCAAACCAATATACAGAAAAAACAAAATGTTCTAATTATTTTCTGAAAATCAACAAACATTTCCCCATTAATTTATAGTCTGGAAGGGTATGTTGTACTGTGCGTCCTTTAAAAGAATGCATTACTCTCCAGAGGGCAACTCCTTGGCTACCAAATACAGAAACAAGTATTGAAGAAAATGGGGGTCTAGGATGAATCAGAAATGAATGAGAGATCTTTTAATAAAGTGGGATAGAAACAAGTGTGGATTATTTTCAATTGAGAGTGTTAAATGATAGTTTTTTTTAAAGAAGCAATTACCACAATTGAAAGGCTGCAAAGAGTTGTCTGGTAGAGGATTTAGCTACTTATCATCCTGGTATTCAATCTATAAAATAACAATATTTTTGAGGAAATCTCATCCACAAAATGTTTTATAAAGTAAACGGCCATCATTCTAACGTCCATTTAAAATATTTGCTTTCTCATTTTACATATCAATAATAATGGTTTAGCTACTCAAAGGCTTGGTGCTGAAGGCTTAGATATTCTGTTATTTAAGGAGTGTGCTGTTAATTATCTCTGGTTTGGTAATGGACAATCTTTTTATTTGAGTGGCATTTGAAATATTTGCAGCTCTACAAAAACTGCCACTAAATGGGTGGCAATGGGTAGCATGGTAGCTCAGTGGTTAGCACTGCTGCCTCAAAGCAACAGGGATATGGGTTCAATTCCTGCCTTAGATGACTGTCTATGTGGGGATTGCATTATCACTGTATCTACATGGGATTTTGTCAGGTGCTGTGGTTTCGTCATAGTCCAAAGATGTGCTGGTTAGATGGATTGGCCATGCTAAATTGTCTGTAGTGTCCAGGGACATGTAGGCTATGTAGGTTAGCCATGGTAAATGTGGGGTTATGGGTAGGGGGTGGGGCCAGTGGGATGCTTGTCAGAGGGTTGGTGAGATTTCATGGGCCAAAATTAGGGCTGGCATGGTGGCACAGTGGTTAGCACTGCTGCCCCACAGCACCAGGGACCTGGGTTCAATTCCAACCTTGGGTGACTGTCTGTGTGGAGTTTGCACATTCTCCCTGTGTCTGTGTGGGTTTCCTCCCACAGTCCAAAGATGTGCAGGTTAGGTGGATTGGCCATACTAAATTGCCCATAGTGTTCAGGGAGGGGTGGGGGATGGGTCTGGGCGGGATGCTCCGAGGTTCGGTGTGGACTTGTTGGGCCGAAGGGCCTGTTTCCACACTGTAGGGATTCTATGATTCTATAAAAGGCCTCTTTCCACATGCAGGGATTCTAGCTCTTTTGCTCTGTGTTTTCCAAATTATGTTCGGTTACTTTTTCGTATTTAGTTGTCCACAGAATATTCAATGTGGTGTGTACAATAACTTTTAAGCAACTTTAGTGAGAGAATCTCACCTGAATTTCTCAGGCAAAGGTACCTAATATAATTTTAGAACCAGAAACTATAGAAAAGAAGGAGGTTATTTGGGTCAATATATGCAAGTGATAGCATTATAACTGATGCGACCTGCAATAATTTCAATGATACATACGAGAAGTAAACCCTGGGGGCTACAAATTAAAATAAACCTCCAAATAAGCCTTGCATTCTGCACTGATGCTCCTGACATCTGCATGAAGCTGCATGACAAGGAGGCAGAATGGGCACCAACCTAAAATCACTGGGTCCTTCTTTAAATATGCAGATAAAGATCCAGGGACATGTTTGAATCCAGGTTGTATTTTTAACTAGCATGGGGCTGGATGAACACAGCAGGTCAAGCAGCATCATAGGAGCAGGAAAACTTGACGTTTCGGGCCTAAACCCTTCATCAGAAATGGGGGAGGGGAAGAGGGTTCTGAAATAAATAGGGAGAGAGGGGGAGGCGGATAGAGGATGGATAGAGGAGAGGATAGGTGGAGAGGAGGCAGACAGGTCGAAGAGGCGGGGATGGAGCCAGTAAAGGTGAGTGTAGGTAGGGGGGTAGGGAGGAGATAGGTCAGTCCAGGGAGGACGGACAGGTCAAGGGGGC
>JAHRHZ010000144.1:59409576-59463528 GCA_024137785.1 Ginglymostoma cirratum
TTATATACACTAGCTCCTTCCTCTCTCTGTAATCTCCTCTCGTCCCATAACCCTCTGTGATATCTCTAATTGGAATTAATGTCAACAGTTGGGATTGGGAAGCATTTTCGGAATGGCAGCCTGTCGCTGGTCAAATGACAGAGGTGGGTGGGTCAGTGCTGGGGACACAATTATATACAGCATAATAAAACTTGGTTGCCCTCTGTTGTGTATGTGCCTCCAGCCTTTCTCTAATTTAATAACATTCAGCTCCTCTATTCTTCCTGCCAACATGCATAATCTCACATTTTGACTACATTACATTCTGTTATGTTTTTGCCCACTTGCTTAACCTGTCTATATCCCTCTGCACTCTTTTTACCAACTCGACATTTGCCTTCCCATCTATGAGGGTGGTCCGTATATGGAATGAACTGCCAGAGGAAGTGGTGGAGGTTGGTACAATAACATTTAAAAGCCATCCAGATGGGTATATGGATAGGAAGTGTTTGGAGGGATACTGGCCAAATGCTAGCAAATGGGACTAGATTCATACAGGATATCTGGTTGGCATGGACGTGTTGGGCTGAATGACCTGTTTCCACGCTGTACACCTCTATGACTGTATTTTTATGTCACCTGCAAACCTGGCTACAATACATTCACTTTTCACATCCCGGTCTTAGTGTATTGTGGATGGTTGTGTCCCTGGAGCTGGACCATGTGGCACTTGGCTGGTTGCAGGTTGCATTCCTGGTGGTGCTCCCTATCCCAACTGTCTGCCTTTTATTAAACACTTTCCGAAAATCCAAATAGATGACATCCGCTGTATCTTTGTTATCCACCTTGCTTGCTATCTGCTCAAAGAATTCTAGTAAGTGTGTCAGGTGTGATTTCTCCTCATGAACACACGGTGACTCTTTTTTTTACCTTTCTTCATTCAGGGTATGAGGGCATGGCTGGCTCGGCAGCATTTATTGCCCATCACTGATTACCCAATTATGAGTCAACCACATTGCTGTGAGTCTGCAGTCACATATAGGCCAGACCGAGTAAGGATGGCAGTTTTGTCCCCTAAAGGGCATTAGTGAACCAGATGGGTTTTTCCAAAAATTGACAATGGATTTGTGGTCATCATTAGGCCCTCAATTCCAGATGGTTATTGAATTCAAATTCCATCATCTGCTGTGCAGGATTTGAACCCAGGTTCTCCAGAACATTACCTGGGTATCTGGATTAACAGTCTATCAATATTACCACTAGGCCATTGCCTCCCCTTGACTCTGCTTAATCATGTTATGCATTTCTAAATGCTCTGGCAATACATCCTTTATAGTAAACTCTACTATTTTCCCAATAACAAACGATAAGATAACTCGCCTACAGTTACCTTTTTTGTCTCCCCTTTTCAAATAAATATGGTATATTAGCAGTTTTTCAATCCTCTGGGACTGTCCCAGAATCTAAGGATTCCTTGAAATTATCTGTCAGTACATCCATGCATCACATATAGACAGGATGGTTAAAAAGACGTATGGGACGCTTGCCTTCATTGCTCAGTCCTTTGATTATAGGAGTTGTGAAGTTATTGTCAGGTTTTACAGGACATTGGTGAGGCCTCTTCTGAGGTACTGTTTCCAGTTCTGGTCAACCTGTTATAGGAAGGATATTACTAAGCTGGACGGGGTTCAGAAGAAATTTACCAGGTTATTGTTGGGAATGGAGGGTTTGAGTTATAAAGAAAGGCTGGATAGGCTGGGACATTTTTAACTGGAGAATAGAAGTTTGAGTTGTGCCCTTATAGAGGTTATAGAATCATAATCATAAGAATTGGGGATTTCAAGACTAGGGGGCATATTTTTAAGGGGAGAGGTGAGAGATTTAAAAAAGATATGAGGGGGCATTTTTTTTATACAGAGGGTGGTTCACATGTGAATGAACTTCCTGAGGAAGTGGTGGATGTGGGCACAGACACGTTTAAAAGACACTTAGATAAGTACAAGAATAGGAAAGGTTTGGAGGGTTATGGAGCAAAAACAGAAATCGCTGGAAAAGCTAAGCACGTCTGGCAGCATCTGTGGAGAGAAATCAGAGTTAATGTTTCGGATCGAGTGACCCTTCCTCAGAAGGGATATGGGCCAGCAGCTGGCAATCGGACTGGTTTAGCTTTAGATTATGTTCGGCATGGACTGGTTGGACCGAAGGGTCTGTTTCTGTGCTGTATGACTCTATGACCCTGTAACTCCTACTCCCCTGCCATAACTTCACCTGAACCATGGTTGAAACTTCGTTTCTGTGTTCATTAACTTTCTTGGTGAAAGACAGAAGTTTTTTTTTTACCCATCTCTGCACAGCTGTTGAAGTTTGTTTAAACTGGAAAATGCACGTGTGGCTACGGAGGTGCAGGTGAGTGAGGATTAAAAGGAGTAAGAATTTCTAAAAGGAGTGTAATTGTGTCTCAATGAAGCGAGGGAGCCATCTAACCAGCCTGCCTTGGCACTTATCCACTTCCATGGCTGCCTACAGTCTCAACTTAGTCACAATCTACCTCCCCAGAGCAAAAACTAGGCCGAACAGAGCCTTTTAAATTGAGGGAAGTCTGCTGAGTTAGAAAATATCCTGACTTGAGCAATCTGCCACGGGAGCAAAAATGAACCGGGTATACTTGTATGCCAATGGACTTGATCGTTTTATATCTGTGAATGAGTTACAGAATATGTCGCTCCTGATGACAACCTCTGAGAATGTTTTTGTAAGCGTTAAAACAACAACATGTCATTTTTACGCTCCAACCTTCAATACACATTTCACGATTCACCTATTACCATCTGGTTTACACACATCAAAGATTCTGGTCCTGTAAATGTAACATGTTCAAGAGGAGAGATAATTAGGTGTGCTTATACACAATATTTTAAAGGTGATAGGACAGGTCAACAATGCACTCTATAATAAACAATGAACTCCTTGGCTTTACAAATAAAGTCAAGAATACAAAAGCCAGAATATTATACTACTCCTCCATAAACTACTGCTTTATCCCCAGCTCGAGTATTGTATTGAATTCTTGGCACCAAACCTTATGAGGGATATTAAGGTTTTGGAGAGTGTATTGAGGACATTTACGTTCCAGGTGGGTGAAATTGCAGTTACCTGGATAGAATGTAGAAATTGGGGTTCTTAAAGCAAAGAAATCTAAGAGGAGGTTTGACAAAAATGTCTAATATCATGAGGAGTTTATCTAAGGTAAATAAATAGAACCTTGTTTGCAATGGCTGAAAGGTAATTACCAGAGGGCACAGGTTTAAGGTGAATATCAAAAGAACCAGAAATAAGATGAGGAAAATCCTTTTTGCATAATGAATAGTTAGGATCTAGAATGCACTTCTTGATAAGGCAGTGGTACAGGTGCGATGATGAATTTCAAAAAGGAATTGGATAAATACTTAAGGGGAGAAATTTGCAGGAATATGGGCAATGTTCCCACTAAGTTGTTTACATGCACGGCTACACAGCAGCTAGGTGGGTAATGCTCAAATGTTTTGTATCCTGCACATTGAGAACACTGACTGCACACAACAAAATTTTACCGGGACATTGAATCTGGGGCAAAAGCAGGAGAATTGCTCAGCTTGATTGCTCTTTGAAAGAACCTGCACTAACTTTATGAGAAAATTAACCTCGTAAGGCCATAGAACATCTGTTATTTTGCCCTCTTGAGCATCCCTGACTTTAACTGCTCCAGTATTAGTTTTTAGCAATCCAGACCATGGGCATGGAATTTCCTCCCTAAATATCTCTGTCTCACTGCCTCACTTTCCATATTTATGTGGTTCATTGACATTTTATTTGCTAATGTTTTTTGTGACATTTTAAAACATTAAAGATACTGTATAAATACAGGTTGTTGTTATGCTCCTTTTGGAAGAAGATTGAGTTGAATTTTGATTGAGATGTCCAAAGTCATGGGAGATATAGACAGAGTTGATAACAAACTATTCCCATTACTTGAAGTATCAAGCTTAAGAGGACCTCGAGCTAAGGTGTTTAGCAGAACAAATAAAGGCAACTTGAGGAAAATATCTGGTAAACAATGAGTGATAATGATCTGAAGTGTACTACCTGAAAGAGTCATGGAGACAAATTCAATCCTGGCTCTCAAAAGAGAATTGGGTTAGCACCTGGTGGGGGGAGAAAAATTCAGGACAAAAGGCAGGGAAGTGGATCTAGCTGAATTGCTTGCTTTTACAAAGAGCTGAAATGGGTGAAAGGGGCCAAATAGTCTTCTGATAATCTGTAACATTATTTTTCTTTCATTTTTCCATATCCCTCAATTGTCTGCAGGCATGACTGTTCAGTGCATTAAATTTAGATAAAAGAAATGTAAAGTTAAATAATGGGTGGAATTTTTAAGCCCTGCCAGAATGGAATGGATGGGACGTGGTCAAACATAATGGTGCCTTTTACTTAAAGATTTCAAACAAATGTTGGAGAGAGGAGAATTTCTCGCTGAGGCACTGTTTCTAGCTTTCTAACACAGCCTATCAGTGTTACAAGTGGGAAGCTCTCTGATTGGCCCTCCACCGTTGAGAGCTCTTAATTACGCAGCGAAGTTGTCTCCCTTGCAAGTAAGAGGCCATCACCACGAAAATTCCAGAACTGTAGCTGTTTCCATCAGAAACAAGATCTGAAAGCAGTCTCAAATCATGTTACCTGACCCCAGAGACAAAATTCCAGCCTATATGTGTAAACGTTAAAGAAGTCCCTTGGACAGTAAAATAAAACTAATTCTTAAAAGTCACTAAAAAGTTTCAAATGCTAAATGCACATCTAATATATTAAAACTTGCTTAATGAAAGATAGTGAACTTTAGATTTAACGCAGAAGGAAATAAAAGCAAATCAAGAGTTTTATATATATATATATATATATTTAGCCATTCAGTCAGGTGAGTGTGGTAGATAGAACCACCAACTGCAACTAAGCAATGAACTACTGTAAATTATTATGCTATAACATTCAGGAATGAGCTTTAGAAACAAATGTTAACACGCTGTGCAAGCTCCAGTTAGTCAATTCTTCCTAAAAGCTGATTCAGCTAACAGCCAATTTCAGACTCATTCCTCACTGCATGAAGTCAAAGGTCAGCCTATGTCCATAATTACTCTGAAAAAATTCTGCTGAGACATCTCCTCTCACAAGCAGTCAGCACCAAAATGAAACACAAGGAGGTAGATGTTCCTCTGTTTGAAAAAAAACACTTTTTGGTCGTATTTATGACAAATTTTCAGGACCAAAGTTGGTAAGTCAATGGTATCTGCAAGAGGGGAACAATATTGGGAGAGGGGTCAGAATAGGGACTCTGAAAGTTTACTCCAATTTTCAGAAAAATATTCCAATTGCATTGTTTAAAGGGTGACAAACTCATATTGCAAAAATCACAATTTTTTTAATTGCTCCCAACTTTACACTATCATGTTGAAAGAGCTGCATTTATATAGTACCTTTTACACCCTCAATGTTCTGATGTGTTTTACAGCAGGTGAGTTAATTTTGAACCATTAGCATGATTGTTTTTTCGGCAAACACAGTAGATGACCTGCATTTAGCAGGTGACACAAAGAGGAATAAGATAAATAACAACAAATACATTTGGTGGGATAAACTGAAAGATTAATATTGGTCAGCATACTGAGGGCTCTTCATTCCAGGTGGTACTGAAAGCGCCTCAATTTGATACTCCATTAGAAAGATATTGCCCCCGGCAGTGCTCCCTTGGTGCTGCACTGAAGTTTCACTTTTTTACAATGAGATCAGTTAGTTGATAGAAATTTAAATGCACAATCTACCGATTCAGAAATGAAAATGTTCCCAATAAATCAGCCTGACTCATGAAAAATTGCGTGACATCCCCATAATAACACAGGTTAAACTTTCTGCATTCAATTTCAATTGGCTAAGTGAAAATACAATTTGTTTTATCTATAAGGGCAACACCCTGGTCTAAATTGTAGGTTTGCATTGCCAGTGATCTCATTACTTTAGCTGGACAACATCTAAAGAGGTGATAAGCAAAGAATGCAGTGTGAACTTAATAAGTAACAGTTTTGTTTGTGGTTATTCGCTTGAATACGTAAATATCTGTACTAAATAACTAAAGTTTTGAAGCCACAGACTTAGGACTCACTCTGAAAAAGTGATGAGACCCAAAAGATAAGTTTACCAAAGCCACCTCCAAAGCATTTTCATAAAAATAATGCTTGCAAATGGAATGACCGTACCAATAGCTACTTTGGAATAGCAATTATGTACAGGGAATGCAGCCATAGTGTCCAAAAAGGTTCAAGTTTCAGCATTTAGGCTGGAGAAGGCAACAGCGAAATAACCCACCAAACTTTAGTGCAGCATAACACACTGCAGCACCCTGGAACTGCGCAAAGCTGAAGAAGAACATCTCTACAGCGTCTTTAAAAACAACAGTTACCCAAAAAACATAGTCCGCCAGTACTTACTTGACAGACAACAACAGTAAGACACAGCGTACCCAAATACACAAGTCACCCTGTCATACATCTAAAAAATATCAGAGATGACCACCAGACTATTCTAACCATGAGGAATCATGGTAGCACACAAACCCACAGCTACACTGCGACAACTACTGACAAGAACAAAGGATCCCATACCCACAACTAACAGGACCGATGTTAAATATAAAATCCCATGTAAGGACTGCCACAGACACCACACTAGACAGACCAGGAGAAAACTAGCTATCAGGGTACATGAGCACGAACTAGCTACCAAGAGGCACGACCAATTATCACTTATTTCCATAAGCTCGAACAAAGAAGGCCACCAATTCGACTGGGAAAATGAAACCATCCTAGGACATGCCAACCAACGGCACGCACAGGAATTCCTAGAGGCCTGGTACGCAACCCAGAACTCTATTAACAAACATGTAGAAATAGACCCCACATACCTATCACAATGAAGCAGAACCAGAAATGAGGTCAACCACCACATCAAACTGGACCAAATAAATAACAAGCAGGATAGCCCGACAATGCTTCATCGGAGGTGCACTGATGATGTTACCTAGTACGGTGACAAGATGTCTGCCAACCAACCTACCAGCTCAGCAAGCAAATCAACAACCAAAGTACAGCACTTCCCAAGCTTTTACCCACTTCACTGTGACCACATGGAGGTTCAAAAATTTTGTCATCCTTTGGTGGAGCTAAGAGATTAGGTGATATGGGATATAAGGCCTGTGAGAGCTGGTTGGTGGATGGGGTGGTGAGCAAATATTTTTGCCAGCTGCCCTGGAGATCCCAAAACCAAAATTTCAGCTCGCAACCCCACTTGGGTCCCGACTACCACTTTTAGAAACCCCGCTTTAGCACTTGTTTAACCAAAAGTCTAAAAATCTTCCTACAGAAAAATAATTGTTCTGTTCAAGAGTTTGGGAAATTAAGCTCCATTCCCTGCAGCAAAGGGTGAATTCAAGCTGAGTTAGTCATTAGCCTAACATTCACAAGTAACATTGCTGACAGCATGCTGTCTTTTCACTGGCAATGCTGTCAGTGCAAACTGCTGTTTCTCATTTCATATGTAAATAAAAGTAAGAGAATCACTATTGATTGCTAAACAAGTCTCTTTGGCCCACGGAGAAGTTCAACAAGCATGTAATTATGTTTACATTTTAACTAGTAGAAAATACCTCTTGTGTGCTATTTTTTAAATTAACAGTAACCAATTAAGAGTAATTTCTGATTTTTTGGCTATGTATCATCTTGAGTATGTAAGACAGTAAATCATTCAGGGAAAGCAATGAATAAAGTCATTAATGAACAAAAATCTAACTCCAAGATTCAGGTCAATGTCTGGATAGATGACAACAGCTACTAAGTAGAAAATGCAGGTCCAAGCTCCAAACCAAACAAAATAGGTCCTGGCAAAATGGGAAAGACTGGGCTTTTTCTTAAACAATGTTACATTCAGATTTTCAAAGTTTTATTTCATTGCCATTTTCCTGCTGTTTTACACTAGGATGTATAAACAAAGTTCACATCTTTTGGCATCAGGCAGAGCAACAGAAATATGTGAATACCATGGTCTTAAATGGGCTTTTGAAACATTTCAAAAGTCTGCCATCCATAAATTGAAGTTGGATTTATGCCAATAAGTGAGAAACAGCAAATGTTGGAAATCTGAATGAAAGAAAGAAAATGCTGCAAGTTCATTAGCATTTAAAAAGAGAAAGGGTAGTTTAATGTTTCAGGTCTAGAATTCTGACAAAGGATCTACACTCCAAATGTCAACCTACCTTTTCTCTGTTTAAATCTTGCTGCATTTTTTCAGCATTTTCTGTTTTCATTTTACAATCTTCCATTTTACATTTTGAAATACCTGCAAAATCAGTTTCCAATGTTTGTCTTTTGTTTGAAGTATCACAATAGGGTTACAGATCTGTTTTTGGAAAGGTATGAAAAGTCCAAAGAGCTATTAAGAAGAGGAAATGATTTATTTCTACATTTTTTGTGAACAGGTCAATAATTTTGACTATATTGATTTTAAAATATAAATTTCTTTAATGAAGATTGATCATTCAAAGAACTGAGTTAAAATCTCAACTATTTAAAGGCATAATATATAACTGGCCTAAATAGGCAGTACTCTCTCATTAGCTGCATAAATGGCCTTAAACATGGGGAATCAATGGTACCATAAAATGTGGAGCTGTTGCTGTGTTATTGAACAATGAGAGACAATTTGAGTGAGTAAACATGTAGACCAGATCCCACTGTAAATAGAAATCAAGTGCACACAAAAATCCAGCATAGTTGATATAAAACTGAGAAAAATGATGGGTGCACATGGAGGTTATATTCTGAATTGCAGCCATTGAAAATAAAGTATAAAATTGCATTAAGAACAGTGTCGGTTCCCAAACAATCAGATGAACAGCCCCATACTACAGCACATTCCACACTTTTTCCTTTCAATTTCTTCCCCATTCCCATTGTCTTTCTGTCCCTTCCTGAAATCAATGATGTATGCTAGACACAATTACATGAGTGTTGTAATGCTTCAGTACCTCAGTAAAATGAACAATGGTGTGAGTACATTGTTTAACCATGGGGGCCATGCCCTATTTAGCAGGCGTTGCCAGATAGCAGTCAATAGTGAGATCTCCAGTTGATGCTTCTCCTCACTAACCCAGACATACTAAAAACGAACCGCACTGAGATCACATAAATGCACTTTTACCATCGGAGCAAGTCTCTGGAGAACATTTGCTTTCGTGGAAACCTCTGACTTAAGAGCAGCTTTTAATAAATTGTGCTGCTGGGAAGAAAATATTAACAGGTGTTTGCAGTCCCTCAATGATGCTAAAAAAGGCACTTTTCTGTTAAGTGAATGTCATTCATTTGTATTCTTACATTCTTAACATTAAGGTCTGGTGTCAGAAAACCCATCACTTTGAGAACTACTGTCAGGCAGTCACTTATAGTGAAACATGTGAAGCAGATTTGTCTCTTTGTAAAAAGAAAATCCCAGGTCTCAAGCTTCCAAAGAGCTTTAATTGGAACACTGCAAAAACGTAATTAGCTTGTGATTCTCTCTTAGAATACTGCCCTCCCAGGGTACCACATGACAATGTAAAATGCCTAACTCATAATTAGTTGTGACAAACATAAAACAAAACAAAAACAGCAGAATCATGAGAGAGTCGCACAAGTTTCTAAGAGTCATTTGCTGACTTTTAAATTTGAGACTTTGACTTGTAAGAGAATTGTAGTGAACTCATGATAGATTCAATTCAGTGAATTATAAAGGCCAGAATCAAACAGGATATACTTATGCTATTTCAACACTCGCAGTTTAGAGCTATGCAAATTTTTGTTTAGTTGCATCTGTACGCCAGAAATAACACAATGCCTGAATTGCAGGAGTGGCAATCAATGTCACATTCTCACTCCCACTCCTAGACTTTTCCACTGCAAACTGGTTCCATATTTCAGAAATGCAGAACATACCTGATCATGAAGTTCTTTGTACCATGGCATTATCTAGGGAAGCAAAGGTATGTGTCTGTTTGCGCTACAAGCTGCTGTATGTTGGTGAGTTATCAGTCACTAATGCTGATAAGCTTTAGCATATTTGAACAGATTTTTAGTTTGTTAGTGAATGAGTGTGGAAGATTATTGGGCAGGATGACAGCAGGTAGAGTGGCTGGTGGGTAAGGTGGCAGACTGGCAAGTGGGTAGAGTAGAAGCTTGATAGGATGGCAGGGTGGTGAGGTTAGGTCAGTTGAGTCAAGAGGTTGAGGGGGTAGTCAGAAGAGAATTGGAGTGGTGGGGAGGCAATGGATCAAGGAGGAGTTTAAGTTGAGGAGGTTGGGTTGAGAGTGTGGGGAGTTGCAAGTTTAGTTGGACAGTGTTACAATATTACAGAGGCTCAGGTGAGATTCAGAATGCCAGTGGGTGGTCAGGGGGTATTGGGTCAAAGAGGAAAACCAGACGATCATGGGAGTCAGGGGTTGTGTGAGGGAAAGTCAATTGTATGTTACCAAAGAATGAGACACAGCTTTACTCTCTCTTTCCTGAATGGATATCCAATAAGTATGTCAAATCTTTCACAAATATACAACTCTGCTGAGGAGGAGAAAAAGGAAGAAGGAATAAGGCTACCAGCCATAATCAATTTATCTGATTGTGGCACCAATGAATAGCACCACACATCTTCTTATCTTCCCTCTATCTACTACAGCATCCCTTGGTCCCATTTCTAAAATAAAAGCCACCACAAATCAAACACACCAAACAATACTTTAAAATGAATCATTGCTAAGATGCACACAAAATGAATTAATCATTCTTCTGTATTCACTTCGTTCTGTGTGACTTTGCCTGTCCTAATGTTGATATGCACTGCTATCCTAGTAGCTGCAACATGGTGGAGGAAGATCGCTGATTCTCAGAAGAGAAAAGTGGAGAGGATTCATTGGTTGACCTTGAATAGCTTTCACCCTAGAGGTCCTAACTTTATAACTGCATAAGGAGCCTAGGCTGGCTGACCCACAGGAAACAGCAAGGAGATTGGCAGAATGGCACTCTAAGGAGGATCACTCTAACTTTGATAGACGAAAAGAGGTCTGTATTCCCTACAGCTGATGATACTTCCCTGGGGCAAACCTTAAAATCTCTGGCAACGTGGTGGAGGACAGATTGCTGGGCTACCCAATGCTGGCGGCTATGAGTGTGCAAGCGAGTGATAGTGTTTCTACTTCATGACTCTTTTCCTGCTCTTTCTCTTCCACACCACTGCTTCAACAGGTGGCTGCTCTTGAGAAACCAAGAGGAAAATATATTAGAAGTACATGCTCATATCATCTCCAGCTTATAAATTAGAATATACTGGGAAATGAGGGAGGAAGTGGGATGTGAGCTGCACATCTTTCAGCGTGACATTCTCCATTCTCAAATTTACTGATGTTGTGACCCGAAGTGATAGTGCCTTTAATGCTTTTACATGGTAATGTGCATCTAGGTGGACACTGATTGGAGACTGTCAGTACATTTCACCTTAAGGTTAGCTGGAGAAAGAGACTTTCATGTTGAGTTGTTTCAATTTGAACTTTGCATAAGAAAGATCAGTTTTAACCCCAGTTCACCCTTTGAAAATATAAACGTGTTACAGAAGGCTGAAAAACATTGTTTTAAATAGCCATTATTTGCTTTTTATAACATTAACTGGCTAGTAGATAAACCTAGATTAAGTATTTTCTTGTTAACCCATTTGAAAAAGAACACAACTTCTGTTACTTTAATCAATTATGATTAATTTGCCAATTTATATTGTCAAGGTCAATTTCAAAAGATTGGAATGTTATGAACTTGAAATCAGGCTGTTTTGTGTTTTACTCTGCTTAAGAGTATAATGAAAACAAATCTTCTTTTAGTTCTATAGGTATTAACATGTAAAACCAAAATTCTGTAGATTGTACATCACATTTAAATATGTCTTAGCACCAAAAGAGAACAGAGTAGAACATGCTTCATGATTCTATACTATTTTTGTAATATCCATCAACCTATCCTCAATAATACCCTCAAACAATATTAAAACATAATAAATGTTAAACAGTCAAGAATTACAGAAGAAAATGAGAAAACATACCAAAATTTACTGATTGAACCTTGCTACACATGCATTAACTTTCACCTGCATAGATCTCAGCAGCTTTGGCATTGCCTTAAAACTACACACAAAAGCAAAGCCACTTCAAAAGTAATTAACTGGGTGCAAAAGGCTTTTGAATACTCTGAGGATGTGCATGGTATGGTTTAAATGTTTATTCATCCTTCTTGATATCTATACTCACTGGGAAATATATTATAGAAGCTAGCCAGTTTGTATTTACATGTGAACAAATTACACTTCAGTCATGAGTGATCTGACCTTCCACATACACTTTGTTGGACCCATGGTCCCTGCAGCTGCTGCTACTTCCAGTTACTCCGCCCAGGAGATCTGCTATCATAATATGCCATGCTTGTCTATCTTGCACTGCCATTAAAATAAAAACCAAAAGAACTGCAAATGCTGTAAATCAGAATCAAAAACAGAAATTACTGGAAAAGCTCAGCAGGCCTGGCAGCATCTGTGGAGAGAAAGCAGAGTGAACTTTTTGCTTTGAGTGACCCTTCCTCAGAACTTCCATAAAATAGCTCATCTACAACAACAGTGAAATCTGCCATCCAGTTACATCTAGGGTTGGTCACTCTTTCAGCTATCCTCGACTTTATCCTCTAGAAGAGTCTTTGCAACTTTTCAGCTGTGCTAAAATGACTAAAATACTGGCATTTTCTTTTCTGGATGTTCATTTTACAGTTCTCTTTTTTCTCTCTGCCAATGTTAAACAGCTCTTCCTACAGAGAGAAAACAGGGAATTATAGATCGGATAACCTGATACCAGTAGTGGGGAAATGCTAAAATTCATTATAAAGGATCTAATAACAGAGCACTCGAAAAACAGGATCAGACATAGTCAGGATGGATTTAGGGAAAGAGAAATAATGTTTCACAAATCTACTGGAACTTTTCAAGTATGAAATTAATAGAGTTGATAAGGAAGAGCCAGTGGATGTCGTTTACTTGGACTTTTTGAAGGCATTCAATAAGGTCCCATGTAAGAGATTAGCATACAAAATTAAAATGCATGGGACTGCAGGAAGTGTACTGACATGGACAGAGAACTGATGGGCAGACCAGAGACAAACAAAATAATAAATGGGACATTTCTGAGTGACAGGCAGTGATTAGTGATGTTACATATAGACTAGTGCTTGGAGTCCAGAAAAAAAAAGAAAAAAACAAGGAATAAAAAGAAGAAAAGGAAAAAAACAGAAAAATTACAAAATATGTTCATGTTTGATAGGGGAATGAAATACAGAAATTCCAAGTTTGTAGCCACCATAACTGGGTGGAAGAGTGAGCTTTGAGGAGGATGCAGATGCAATATAATGTAGGTGAATGTGAGACTATCCACTTTGGTAGCAAAAACAGGAAGGCAGATTATCATCTGAATAGCAATGGATTGAGAAAGGAGATATGCAATGATACCTGAGTGTCCTTGTAGATCAGTCACTGACAGTGGGCATGCAGGTGCAGCAGACAGTGAATAAGGTAAATGGTAGGTTGGTCTTCATAGCAAGAGGATTCCGGTACAGAAACAAGGATGTCTTGCTGCAACTCTATAAGGCATTGATAAGACCAACACCTGGAGTACTGTGTGCTGTTTTGGCGTCATTATCTGAGGAAGGATGTTCTGGCTATGCAGGGTGTACAACAAAAGTTTACCAGTCTGATTCCAGGGATGGCAGAACTGACATATCAAGAGAGACTATATTCTCCAGAGTTTAGATGAGAAAAGGGGGATCTCATAGAAACTTATAAAATTCTAACAGAACTGGACAGGATGAATGCAGGAAGGATGTTTCCAATGACTGTGGAGTTCAGAATCAGAGATCACAGTCTAAGAATAAGGGGTAGGCCATTTAGAACTGAGATAGGAAAAATTTCTTTACCCAGAGAGTGGTCAGTCTGTGGAATTCTTTGCCACAGAAAGCAGTCACAGGCCAAACCATTGAATGTTTCCATGAAGGACTTAGATATAGTTTTTAGGACTAAGCGGATCAAAGGGTATGGCAACGTGTGTTGGATGATCAGCCACGATCAGATTGAATGTATTAAACGACCTAATCTTGCTCCTATTTTCTATGTTTCTGTGTTTTATTTGTCTTATGTCCCATATAAGGAAAGGTCATAGTATCCACTAAAAATACCGCTATTTTTTCTGTAGATTTTTACTTATTATCTAAGATTCTGAAGCATACAGGAAAGTGAATTAAAAGCAACATCTTGTGTGTTTCCTTTTCTTGTTACAAGCTTGAGTTTTCTTCATTTTAACATATCTTTCATAGAACGCAGAACTGTACAGCACAGGAACGGCCCTTCTGGCCCACAACATTGTGATGGAAATGATGCCAAATGAAACTAATCTCTCCATTCCTTGCATATTCGTGTGCTTATCTAAAAGTCCCTTAAATGCCCTTATTGTATCTGCCTCCACCACCATCCCTGGCAGTGCATTCCAGACCTACCACTCTCTGTTTAAAAAACTTGCCCTTCACATTTTCTTTGAACTTTCCCCCTCTTACCTTAAATGCATGCCTCCTAGTATTAGACGTTTCAACTCTGGGAAAAAGATTCTGACTGTCAACCCTATCTATGCATCTCATAATTTTATAAACTTCTATTAAGTCTCTCCTCAGTGTCCTCTACGCAAGAGAAAACAACCCAGGTTTTTCTAGTCTCTCCTTATAGCTCATACCCTCTAATCCAGGCAACATCCTGGTAAACCACTTCTGCACCCTTCCAAGGCCTTCACATCCTTCCTGTAATGTGGCGACCAGAACTGAATGCAATACTCTAAGAGTGGTCTAACCAAAAATGACATCCTGATTCTTGTGCTCAATTCCCCGACCAATAAAGGCAAGCATGATATACTCCTTCATTACCATCCTATCTCCTTGCACAGCTACTTTCAGGGGGCTATAGACTTGAATCTCAAGATCCTTCTGTAATCACTGCTGTTCAGAATCCTACCATTTACTGTATACTTTTCCTTAACTTTGACCTCCCAAAGCACAGCACCTCACACTTACCGGATTAAACTCCATCTGCTATTTCTCCGCCTGTACCTACAACTGATCTATATCTTCTTTGACAACCTTCTATACTATCCACAACTCCCCTGATCTTTGTGTCATCTACAAACTTACTAACTCCCCCATCTACATTTTCATCTAAGTCAGATATATATATCACAAACAGCAGAGATCCAAGTACGGATTCCTGTGGAACACCAATAGTCATGGTCCTCCAGGCTGAAAAACACCCTTCCACCACTACCCTCTGCCTTTTATGGGCAAGCCAATTCTGAATCCACATGGCCAAGTTACCATCAATCTCATGCATTTTAATCTTTGGGATAAGCCCACCACGAGGGACCTTGTTGAAAGCCTTACTGAAATCCACGTAACCAACATCTACTGATCTACCCTTTATCGATCGCCTTCGTCACCTCATTGAAAAATTCAATCAAGTTAATAAGACATGATCTGCCCTGCACAAAGCCATGCTGAATGTCCCTAATTAGGCCGTGCTCCCCCTAATGTGCATAAATCCTATCTCTAAGAATTCTATCCAAAAGCTTCCCAATAACTGATGTGAGACTTACCGGTCATTAGTTTCCTAGATTATCCCTATTTCCCTTCTTGAACAGAGAAACAACATTAGCTACTTGCCAGTCCTCCAGGATCTCTCCAGTGGCTAATGAGGATACAAAGATCGTGGACAAGGCCCCAGCAATCTCCTGTCTTGCCTCTCTTAATAACCTAAGGTAGATACCATCAGGTCCTAAGGACTTTTCTACCCTAATTAATTATTCTAACCATCTTTATCCTTCTTCTAACTTCTGCATCGCTCCTGCCATTTTTTTACTGTCATTTGTCCTAATTAGATTTACATATCTATTTGTTCCAGTGTGATGCCATCCACTACAAACTTCACTGTAGTTCCTGCTCTTATATTCCTTCTAAGTATCAAGTTTCTGACCTTTTGATATGGATACTCAGTCCATAGTCTAAAGTTCTAATATTTTACTTTGTCTATAATAATTTGTAAAGCCATTGCACTATAAGATGGTTAATTGATAGATTAAAAATATCCAGCATCAAACAACTGTATCTTCAATTGGACCTCATTTTCATGTTAATATACACTTTTTGGCTCCTCAGATGAAAAAAAAACACTTGTAACATTTTTATAAAAGCAATTAGAGAAAAAAAAAACAAAGAGATAACGAAAAGTAAAGTTATTAAAGGGGCCCCTTGCCTATTTTCCAAAATATAAAATGAAATTCCTGAAAAATCAGGAGATATTTTAGATCTGTAAGGATATTTAGTGACTGAGATAGAAATTTGGTTTGGAATAGGAAAGCGAGTTTTGGATGAGTTGAAAGGGTAAATTTTCCAATCCTCATTTTCTAACCCTAACCTTATTATTACTAAGCTACCTTGAGCCACATTGCAACATTAAGGTTTGCAATGCCAGGCAGGATTCCTCCACAAACTAAGAAAAAAAGGACACCTTGAAGTCATAAGAAAGCCAAGTGTACAAATAGCTTGAGGAGATACCTAAAGATGACTTCCTGCCAAGGCTGTTTAGGTACAAAAATTTTTTTACGGATAACAGAGTCAGGTATTACTCAAACTCTTAACAACTAATTAACCTTATCCTGTCTCTTTGGGATTAAGACTTGGGATGAGAGCCACACTCCTTCCCTTTCTTCCGATCCTGTGCTCTGAACTCCTCACAACCTGCACAATACTTACTATGGCCTGGGTCGTCTGAGAACATTGCTGGCTGGGTTGGATGTGTCCTTCCAAATAGCAGCCATGGCCTTTTCACTTGTGCTGAGCACAAGAGATGCTGGCTCCTAATTGGCCAGCAGCTCTCACTAGGCAGGAATTCCACTCCCAAAGTCGTGATTCCAGGGCACAACCTGCAGGAGCCTCAGCACTGACTGACTCACATCCGGTTTAGTGAGCCTTTCTAAAAAAGAAGGCACTGTGGATTTCTCCCTAGCTCTCCAGCCAGCAGGTGAGACCCCGATTCCATAAGATTCCACCCTAGGTCTTCAAGAAAAAAGTCCTTCCCTCATTAGAAATATTATTCCACTGAAACAGAAAACTGAAGGAAACCCAAGGTATTAGGATGTACGACTTTTCTTTTGGCAAACATGCCCAGTGCAAACATTAACAAAGTCCTTAATGCGTGTCTGTTTAAGATTTGATCAGTCCCTTCAAAAATAGATAAAAACATGACCCAGATCAGCAAATTTCAGGAACTGAGCAAAACACTTTCTAGTCTACATACCTTAATGCAGCAACTGGATGGTTACAAGGTTACTTATGTTTTTAATAGATGTTAATCACTATTAATCATCAAACCCATCAAAAGCAATTTGAAGACTGTTCTGCTCTAGCTTTTAAAGAGAGCTGATAAATCTACCGGTTCTCAAAGGCCCTAGAAATTACGCCTGACCACATTTGGTTGTACTTATTGTTATCATGCAATAAACTGCCTTGTTATCTAAGAACAGTGCCTCTTCTGTAGATACTCTATGTTGATGTATACGCTACTATTATCATTATATAGCCCCCTCAAGATAAAGCAAAGACAAAAGAAGATTGGTAGCAGTGAACTATGTCACAACCCTTACTGAGTACTACATTCTGGTAAAATGGCAAACACCCCAGGTACTAGGAGTGGATACGTTCTATGCATGCCATACCTGCTTAAACTTCATTTTAGTGTTAACAATTTTTGAAAGCTTCACCCCAACCTATCCCTGAAACCTCTACAAGCCTCATTTTCCCCAATATTTTAGGTCCTCCTCTAGCTTGTTCTGTCTATCTCCCTCTATTTCTTCTACCATTTGCAGTCACACCATCAGCAATGTCAACCTAACATTCTAGAATTCCACCCCGAACCTTTCCACACTCCATTACCCTTCCCTCTTATTAGATGCTTATTAAAACCCAGCTCTTTGACCAACCTTTCAGACACCCCTCCTAAAACCTTCCCTTGGACATATTATCGATTTCGGTCTGCTAATATTCCTGCAAAATACTTTGAAAAACTTTCTAATAATGTGTTCCATAAATCTAAGTTATTGTTATCCCTGAACAAGGAGATTGCTTATTTATGTTAAATATCTAGTGTATGTCAGCACTTCTACTTAGTCTCATTTTTATAACTGTATTTAGCACTGAAGCATATACAATCTAAGGTCTATGCATAAATGATAGCTAATGTAATTAGAGTCTCTAACCAAAAGGTGGGATCTAGAGAATATTCCTGATGTTTCTCCCAATTTTGTGTATATAAAGAAGATGTATATCCTACAAAATGGCTTTGACATTATCACAGACAATTTACTAGTAAGCAAATGTTTGACTTGGCTGAACTCAATTTAAAACGTGCTTGCATAGCTTTTCTAATATGTTACATTTTTGTTAATCTTTGCTTTAATTAATGCTTCGTCAGCCAAAAGAAAATGCTATTTAGAGCAGACAGTTACCTTTTAATGGGAACACAGAACCCGGGTAAACAATTAGCTAACATTCTCATAACTTTTGTCTTGTCATATGGCAAATGAAACCTTCTCTGACTTTTTCAGAACTATGGTCTCCTTATTCAAGAAATAAAGTAAAAGTACTAGAAACAGTTCTTAGACACAAAGTGCTCATTTCTTCCCCATCCCTGTATAAGCACTTTAATCTCTATAACATTTAGTGTGGCTGACTGATTGCTTCCTGATGATATTTATTGCTCCATCTGAAAGATGGATTTATAGGTATAATCTGTTAATTTCAGGAATCACCTTATAGAGCATTTATTTATTTGATAACTTTAAACATCCTGACTCTCGTGGTAATATTATTAGCACTAACAGGCAAATTGAAAAATGTTATTGAATTCACCTTCTCATATTGTCATGTTGGAAGCTGATCTCATAAACTATGTTTTGAAATCAATTGTGCTAATACTTTTTGCAAGTGACTCAGGTTAATAGCTCTTTCCAAAAGCCATCCATTATTTCTGTTTTAGTTACTACTCTGTCCCTTGAGCAAGAGACAACACTATCGAAGTATACTATAATGTAGCAATCTGAAAATGGCATAGCACAGACCCATTCTAAACACAAACATGAATTCGTAGTCGGAGTAAGCCATTTGGCCCTTCTAACTCCACCATTCAGTAAGATCATGGCTAATTGATTGTGGCCTCATCTCCACTCCCCTCCCTATCTGCAATGACTTTAACTCCCTTTGTTAGTCAAGAACCTATGTACCTCACTCTTAGAAGTGCTTACTGACCCCACCTTCACTATTCTGAGGGGAAGAGATTTCCAAAAATGCACAAGTTGCTGATAGAGAAAAAAAAATCCTCAGCTTCATTTTAAATGGGAGACTGCTTATTTTTAAAAATCCCAGTTCTAGTCTCTGTCACGAGGTGAAATATCTTTCAGCATCCACCTGGTCAAGTACCCTCAAGATTTTCATTCTTCTAAATTCCTTTGGATACAGATACAACAATTCCTCAAAAGATAACTTTCTACGTCCCAGATTTTATTTTTAGTTCATTCAGAGGATGAGGGTGTCACTGGCCAGGCAGCATTTATTGCCTATCCCTAATTGCCCAGAGGGCAGTTAAGTGTCAACCACATTGCTGTGGGTCTGGAGTCACATGTAGGCCAGACCAGGTAAGGATGGCAGTTTCCTTCCCTAAAGGACATTAGTGAACCAGGTGGGTTTTTCCTGACAATCGACAATGAATTTATGGTCATCATTAGACTCTTCATTCCAGATATTTATTGAATTCAAATTCCACCATCTGCCATGGCAGGATTCAAACCTGGGTCCCCAGGATGTTATCAGAATCTCCAGATTAACAATACAGCGATAATACCATTAGGCCATTGCCTCTCCCAACTGGTAGCCCAGATATCTGTTGAGCAAACCTTCTCTGAGCGTCTCCCATTTAAAATGAAGATGAGGAATTTCTTTTCTGTCTACTTTTGGAAATCTCTTCCCTGAGAGTAGTGAAAGTGGGGTCATTAAGGACTTCTAAGAGTGAGATGGTTAGGTTCCTGACTTACAAAGTGTTATAAAGTGGAGGTTATCCAACTTCCCTGAGAACTAAAACCGAAACATCCAAAAAGGAGCACCTCACCCCTTAATCTGTGAAAGGAGTGTGAAAAGTGGTGTAACCTGCTTTTCAGCAACTTCTAGTGGTTAAATAAAATAAATCACTCACCATTACTTCAAAATCAACAAGTAACAAATTATTTATCTAACTGTAACAGTGAACAAATTAACTATACTATTAATAAACTGAATAAATCCCTTCAAATTACTAACTATTCCCAAATATAGCAAGATTCTAATGGTATGCTGTTCCAATAAGTACAAGTCCCGCATTTTTATAAAACAAGAATTTAGTCTCTCAAAATTACAGCCAGGTTACATATCTTCCAGAATGTTCTGTGCCTTCTCTATTGATTCTTCTGCCAGGACTATTAACTAGTTGTGCCATTGGTACTGTTGTTATTTAGATGGTGCTTCCTCTCACACATAGAGGAGGCTGTGAGAGCCAGCAATTCTCTCTTGAGGTAAGGGCTGTTAGCTCTGGCAGATGGCAGTTAGCTCTGGGGCTTTGTCCAACTGCCCCCTTCATTTTATAGGAATGAGGTTGAGGATCATATCAGCCATGATTGGATGGCTGAGCAGACTCGATAAGATAATTGTGCTCCTATGTCTTACGGCTTTGTGGAATAACAGAATGTTTAAGGTGCTGAATGTGTTGCCAAGAAAGCAGACTGCTTTGTCTTTGATGGTGTTCAGCTTCCTGAATACTCTTGTAGCTGCAAGTGATGGACTTTAGGAAGTCACTTTCTCAGTTACTCACCACAGCATTCCCATCCTCTGACTTGCTTTTGCAAACACAATATTTATATGGGTGATCGAATTCAGGTTTTGGTCAAGATGTTGCTAGTAGGTGATTCGATGATGGTTAAGCCACTGAACGTTAAGAGCAAGATGACTGAATCTCTTCACACTGAAGATGGCGATTGCTTTGCCATGCATGTTGCTTACCATTTATTAGCCCAAATGTGGATATTGTCCAGATCTTTCTACATATGGAAATGTCTCAGTATCTGAGGTGTCACAAATGGTAAAAATACTGGGTATGGTCACTAATGATTGCACACTCTGATGTCATGATTGATGAAGGTCATTGTTGAAGGTGAAGAATGTTAGGCTAGTATCCTACCTGAAGAATTCCTGCAGTGAAGTCTTAGGACTGAGATGATTGACCTCCAGCAACCATGACCATCTTTTGCTGCTCAGTTTGACTGAATCAGCAGAGAGATTTCCTTGAATCCTATTGACTCATTTTTGTTTTGTGCCACATTTAGTTAAATGCTGCCTTGTGTCAAGGGGTTTTACTTGACCTCCGGAGTTCAGCTTTTGTGTCTGTCTTTGTACTAGACAGTAATGGGTCAGAAGCTAAATGGCCCTGATGGAACCCAGCCTGAGTATCAGTGAGCAAGCTATTACTGGGCAAGTGGTTCTTGGTAGCATTGTCAACAACACCTTCCATCGCCTTGTTGATCATTGAGAGTGGATTAGACCATAAGATACAGCAGCAGAATAAGGCCACTTTAGCCCATCAAGGCTGCTCCACTATTCAACGGCAGCATGTTGATATGGGTCTCAACCCCATTCTCCTGCCTTTGATCTTTTACTTATCAAGAACCTATCTATCTCTGTCTTAAAAACACTCAATGATTTGGCCTCCACAGCATTCTGTGGCAATAGGTTCCACAGATTCATCGCTGTTCCCGCTTTGGTTGGAAAAATTCTTCCGCATCTCAGATAAAGGAATCTTCCCTTCTCTCTGAGGCTGTGGTCCTGGGTCCTAGTCTCTCCTACTTGTGGAAACATCTTTTCCATGTCGACTCTATCCAGGCCTCTCGGTATTCTATGAGTTTCAATGAGATTCTCGACCCACCCTCTATCAAGTACAGACCCAGAGTCCTCAACTGTTCCTCATATGACAAGCCCTTCATCCCCAGGATCATTCATCTAAACCAGCTCCAGACCTCCTCCATGCCAGCTTATCCTTCCTTAGATTTGGGGCCCAAAATTGTTCACAATATTCCAAATGTGATTTGGCCAGAGCTTTGTACTGTCTCAGCAGCATATCCTTGTTTTTGCATTCTGTCCTTCTTGAAATGAATGGTAACATTGCATTTGCTTCCTAACTGCCAAATGAATTTGCATGCTAATGAGAATCCTGAACCAGGACTCCTTGTACTTCAGTCTTCTGAAGCCGTTCTCCATTTAGGAAACATTCTATGGCTTTAATCTTCCTAGTGCATAACGTTATAGTTTCCCACATTGTATTCCATCTACCACTTATTTGCCCATTCTCCTAGCCTATCCAAATTCTTCTGCAGCCTCTCTGCTTCCTCAACTCTACTTGTCCCTCCATTAACCTTGGTATTGTCTGCAAACTTAGCAACAATGGCCTCAGTTCCTTTGTCCAGATCATTAATGTATAATATGAAAAGTTATGGTCACAACACTGACCCCTGAAGAACTCCACTAGTCACTGGCTGCCATCCTGAAAAAGACCCTTTTATCCCCACTCTCCGCCTTATGCTCATCTGCCAATTCTCAATCCATGCCGGTACCTTATTTGTAACACCCCATTAGCTCTTATCTTGTGACTGGCCTCCTGTGCTACACCTGGTCAAAGGCCTTCTGCGAATTCACAACGATCATGTCTATTGACTCTCCTTTGTCTAATTTGTTCGTTACCTTCTCAAAGAATTCCAACAGATTTGTCAGGCATGGTGTCCCCTTGACAAGTACTCCACAATCTCACCCTTAATAATGGACAAATAATTTTACCAGTAACCGAGGTGTATAATTTCCCATCTTCTGCCTCCCTTACTTCATAAACAGGGGTGTTACATCAGCCATTTTGCAGTCCTCTGTGATCCTATCTGACTCCAATGATTCCTGAAATATCACTATCAATTCTTCTACAATCTTCTCAGCTAGCTCCTTTTGATCCTTGGGGTGTAGTCTATCTGTTCCAGGTGGTTTATCCACCTTCAGATTTTTCAGCTTCCCCAGCACCTTCCCTTTAGCGATGGCTACTGCACTCACCTCTACCACCTGACTCTCTTGAAGTTCTGGTATACTGCTGGTGCCTTCCTTTGAGAATACAGATGCAAAATACCTGTTCAGTTTCTCTGCCATTTCTTTGTTACCCACCAGTACTTCTCCAGCAGTCCAATGTCCACCCCTGCCTCTCTCTTTCCTTTAGTATAGCTAATAAAAAACTCTTGCAATCTCTGTTACTAGCTAGATTATTCTCATATTTTATAATTTCTCCCCCCCCCCTTATTGCTTTTTCAGTTGTCCTCTGTTTTTATAAAGGCCTTCCAATGCCCTGGCTTCCCACTCATCTTCACCACACTGCATACTTTTTCTGATGGGGTGGTGCTTGCTTCCATTGGATTTATCCTGCATTTTTTGCACACAGGACATACCTGGGCTACTTTTCACATTGTCAGGTAAATGTCAGTATTGTAGACGTACTGAAACAGCCTGGCCAAGGGCCTAGCAAGTTCTAGAGAACAAGTCTTCATTGCTATTGCTGGAACATTGTCAGGGCACACTGACTTTGCAGTATCCAGTGCCTCCAAACATTTCTTAATATCACATGCAGTGAATCAAATTGGCTGAAGACTGGCAACTGTATTGCTGGTGAACTCAAGAGGAGACTGTGACGAATCATTCACTCAGCATCTCTGGGTACAGATGATTGAAAATACTTCAGTTTTATCCTTTGACTGGTGTGCTGAACTCTCCATAACTGTGAAAGGGGAGACTTCTGAGCCTCATCCCCCTCATTGCTATTTAACTGTCTACATGAATGGATGTGAGCAGGACTATAGAGCTTAAATCTGGTCAATTGCTTATGAAATTAATAAGTTCTCTCTTTGGCATGCTGTTTATGCCATTAGGGAGATAGTCATGCTTTTAAGTACTCTGAAGGTTGACACTTTATTTATTTCAGATATGTCTCAGCATCCAAAATTCATGACTGCAGCAGATGAATTCATCTCCCAACACAAAAAAGTCCCAAAATGCCCAGGAAAATCCATTCATGGGAGTAACCAGCGGGAGAAAAGTCACTCCTCATATGATGAACATGCAGAATTTCTAAGGAACTGATTCTCTACAATTGCTAATTCTCCCTTACATTCTCTTTTGCAGCAAATGCAAAAGAGAAGCAACCTGTGACCAGAGATACAAATAGAAGGTGAGTGACAGCAGTAAACAAGGCACCTAATACCAGACCTAGCAAAGCCATGAGATGTTGTTAGGAGAGTGGGAAGTGAGACTGGTGAGGCTGGAGCCCAGAGAGCAAGACTGGCAAGGAAGGAGGCCCGATGAGCCTAGGCAGCAGTGTAACGTTAGGGAGGCCAAGGGTATGGGGGAAGGTGAAGTTGCGAATGGGGAGTGGTGCTGCAGGGTAGTGAGGTACTGCAAAAAGGTGAAGAGGAGTTGCAAAGGGGGAAAATAATTTTTTAAAAAGGAGTATTCAGTTAACTGGGAAACTGGCAAATTTGAAGCCAGTGAACTAATGGATTCTTTGCAAATGAATGTGGGCTCTAAGGCTGTGGAAGTTCAGGAGCTACTAAATGGGGGAATATATCATGGATGCTATTTAATCAACACTATATCAATTGGATAATTTAATGTTAAGGAGTTTTACTTCATGAGAAATTGCATTTCTGTGTTATCACATCACAAAACATCTCCCATGTTGTGAATTTCTTGAGGTGTAGTGATTGTGTTAGAGGGAATCCTACAATTGTGCAGCTGTGACCCCAGATATGAGTAAAGGTGATTTTGTCGGATTAACAGAGCTGGGTGTTCTGTTCTTGCTTCCAGTTCCGAGGTTGAAGTCAGGCAGTCTACCTGGTTTCATTCCTTCAGACATTTCACTAACACTTAGCTACAATTGAGTGGTTGGTAGGCCATTTCAGAGGTCAGCTAAAAGTCAACCATGTTACTGTGGGTCTAGAATCATCTGTAGACCAGACTGGGTAAGTACAGCAGGTTTCCTTCTCTAAAGGACATAGCGAACCAGATGGGTTTACAGTAATCAACAATGAAGTAAATGGGTATGATATGATTTCCATTTCAAAGACAAGGCTGAAATTTATCCAAGGCTAGGATCTGAATATTCAAAAATTTGAATTTAGGAATGAGAGGCAAAAGGGAAAAGAAGGTGGAGTAGCACAGGTTATGAAAGATGGGATTAAAGTAAATTACTGACAGAGGTTCTTATTTTGTATTGAGAGAAGAACAAGGTGTAGAATCTAGTTGGGTGGAATTAAGTAACAGTGAACAAGGGGCAGCAAACATTGTTTATAGGCCACGAACAGCATGGCATAAATCTAGAAATTACAGGTCACATGGCAAGGGTAATGCAATTATTATAGTTGATTTAACCCCATGTATGGTCTGGGTAAATCTAATGAGCACAAATGCTGTGGAAGGCAAATTTCTAGAATCTGCATTAGATTTTTTTTAATATCATTTATGGGATGTGGGCATGGCTGGCTGAACTGCATTTCCTGTGCATCCCTAGTTGACCTTGAGAAGGTGGTGGTGAGCTGCCTTCTTGAACCGCTGCAGTCCTACTGCTGTGGGTTGACCCACAATGCTATAAGGGAGGGAATTCCAGGATATTGACTCAGTGACCGTAAAGGAACGACAATATATTTCCCAATCAGGATGGTGAGTGACCTGGGGGGGAACTTGAAGGTGCTGCCCTTATCCTTCTAGATGGCCATGGGTTTTTAAAGTTCTGCCTGAGGATCTTTGGTGAATTTCTGCAGTGCATCTTGTAGACAGTACACACTGCTGCTACTGAGAGTCGGTGGTGGAGGAAGTCAATGCTTGTGGATGTGGTGCCAATCAAGCAGGCTCCTTTGACCTAGATAGTGTCAAGCTTCTTGAGTGTTGTTGAAGCTAAACCCATTCAGGCAAGTGAGCGTATTCCATCACAATCCTGAGTGGGGAGTTCAAAACTAGGGGACATATTTTTAAGGTGAGAGGCGAAGGATCTAAGTGGGACCTGAGGAGCAACTTTTTAACAGAGAGGGGAGTTCATATGTGCTACAGGAAATGGTGGATGCAGGTACAGTTACAACATTTAGAAGACATTTGGACAGGTACATAAATAGGAAGGGTTTAGAAGGATAGCGGTCAAATGGGACTAGTTCAGATTGGAAAACTTGATCAGCACGGACAAGTTGCACCAAAGGGTCTGTTTCTCTGCTCTATGACTCTGTGACTAAGTTGTCCAGTTTGGTAGGAAGGAGAGATGTGCTGAACATTTATTAAAAGCTGAGTGATTAGTAAGTGTTGATGTCCAGAAGGACCTAGCTGTCATTGTTCATAAGACTCTGCATGCTGTATCTGCACCTTCGCTTTATTTTAATCATTCATGGGAGGAGGGTGTCATTGGCCAGGCCAGCATTTATTGCCCATCACTAATTGCCCAGAGGGCAGTTATCAGTCAACCACATTGCTGTGGGTCCAGAGTCACATGTTGGCTAGACCAGGTAAGGATGGCAGTTTCCTTCCCTAAAAGGACATCAGTGAATTAGATGGGGTTTTTTTCCCCCAACAATTGACAACATATTCACAGTCATCATCAGATTTTTAATTCTTGATATTTATCGAATTCAATTCCACCATCTGCCATGGTGGGATTTGAACGCAGGTCCCCAGAACATTATCTGGGTCTCTAGATTAATAGTCTGCAATAATACCACTTGACCATCACCTCCCCGCCTCCACTTTCAATCAGGAAGGCACATGACCTTTACTGTAAGGTGATTTGAGTACAAATATAGAGGTGTATAGTACAGAAAGTGCAGCAGAGGTTCATTAGGATAATTCCTGGAATGATGCAACTAACCTAAGAGGCATGACAGAGGAGATTGGAACTATATACTCTAAAGTTGAGAAGAGTGAGGGATAATTTCATCAAAGCATATATTTGTCTTACCAATAAAATCACAGAAGAATCACATAGTATGCATATTAAAATTTCATGAAGTTACCTAGATATTCAGGTTTTAATATAATTGCAGGGTCAAAGTATGATTATAAAGATGTTGAAGTATCAAGTCAATGACTTAGTGATTGCTACAAAATCAGAAATTGCTGTAAAAACTCAGCAGCTCTGGCAGCATCTGTGGAGAGAAAGCAGAGTTAATGTTTTGGGTCCAGGAACCCTTCTTTGGAACTGACTGTAGCAAGGATGATTGGTATATATGGTAGAGAAGGGGTGGGAGAGGAGAGGTAGTAAACAATAATTAGATGGAGACCAGAGAGAGAGAGATTTCTAATTGTTTCTGATTTCCAGCATCCGCAGTTCTTTTTCTGCTTTTTACATGTTTACTAGTGATTGCTGTTTTGCAATCATTCTATAATATCTATTATTAATGTGGTATGCATGTATTGCTACTTACCTGCCAAATTCCTGTAAAAAATGTTTTAGCCTTGAGCAGGTACTTTCCCAGCACAGTAAATGTTCTTCCTTAAAATAAGGCGTAATTTAAAGCAATTACCCTTCCAAAGAAGTTTGAAGTAATAAACAAAACAGCATATTTCTGTCTTGCATTTAGATGGAGATACCTTATGTAAACAATGGCACCTGCATTATTTCAAAGTGGGTTCTGCTTTGCAATAATGTAAAAATTGCAATATTACTCTAGAACCAGTTTAGAGTCTTGACCCAAGTGAATATTAGTGAGGAGAAATGAAGGCATTCAACGAGGGATTTCAAACTTGTTTCCAGTCCCAGGCAACAGTATAACTCTAGCATCCTGAAATCTGACGTGCAGCTGGATGGTTTGTGAAGAACTCAAGCTGTGGGTCAGTAATAGAAAATATTGGAAAAGGTATATATTTTTGTACATATCACCCTCTAAGATTAGCAGTAGTTTTTTACTTGAGTTTGTGCTTTTACTTTCAAAATTTGCTTTTGATATGTGTGTGTGAGAAACTGGCATCCGTCAAATGTGCATAATCGAGGCTCAGCTTTGATAATCTGCAAAATTCAAGAAATCTGAAAAATGATGCATCTCCATTAAATGTGACACCACACACGTATTTGAAACCCAATAATTGCAATCGTGGAAACAACATACAATCGTGCCAATTAAAGATTGCGTGGTTACCCAAACCACCCCGGGGGCGGGCCCCCGGGTACAAAATAAAACTTGAGCAGGTACTTTCCCAGCACAGTAAATGTTCTTCCTTAAAATAAGGCGTAATTTAAAGCAATTACCCTTCCAAAGAAGTTAACCCTTTAGTCAGAACAAAGAATCTTAACCCAGCATTACACAGAAGAACCTTCTGAAACAGGATGTCTGCTTTTCTCGAGCGGCTGTAGTATAATTAGTTACTTGATTTACTGTAAGGAGATTACACTGGCCATGGAAAGAGATTAGAGATGGAGCAGTTTGAGAACCGCACAACAGTGTTGCAGCAGTGCCCAAGACACGGTGCTCTTAGAATATTTCCAACATCTCCCTACACAATTAAGGGACGTGAAGTCACACTGTAACATAACGGTGGCTGGAGGAAAGTGAGTCATGAATTCGCCAACACTGTGTAGAAAAGGGATCTGGAAGTCAGCTTAATGGTACTAGACCAATTAACAGATTCGCTATGCCTGCTAGTCACATGCGCAACAATGTTACCTAGCAACAAGGGAACTCACTAAAAGTTCGCCTGGAAGAAATTGCAAATCTTCAGCTGAGTGGAACTTTGTGCAACAGAGAAAATATCGGTTTACAGAGTCAAATTGTGGTGAAATACAGTAAAACCTTTCACCTGATGCACGGGTCATCTTGCCGAAAGAAAACCTATTACATCGTTTCATTCAGTTACAGAACTATTTTAGAAAAATCGTGAACTTCCGTTGAACCGATACGGCTTATTGTCAATGGAGGAATTTTGCCGTACGGTTCCTATCAACGTGCGTTTTTACCTGGTACTTTTTGCTCATTTCTTTAGTAGATGTAAATTTGAAAAGCTGTTAGTTTTGAGTGCTAACTAAATTGTTAAACTTAGCTATTTTCTTCCCTGTTAAACTATTTTAAACTTGCTGGTTAATATTGTATTCCAGAATAATCTGAAATTAATTGATATCTAAATCTCTTAAATACCAAAGGCTGTACTCCAACAAAAGTAATGCTAGAAATGTACAAAGTCAGTGCAATTTTTTTAAAAAGTCTGAATAACGTATTGAGTAAAATTATACTCATCATTCACCACCAGAATAGCTATAATAAATATCCAAAAATAAAAAGTTGCCAAACTTATGCACCTTCTTACCTTCTGAACTACAATGAACTATAAGCAAAGTTCCCAGAAGAAAAAGTGAGAACGTCTGGCCGGCCATGCTGCAGCCTTGTTTTGAAGTCTTCTCCAGCTTCTGGTGAAGCTGGCTTTGGAAGTAAAGGTTGTGGAACCTGGTTGATGTAGGTCTCCAAGCTGTCTTTTTTCCCTCCTCCTGATGCTAGTTGGGAAAAGGCGTGTTCGAAAGTTGGGACATTGCGTTTGCACTAAAACCGTTCAGCACTAAGGTTCTCTGCACCCAGGCCCCGGAAGCAGCATAACTCAGCACCAGTCCTCTAACAGGGAGATGTCTGCATGCCCTACTAAACCGTTATTAGCGCAGTACTGACAAACAATAAGTTAAGAGAAAACAAAACTGGCACAGCCACCTAGAGAAATCTTTGCACTTCATTCCGATTTTCTAAACGAGACAGTTGACTTTGGTATGTTCTGAAATTCAAATATGAAAACACTTTCATTCTAGAAAATGCATTTATGAAATAAGTTAGGAAAGTTTTATACAAACTGTTCGCTCTGCATGTTCCCCTGCTCGCTGAATTGCACGTTTACCGTGACATTTATCACTGTCCCCCTCCCCATTTAGATAACACAACTTCTTATCAGCAGTGAATTGTTTATATCTACATTGCTTTTAGTCAACTGGATACGTGTCAGTAACTTGCACTGTTAATTGTGTGTGTGTGTGTGTGTGTGTGAGATTATTTTACGATTCTGCCAATTGTGATGCCTATTTGCTGGTTATCACAAGAGGCATAACTTCGATTTCGTTATTTCTAAGTCTGGTGATGCAAGCGACCGCAGGGGACTATTCATGCTCAGGGCGGCTCGGTGTTGGTACGGCACAGCACCGGGGTCAAGCCTTGGCGCTGCGCTACATAACAGCACGAGGGGCAGATCAGCATATTCAATGAGTTTCCTGACACATCCCCACCACAAAGAACAAAACAGCCCACACCCTTCATCATCAGTCAACCCCCCCCCAAAAGAACCTCGAGCCATCACTTAGTTTACCAGAATGGACCCGAAAGCCTTTTTTTTTGAAAAAAAAGACTTCTCAAAACTTCCATTAGGCTTTGCTTTCTTTTGTTGCTCTTTTGTTTTATTGTTGCCAACTTGATGAAATTCTTGTCGTGGTTTCACAGCAAGTGTCAGGCTGACCAAACGTAGCCAGCTGCGTTTCTTTATGAGGTTGGTGATAAAGCGGCTAATCCCAGTGCTGCCCCAGGAAGAGGGAACCAAAGGATAACGCAAAATGTGATTGGCAACAGTAACAACGAAAGTCTGTACTTTCTTTATTATAGATGTGTCTTTGAAAATCGCCCAAGACTTCCATAAAGAAAGAAAATACGTCGATTCTATTGTCCCCAGTCAATTTGTGGACTATGAGCTGTTACTTTAAACCATTTGTTCCTCCAACTATTTAAAGTCCGGCGGACCCTACAGATCGTACCGGTGCTGATCCACCTCTAACAACTTGCTCTCATATTTGATATATTTCAAATCAAATCAATTAATGTTATACTCAGGTTAGGCAATGTGCTAGCTTCAGTGATCCAAATGGGACAGTGAATATTTCAAATCAAGATACGAGACAAATATGAGTTTATATTTCAAAATAGATTGTTGTTAATACAAGCACATGCCAGATCGAATTGGGGTGGGGGTGGGGGTGATAAATGCCACAGCAAATGCGCAATTGAGCGAGCAGGGGAACGTGCGGAGCGAACAGTTTGTGTAAAACTTTCCTAACTTATTTCAAATATGCATTTTCTAGAATGAAAGAGTTTTTAAATTTGAGTTTCAGAAAATACCAAGGTCAACTGTCTCATCAAATTGTCATAAATAGGTTTGGCGAAGTGAAGACGGGACGACGGCTGCATCACATCAGTAGGACGGTCTGGTTGGCGAGACCACTTTTATGCCTCTGAAATAAATACACCTCTCTCTGTTAAGTAACTATATACATTGTGCCAACAATCCCTTTGAAGTAAATGGTGTCCTTTAAAGGACAGTAGTAAGATGTATGGGGACTTTTGTGTTTGCACCTCACAATGAAATCTTCCGGGATAAGTTGGAAGACAAATTATTAAAGTTAAAAATTTAGGCAATTGCCATTCAATTCAAATGGTAAATTAAAATACCGTTATATCTGTTAAGCGCTCAGAATGTTTTCTAAATATTGTGACATTCAGTTATTTATTGGCACGCTTATCCAGTTCACTACCTTTCTCATGTAATTGTAGATATTTACATGAAATCAACGCATTACAGGTTGCGCAGGGCTAGGGTAAATTTTGATTGTCTTCTAACGAAGTCCAACTCAGTTGGTTATGAAAGCAGTGAATTATTAACAGCGGGAAACGAAGTTACACTGGTTACTTCCGAAGCAGCTTAGTGGTGAGCAGCGTTGCCCCTTACCACAAAGGACTCAGGTTCGGTCCTACCCTCAGTCGACTTGTCGCTGTGGAGTTTGTACATTCTCCTGTGTCTGCGTGGATACCCACGGGGTGGTCCGGTTTGCTCCCACTCTCACAAAGACGTGCTGGTTAGGTGGATTGGCCATCCTATAGTGTCCAGGCATGTGTAAATTAGACATGGGAAATACAGGGTCATAGGCGAATGGATCTGGATGAGATGCTCGTCGGAGGGTGTGTGTGGATTTATTGGGCCGAATGGCCTGTTTCCACACTGTAGAGAGTCTTTGATTCTCCAACGCGGACTAAATCTCATTCACACGTTATCCCTGTGTTTACTGACCGACACGGCTTTCAGATTAGGAAGGTCACCTTTCGAACTGCCTTTTTTTCCAAATTTTCACCCCGCCGCCGCCCACCCACGGGCTTTTCCATCTCTATCTTAATTTATCTGCCCTCCTTCTGATTCTGGTCTCTTGTGCGTCGCTGGTTTTAATTTTTTTGATCCTAAACGCTGAAATTCCCTGCAAAATTTCTCGCCTCTCAACCTCTTGCGAGACTCTTTGAAAATCCATTCTGATCAAGCTTTGGGTTATATGTCCTGAAATCTCCTCATGTGCCTGGGCGTTAGAATGTGTCGATGGTGCTCCTTTGAAGGGCCTGCCTATGTCTCACTGCACCCAGATTACAACAGTAACTCAGGCGCTCTTGTGGTGCACTGGTAGTGTCCCTACTTCTGTGCTAGGAGGTCAGTGTTCAAGTCCCACCTGCTCCAGCGGTATGACATACTCCAACTGAACAGGTTGATCAGAAATAGCTGCAACAGTGACAGCACCTCAACAAATGGTTGTAAAATTAAGGCATTCAGCGGTTCTGTAAAGTGCAATATAAATGCAAGTAGTATGGAGGCACAGCAGTTACCTAAAGACAAGTTAGTGGTGTCGTCAATTATAAGAGGGAAGAAACCTGGTCTCTAGAAAGCTTTAGCTCGTATTTTCTTCAGGAGAATAGACATGCTCATAACATGTTTGGATTTTGAGTTAAAACCCTGCTACCGGTAAATAAATGCAGTCAAATCCATCTAATGACGAGCTCGATCCAAGGACGTTCTTATGTAAACAGTTAATGCCTCACTTAAATTTAGGTGGAAACATTCTTAATCCCTTCTGATCTATGTTTACGATTAATATGGTTTACATTTCCTCACCCCGTTCTAATTTCGAATTTAGTGCTCGTTAAAATTATCAATCTGTTTTAGAGGAAAAATCACTGGGCCACGATGAATAGCTTTCAAGTTGTGAATGGTTTAGAAAGGACTAAGGTGTGTTTTTTTTTCCATTTTGCGCCTCAGTCCATCAAAGCCACATTTGGGTTTCCGTCGAGTTTTTCTCTTAGAAATTGAAACATCATAAATTACAAAGCATTTTTTTTAATGGGAACGTCACCACAAACTTACAAAAAGTAATCGTCATTCTGTTTATTCGCAGCACAATTAACGTCCGAATGCTTATGCTTTTGGTTTATGCCCTGAATTATTTATAAGGGATGGCAGATGTAAGTGAAAATGAATCTGATTCTTTCGCATTTCAAGAGTTTTTATATTGTTCATGATTTAATTGGCTCAATTACTCACACCAAATCCAAACTAAGCCCATGTAACCCTCTTTTTCCCATTGTTTTCTGGTGTTTTGGGTTTTGCAGTAAACATTGTGTTTGTTTGGCTGGCGGGTGGATTAAGATTTCTAAGTAAGATATGTCAACACATGGTTGCTTCTGTTTTAGTGCGACGGGAAGGCGTGAGGGTTTTTTTAAATGAATTGTGAAGGGTCATTGCCCCTGAATAGAATAACTCATTTGAATGAATTGTTCAGTGAAAGTTTGTGTAATGTTTTCTGACTAGGCGCTGGTGTGCAGAGCCTGATATTGATGCAGTCGGAGCTCAGGACTGCAGAGCTTGATTTGGGACTGGTTATCTTAGGCTACAACTTCGGATAACGTCAAATTGACGCTTTTCTGCATTTTCCATAGCACTCCCGCTGATGAATTGATGTTTTAAAACTTGAAACATGCCGTGAAAGCAGATAGCAAAATTACTTCAATAACTTAGGTGATCAGAGAAAAAAAAACCGGACGAAATGTTCCTGAAGTAACTGGCTTCTATGTCTCATGTAAGCTTCATTGTAGCATTTCTTATACTTTTCAGTATCAGTTCTTGAAAATAAAACGCTTCTACTGGGCACAATGGAATCGTTGGCTTGTTGATTTCATTAAGACATTGCAAAAATTTGCACCTGAACGGCTTCCTCTTTAAAATGATTTTATTGGGCTCAGCACGGTTTTTTTTTTCAGATAGCTATCCCCAAATGCCCTCCTCCATCCAGATTAAGGCCAAGTGTTGTCTAAATTCACTGAAACAATATCCCAGTTACAATTAGCCTCACATTTGGACTGTATCAGTTTGCTTGAGCATATGTAAACTGACACAATACTTTAGGTCAAATCCTAAAATAAAAAGACCCATTCATTTTATTCAAAAGAAACAAAGATCCAGTTATCTTGTCAAAGGCGTCTGAAATTGAAGGGTTTGACTTCTGGAGGACTGTTATCACAGAAGAAAGAACTTCTTCCTCCAATAAATTGAAACATTCTATACATTAAAGCAGTTATACGATATTTAGAAAGATCGAATGTGGAAACTATTTCAATCTATCTGATCAAAGTTATATTAAAACATATAGTTGGATCTAATATATCCTTAAGTTCCTCAATCCTCTCTTGTCTATCAATTTCCCTCATTTATTTGTTAAAGTCTTCTCATACTACTATTCCAGGTGGATTGTTCCATAGATTCACCAGCCTCTCTACATTCTCTTACAACCTGTCTTGTTGGTGTTAGGTGACCTTCATTTATTTTACTGCTTGAAATATCTAGTAGGCTAATAAATTTTCCCTTGCCTGTGTTTTTCTAATGCAAACATTCCCAATTTAAGAAGCCTCTTTTTATTGTTCACATTTAATTATCTGTTTCACTTTAGAAAGGCTGCATTTATATAGCATTACTGTAAAAAGAGACATGCCATTGAAGTTTCTTTTCCTGCACTCATCTGGACAGATGCAAGAACAAGAAATTTCAACAAGTTGTACTGCATCAGAAAAATAGTCTGCTTCTTTCTTATGCTGTTAAAAATTGTTGATCCCTTTGAAATTTGGTATTCTTTCATCTGTCCCGATGAGTGTGTCAAAAATTTCCAGCAGCATGTATGCCTTCTTTCCCCAGATGCTGGGAGACCTTCTGAGCTTCTCCAGCAATTTCTGTTTTTATTTCAAATTTCCAAACCTGCAGTTATTTGTTTTAATTTAATGTTTAACAAGCAGCATGTCTCCCTTTTTGTACCATACCTTTTATGGCCTCAGGATACCTTAAAGTGTTCGACAGCCGACAAAATACATTTAAAGTGCAACGTTGTTATAATGGAGTGAATTTACAGGCAGCAAGATCGCTCAAATCTCAATGTGATAATGACCAGGTAATCTATTTTTTTGTTGATGGTGACTAAGGGATAAGTATTCATAAGAACAATAATGTGACTATCTTCTCTTCAAAATGATACCACAAATTATTTTATGTTCACCTGAGAAGGCAAAAATGATCTTGCTTCTACATTTCAGTCAAAAGATGACACCTCTGAAAGTATAGCACTCCCTTCAGTTCTACACTAAAGTGTCAACTTAGATGTTTGTGCTTAAGTTTTTGGAATAGGACTTCAACTGAGAATTCAAGACTAAGGAGAAAAGATCAACCAACTGAGCCACAGTTGCCACACAACACATTCTCTAGTGGGATAATATTTTGGATCTTGCACTCCAAGAGCAGAGTTCATGCTAGCAAGGTGTTTGTTTCAGAATGTGCATGTCTGTACAATGTTGTAAATGCAAATTTCTGATTTGAACATTCTTTGAATGGAGCTACAAACTAAGTATACAAGATTTTAAAGTTAACCTCTATATCCTCAGCAATACCAGAATATCCAATTGGTAACCAAGCCTTCAACTTCATAAACCCTTGGCTTTGGCATTCCCTGCATAGCTCTGACTACTTCTCTCCCTCTGTCTTCATTTATGATGCTCTTTAAAAATTTCTTTTTTCAAACTAAGTTTTTGGTGATCTGGCCTTGTATCTCATTAGGTGACTCAATGTCAAATGTCATTTGATATCACTCCTGTAAATTCCCTTATGAAATCTTGCTGTGTTAAAGGTGCTACTTAAATGTAAATTGTTTCAGTATGATTTCTACAGTACGATAATATTTTTATTGCAGTTAGATCAGTGCCATGTGTACATATATCCCTCCCTGCCTTGTGTGCTTTATCTCTCAACTCTCAGACTATATAGCCTAAATTCTTGCTGCATTATGTCTACTCATTTCCCCAGATCCCTTTTGTAGTTTGTATTCTCTGCAATAATACTGTTCATTTCACTTTACAATTCTTATTTTCACCAATCCTGTCTATTTGCCCAGTGACAGCTTAGGATGGTAGTTTCAGACCTAAATAGAAGAATGTTGAGTGAAAATGACTTGAAAATTTAATCTAGGAAAAGAGCTGGATTGTAAAATGTGCTATCTTCCAAATGAGACATTATACTACTGTCCCTTTAACTGTTATAATGCCTATGAATGATCCTTTGGCTCTTTTTGGAGAATCAAAAAAATTTTGTTTTAAAACAAGTTCTTCCTGGTTTACCTTTGTTTTATGGAAAAGAGTTGAAGAGAAAATAGGTTGTTATTATCAGGGCCTTTTCTTCTAACATTATTCAGGCTAATATATCCACCACTGCCCTTGGGTGTCCCATCAGACCCCTCCTGGCTAATGCTACAATCAGAGGTAAGTGAGGTAGAGACAGGGAAATCAGTTAGTTGCTTAGATTGTGCTCCCTGAAATATATAAACAATGGGGCAGTCATGGGACAATGATTCTGTTGTGGAAAAGGGTCAAGGAGAACACAAGATATTTCTCGAGGGTGCTGATTAATGTGGTTAGGCCTCTCTGCTGCACGTTATTTTATTTTCCACCACAGTATGGAACAAAGAGAAAAATCCAGCCTGTAATTTCTCGATATTGTGGAACTACAATTTCAGTTTTGAAGGTCAGAAGATGGGAACTCTTGGTAATCCTCTCTCTGCTTGTTTGGCGGTATAAGTAAAAACATGAGAAAGCATTAGAGTCCTATCCGTTTGCACTTTCTTACCTACTCTCCCACAATTACTTGAGTTCATCGAATAAGAACACGTCCTTGGCTGCCATTGTTAACCACGAATGGTTCATCCTTCTCAAAAAATCATTTTTAACTGGAATACATTTTTGCTGAGCATTATGAAATATCTATTTAAATATCTGCAATTCTACTGACCTTCCCCTAATTCTATTTTTCCAGCCTGTTTTAGAAAACTCGTTCTTCATACTCAGACATAACACAGTGTGGAGCTGAAGGAACACAGCAGGCCAGGCAGCAAATTTTTTTCTGAAGAAGAATCCCGACCCAAAATGTCAACCTTCCTGTTCCTCTGATGCTGCCTGGCCTGCTGTGTTGCTCCATCTCCACACTGTGTTGTCTCTGACTCCAGCTTCTACAGTTGTTGCTATCTCTTTTTTTATACTTCTGTAATTGTCCTTACTTGATGACACTTCCGAGATCTGAGTTGGCCTTGCTCAAACTGAATTTGAAATTCTACCATGTTGTGATCGCTACCTGCCCCGTAGGGGATCCTTAACTATGAGGCCTTTGATTTGATTTATTATTGTAACACGCACCGAGATACAGTGAACAGTATTGTTTTGTGAGCTAATCAGACAAATCACACCTTACATAAGTACATCAGGGTAGTCGAACGGAATGCAAAATATTGAGTTACAACTATAGAGAAGGTGCAGAGAAAGATCAACTCTAATGTGAACGGTCTGTTCATCAGTTTGATACCAGCAGGGAAGAAGCTGATCTTAAATTTGTTGGTACATGTTTTCAAATTTGGGTATCTTCTGCCCAATGGAAGAGGGTGGAAGAGAATACAACTGGGGTGGAAGCAATCTTTGATTATGTTGACTGCTTTCCTGAGACAGCGGGAAGTATGGACGGAATCAATGGAAGGCTGATTTTCGTGATTGACTAGGCTGCATTTGTATCTCTCTGTAATTTCTTGCAGTTGGGCAGACCAGTTGCCATACCAAGCTGTGATGCCTCCGGATAGGATGCTTTCTATGGTGCATCTATAATAATTGGTAGATGATATTGTGCCAAATTTCTTTAGACTTTGAGGAAATAGAGGCTTTGGTGTGCTTTCTTGACTGTAGCTTTGACATGGATGGATCTGGACAGAATGTTGGTGATATTTATTACTAGGAAATTGCAATTCTCAATCCCCTCCACCTCAGCACCACTGGTACAGAAAGGTGTCCTTTCTGTACTCCATGTCCTGAAGTCAATGACCAACTCCTTTGTTTTGCTGACATTACACCACGCCACTAAGCTGTCTATCTCTTTCCTGTACTCATCGTTGATTGTGATCTGACCCACAATGGTGGTGTCATCAGCAAATTTGTAAATGGCGTTAGAGATAAATTTGGCCACACAGTGTGTGTATAGGAGTATAGTAAGGAGCTGAGTACGCAGCCTTGTAGGGCACCAGTGTTCAGGATTACTGTGAAACAGGTGTTGTCACCTATCCAGTCTGCAGGTCAGGAAATTAAGGCTCAAGATGCAGAGTGGGGAGCAGAGTCTAGGTCTTGGAATTTGAAGATTAGGTCTGTTATTAATCCTACCTCATTGCACATTACTATTACATTATATTACTCATTTGATGGCTTGATCTTCTCATCTTCTTCCTTTTCACCATCATCTACACATCATCATCTATCAACATCATTTTCCTTCTATATCTTCTCTTAATTATCTTAATTCTTCTCCTCTTCTTTATCATTTAGCTTTCATTGGGGTAATGGGCTGCAGGAATAGAGGAATAAAACAAAAAATGAATAATTTAAAGTGTGAAATCTTGTGACTGAGTGCTACTTCATAGGGATGCTATGACAATGTATGGTCACAAAAACTGACCATGCCTACAGATTTGATCAATCACAGTGGCAAATTTCCAGTAATGTCCTTACTTGTGGGACATGAGATGGCTTTTCAAATTGAAATAACTTTTATTTACATGCAAAGATGCTAGTGGGATCTTTTTGATAGCTAATAACCTTTAAATGTATTTAATTTGCTAAGAAATGAATGAGTGTACACTAATTAACTATTAAGTGGTCCAATATACTTGTTTTTAAAACTCATTTTGATTCCACTCCTGCGCTGAGCTTAGTGTACCTCTTTGTGCAAAGCAAACTTTCAGGCATCTTACTCATCTGTTTACTACTCTTCAATCCGACCAGTATTTTTTACCTTTTAATACAAGGAGAAAAATAATTATGTTCAAAAATATTATCCACTTACGAAGGGTTCGTGGAAGCTATTACTCTCATGAACATACAAATTAGTGTGATAGCTTAAACTCTTCACTCTGGAAAACCCCAGTGCAATTTGCATTCAGATATTCAGGTTGGAATCTCTGATTCATACTTTGCTTACATTCTGGAGCACTTTCATTTTTTTGGTGCATTTGAGAATTCAAGGGTCATACAAGGCTGATTAGTGGGGGACAAGGTTTAAACACTGCAGGCATGGCTGATGACATCATTGTACAACCCTCTAACTAATGCAACTGCAGATACAATGCTGCCAATGCTTTGATCAGGACAGTGGTGGAGCAGATGATAAGGCTGCTGAAGGTGTAATTCCACTGCTTGTACCAGTCTGGGGACAGGGGACCTCCTGTAAAGTTCAGACAGTGTTCTGCATCATCCTAGCATGCTGTGCTCCACACAATTGGAGCAGGCAAAGAAACATTTTTTGAATGCTGAGAATCTGGGGAATGAGTCAATACAATGGAGCTGGAGGAACACAGCAAGGTCAGGCAGCATCAGCGGAGCAGGAAAGTCGACATTTTGGGTTTACACCCATCTCAGGACATGGGAGCAGTCTACCAATGAGGTGGAAAAGGACAATAGGGAGAAGGGAGCTTAGCTGTGTAGGGTGCTACAAGCCAGTCAGGATCTGAGATGAGAGATGGATATAGAAGACCATCATAAATCCAGAATAGTCATTGTTTGTGATGCCAGCACATGGTTTATATTGTGCAAACAGCCATCCACTTGTTTTGTTTGTGTTCTCTGCTGTTGACTGTAAAGAAATGTTCATCTTTGGAACTGTCTGACTATTTGTCTGTATGTGATGTTCCCCCACTGGACAATGACAAGAAATGAGTCTACCCATGTTACTGGAGACAGAGTAGTGGCGATAGAGACATGTGGCTAATGACATGTAAACTGTGTGGCCTAGTAGTTAAACAGTCTGGTTGAAAGGGTGGGTTTGTAAGTGCAAGGGAATGTCAGCAATGCCATCGGCAGCATGGCTTTGTGGCCACTGTACCATTCAGTTGCTGCTGAAGGAACACGTCAGATTATCAACACTTCTCTGGGTGCACAGTAGCCTTTCAAGGATTGTGCAGGCACACAATGCTGTAGATTTGACATTAACAATAAGATACAAGTTTATTGTGAAAATAAGTTGGGTTAAAATAGAATAAACCAAACTTCGCAAATAATTTAAAAGATTTTGAAACATACAGTAAAATATGATGTATTCCAACAGCACCCTTTTACAGTACTCAAATATTAGATAATTCCCTTCTCTATCACATGTATAGGATTTTAATTAAATATAGGTTTCTATTCCCAGTCTTGAGTTTGGTAGCCTCTTCCTTGAGTATTCCCCCAACTGAATGTAGACATTCTTAACTTCAACTAATCTCTTTAGGGTTCCAACCAAACACTTTTGGCATGGAACTTTCAAACTAAATTCTTTATACTATGGTAACCTATTTCATAACAGTTGTAAACCAGATCCTTTCTTCAGGCCAAACTGTTTTACACATCTAATTGCCACAAGGACCTCCATAAACTGAAAATAAAAGTATTTCCAAGTTATGGGTGTTGCCCCTAAACAAATTTTAAAAGATTCTGAGTCCTTCTAAATGAATGCAAACCAATGCTCTTCAATGTTCAGAAAGTCCACATGTAAAACTCTCCCAATGTAAACAAATTCTAATTACCACTCCAGCCAATCTTTGCTCTTACTGTTTTTTGAAATCATGGCTCAGAAATACAAATGAGTTAATCATTAAACTCCCTTTACATCACAGTTTGAATCTAACCGAGCAATCCGAAGTTTTCTCCCTTTGTTGACTGTAAGAGGCCTTTGCGAAGTTAAGTTGTTCACTATCAAACTGGAATTGCTAGAGTAAATAATACAAACTGGAAAGGAATCTAGAATTTAATTCCTAAAATAAGAAATGGTAGCTGGTGTGGGAAATGAAAACTACATAGTCAATGACTATACTTGCACTTCACTCCCTATGCACAATGTAATTTGACAGTGATGACGAAGTTACAAAGAAAATATTTCCCAATACGCCGCAATATTTCAAATATGTATGCAATTAATTAATTAATTAAGGAGAAATATCTAACTTCATTTCTGAACTATCAGGTTTATAATCATTTCAATGTTTTAGCTCTATTGTTTCCTAACAATCCAATCAATTCAAGTTCATACAACACTATTCTGTCTCTCGTCAATAAGAATTCTGTACCTACTGCATATTTAGGCAACTTTGAAATATTTTGCCACTATTCTTTTCTGGTTTCTAATGCGTCTCTCACACATCTGAAATTAGTGATACACAAAGATAAAAAAAAGTTTTCAAAAGCCAACAAGGAGTCAGAACGTCTGAGAATGATTCTTCTGATAAAGAGTAGAGGGTCTGCATAACGTCCCAGCACCATGCCTTTGATTCAGGACAGTTCTTAGTTTCTTTGTGTCAAAACTTAATCTTGGCTCACCTGCTACACAAGGAGTTTTTGTTTACTCTGCTACTTTGCCTCATTTTTTCACTAGCGATATCTATAACATGGATTTCTGTTTTATTGGCCTAAAACCGGGTTTTTGAAAAAGTTTGTGTTTTATTGGCTTCTCTCCATCTGAAGTGTTTTATTTAATTTGCATTTATTAGCAAGAAAGGATCATCAAGTTAAAACTTGCGTTGTTATCATTATTAGGACAATTATAGAATTTGTGAGGGATGGTGAAGGAGTTTTAGTTTTTAATAATGCTCAACTGAGCACAAGTTTTAACAGCAGCTCTATCACATGTGCCCAAAAGAAAATGTGGATAGCAGTGTGAATTGAAAATAGAATCTATTTTATACAGAATGAAAACTGTTAACCAAATTGTACCAGAACGATGGCTTACCAGGTTATAAAAACTGCATGAGTATCTGTTCTGTGTCATACAAACTCCTTTTCTCAAACTGATAAGCTAGAGGAGACACTGACTTTTAAGAACTGAGAACTGTTCAGTGTAAGAAAGGTTAAAAATCCAAAATGAACCACCACTATCTTTGCTTATTTAAGGATGAGAGTCTGTTTCATGTAATAAAAAAAGGTCAAATCATATCAGCATCTAAGGTACCAGTACGTGAGAGGTAAAGCTATGTGTAATGTGGTAGAAATACTTAAATGTGGATCTTGTGATTGTCTGCATAGTTAATGTCATTTAGCAATGTCTTCAGGGCTGCTCCCAGCAGTCCAATTTCTCCTTGCCTACATTTTAGGAGAACAGGGACAGTCTTTTAATTGAATCTTGTAACAAGAGACAATAGGCCTGCTTTTTAATTTTGTATTTTGTGTTTGGTTTGCAAAATCTTAGTTTATTAAAATATGTTTTCTTTCATAAATCATCTATGATTTCCTGGCTCATAATCATCTCTGTAAGGTTAACTGCACTATCATTTTGCTACCATTGGAAAGTTATTTGATGCAATGGTATTCATCAACCTTATATAGTCTAAACTTCCATTTTGAAATAAAACACAGAAGTTGCTGAAGTAACTCAGCAGATCTGGTAGCATCTGCGGAGAGAAAGCAGAATTAGTGTTTTCAGTCCAGTGACTCTTCTTCAGAACTGAAGGGTCACTGGACTTGAAATGTTAGCTCTGCTTTCTCATCACATATGCTACCAGATCTGCTGAGTTTCTCCAGCAATTTATGTTTTTGTTTCAGACCTTCATCATATCTAGTTCTTTGTTTTATTCCATTTTGAGTTGTTATGTAGCAATCTCACTGTAAAGTATATTAATAATCAAAATCATAATTGCACGAATATATTCATGAAGTAGGCTCTTGCAGTAAATTTTTTTCTTATCTAATTTAAAGTGTCAAAAAACTAATACTTTTCTTTGAGTGTCAATTTGTAAGCTTGAATTTTCTGTAAGTGTCACCTATGTTTTCATCTAAGCACCTATTGAATAACTTTCATTGACTTATCCAGAGATTAGAGATGAGGTTTGATTTTAATAAGTTAATGAAGAGTTGCATCACAATGGCAGTACTATGGAAGATTTCATTCTCTAAAGAACATTAGTGAACTAGATGGCTTTTTACGATTCACAGTAACTATATGGTCACCATTAGGCTAGCTTTAAAACAAGTCCAGACTTTTAATGAATCAAATTTCACCAGTTGCTCTGTTGGATTCAAAACCATGTTTAAAAAACATTCACCTGGGTTTCTGGATTAGTAGTCCAGTGACATTACCATTATGTCACCACTTCCTCTGATTTTGTTATCATTGTTATGTTTCCCTGCGTTTACTCATAATGGTTTTACATTTATTCCTTAGCCCTTTCAGTATAGTACTTAGTATCTCTGTTCTTATTGTAGGTAAATCATTTAAATAATGTACTTGCTATTTATTTCTCACCCTCTTGGCAGAATTTTTTACTTGCTCCAAAGATGCATTCAGAGGTAGTGGGTGGGTTTGGTGTTCGGTTGGGTTGGGGAGAGGGGAAGTGGAATGTATGTTGGAGAAGAGAAGCCCTAGATGTTGTCTTTGTATTTCAGCATTAGTGTTGAGATAATGAGAAGCTTTGTAAAAGGTAAGCAGGGCTGGATGTGCTTCATATAGCACAACCAAATCCAGCTAAATATTTTGTCTGCAACCCTTGGACTAAGGGAACAGAATTGAGAGGCATTCTGGGGGAATGACCAGGGTTAGAGAGAGTGAAGCACTTAACGTGACAGGACACAAAGGAGAGGCAAGGATGTGATTGGGGAGATTGATTGGTGTACTCTTCGTTGTTGTAAATAAAGAGCAAATTACATAGATAATTGGGAATTTGAAAATGCAATCGTAAATTAATTAAGGGAGTTTGTTTTTTCTGGGATGGGGAGAGAAGGAAATGGAGTTGGAAGAAGGGAAGAGGGTAGAAAGAAATAAATGGAAGGGATTGAGCTGACTTTATCCATACTGACACAATAGGGGCAAGGAGGCCACATGAAATGGTAAAGTTGGGAGTAGGTGGCCATGTATATGGGTAAGGGAGTTATTACCGAGGGAGATTTTAAAAAGAGGCCCGAGAACTCACATTCAAGAGGGCGCAGTCAGTGAGAAGATGGTTAAAATCACCAAAGTAATTGTGCAACATTAGGTATCCCAATACTAGTGTGGACACTGAAGGAAGAATTTTTTAAATGATTGGCAAGAAAGTGGAACAAGGTGAGAGTCCCACAGGAGAAAATAATGTCAGAAACATAGGGGTAAGAACAAGCTATGACTTTAAATAAGAACCATAACATTACCTTTGCAGTTTGGGTGAAGACAGTATTGCAAGGTACAGCTGGGAGCAGAGATTTCGCTATGGAGGATGCTGTCAATACAATTGATCACAATAAGCTTATAGATGTACAGACCTAATTCTCAAGTGAATGGACATTCTGGAGAGAGATTTGAGATATATGGTGATAACTAATTTGCTAACTGTGTCCGCAGGGTCAGCTTTGGGAAGGGTAGTGAGATAGGGAGGAAGGTGGAAAGATTAAGTATCAGCAGGCTTGTTTAGCTTGATGCGAGAGTAAATCAGAGGAGTTGAGTCTGCTGCTTGCAAAAAGGCAGCTTTATGGTATGGATTATCTACTCAGCTGCTGAAAAACCTGCTACCTTGAATCTGAAATCTAGTTCATCAGAGCACCTACATAGCCCATTGTAGGATCACACTGTGTCCTCAAGCAATTTCCAATTTAAAATTACATTGTGTCCTCCTCATAAAATGCCAATTATCTAATAATTGCCTTGAGCTGATATGTCACATGAAAAACAAAATTCTGTTATCTACTTCATGCTGTCCCCAAATTAGAACTATATCTGCACTACCACAGATTTTTAGTGGTTATTTTGGTTTTAAGTTCTTAAGCACTGCATTTAGATGGCTGTTACAATGTTAGTTTATATTATACCTCTAATATTCCTCAAAGATTAAATGGGAAAACGTTATTCATGGGGAGGCAATGGCCTAGTGGTATTACCGCTGGACTGTTCATCCAGACAGCCAGATAATGTTCTGGGGACCCGTGTTCAAATCCTGCCATGGCAGATAGTGGAATTTGACTACAATAAAATATCTGGAATTCAGAATCTAATGATGACCATGAATCCATTGTCAATTGTTGGAAAAAACCCATCTAGTTCACTAATATCCTTTAGGAGAGGAAACTGCCATCCTTACCTGGTCTGGTCTACATGTGACTCCAGAACCACAGCCATGTGGTTGACTCTTAACTGCCTTCTAGGCAATTAGGGATGGGCAATAAATACTGCCTAACCAGCCACACCCTGATCTCAATAATGAATGAAGTTATATAATGTAACAAGTGTTATGTACAGACTGATTTTGTTTAAGAAAAATTAATTTCCCAATAACCAAAAGATAGGACTAAAGAAGATTTCATTTTTAACACTTTACCATAACAAGCAAACTAAAATCAATGAAGATCAAATGTTAATTCATTATCACTAATGTGTAAAACCAAAGAAAAGGTACTTTCACATTAACCATCAAATGAAATTTGTCTTACGAAGGTTAAAGGAAGGACAGAGTTGGGAGCTCAATGTTCCAGGCTTTGGGAGTTTCAGGCGCGATGGTGGGGGTTGGAGGAAAGGAGAGGTGGAGGCATTGCATCATTGATAAAGGAAACCATTATCGTAGTAATAAGGGAGGATGTCCTGGAAGGCTGTTCAAACGAGGCCATCTGGGTCGAGCTCAGAAATAAAGAATGAGTGATTGCTTTCCTGGAATTATACTACAGGCCTCCCAACATCAGAAGGACATAGAGGAACAGTTATGTAGGCTAATCATAGAAAGATGTGAGAGAAACAGGAATATAATTGTAGGGGACTTCAATTTTGCTAACATTACTTGGGATTGCCTTAGTGTGAAAGGTTTAAAGTGGTGAAATATTTAAAATGCATCCAGGAGAGCTTTTTGGGTTAATACATAGATAGTCCTACTCGAGATGGGGCAATGCTATACCTAATCCGAGGGAATGAAGCCAGTCAAGTAGCTAAAGTTTCAGTGGGTGAGCATTTTGGGAATAAATCAGTAAGTTTCAAAATCTCAATGGAAAGGAATAAAAATAGAGCAGATGTTAATTATCTATATTGGGGGAAGGCCAATTTCAGTACTGTAAGACAGGATCTGGCAAACATAGACTGGGAGCAGTAACTTGCAGCTAATTCTATATTTGGAATGTAGGAGCCTTTTAAAAGTTGGAAAGTGAGAATTCAGGGCCAGTGTGTTCTGCTAAGAGTGAAAGGTAGGGGTAGCAAGTCCAGGGAACCCTGGATGTCATGGGGTATCAAGAGCTTGACAAAGAAAAAAGAGGAAGCATAGTCAGGTACAGTGCATTAATCATCAGGGAAGCTTTTCAGAAGTATAGAGAATGTAAGGTCTTGCTTAAAAAAGAAATTAAGAGAGTAAAGAGGGGCCAAAAACTATCCTTGGCAGATGGGATCAAGGAAAACTCCAAGACATTTTATTAGGAGTAAGAGGATTACTGGGGAAAGAATACAGCCTACTAGAGACCAAATGGCAACCTGTACATGGAGCCAGTGGACATGGGTGAGGTCTTAAATGAGCACTTCTCGTCTGAATTCAGAGAAGAGAAAGATATCATAGCCAGGGATTTCAGTTGGGATGGCAAGGTTCCAGAACATGTTAAGATTAATAAGGAGGAGGTATTTGATGTTTTAGTGTGAATAAACATGCATAAATCCTCAAGGCCTGACGACATGTATGCCAGGTTGCTATCGGAGGTAAGGGGCAAGATTGCTGGGGCCCTGGCAGAGGTATTTAGTATTTTGCTGACCGCAGGTGAAGAGCCAGATGACTGTAAGATAGCTAATTTGATTCCTTTGTTTAAGAAGGGCAGCAGCGATAGGCCAGGAAATTATGTACCAGTAAGTCTGATGTTGGTGGTAGGGAAAGGATTGGAAAAAATTCTGAGGGGCAGGATTGATCAATACTTGGAAAGGCAGGGGTTGATCAGGGATAGTCAGCATGGATTTGTCAGAGGGATATTTTGTCTTACTCAATTGAGTTTTTTTGAAAAGGTGACTAAATATATTGATAAGGCTTAGTTAACATGGGCTTCTGTAAGGCCTTTGACAACGTGCCACAAGCAATGCTAGTCGAAAAAGCAAGAGCCCATGGGATCCAAGGCAAGTTGGCAAACAGGATCTAAAACTGGCTTTCAAATAGTAGACAAAGGGTGATGGTGGAGGGATGCTTTGTGATTGGAAGCCAGTAACCAACGATGTACCACAGGGATTAGTGTTGGGACCCTTGCTATCTGTTATATACACTGACAACTTGGATGTGAATGTAGAAGGCATTATTAGTAACTTTGCAGATGACAGGAAAATTGGTAATGTTGTTGATATCGAGGAGGATGGTCTCGGGGTCGGATATTGATCAGCTGGTAAAATGGGTAGAGCACTGACAGATGGAATTTAATCCCGATAATGTGAGGTAATGCATTTTGGGAGGTCTAATAAGGGAAATGTACACACAATGAATGGTAGGTTCCTTGGGACTACTAAGGAACAAAGAGACCTCAGTGTACAAGTCCATAGACAGAATTAGAGTCATCCCTGAAGGTATCAGTACAGGTAGACAGGGTGGTGAAGAAGGCATATAGAATGCTTGCCTTTATTAGCTGGATGTAGAATATAGGAGCAAGGAAGTCGTGATACATTATAAAACATTGATTAGGCCACAGATGGAATACTGTGTGTAGGTTTTGTCACCTCTATAGGAAGGATGTGATTGCACTGGAGAGGATGCAGAGGAAATTCACCAGGATGTTGCCTGGGATGAAAAGTCTCAGTTATGAGGAGAGACTGGGTTTGTTTTTCTTGGAGCAGATAAGGCTGAGGCAGGATGTGATTGAGGTATACAAAATTATGAGAGACAGGGTAGATTGTGAGAATTTTTTTTCAACGGCAAACATGTCTAAGATCAGAGGGCAAAAGTTTAAAGTGAAGGTTAAGTGGTTTTACCTAGAGGGTGCTGCCTGAGGGGTTGATAGACCTCACAACATTTAAGAAGCATCTGGATGAACACTCAAATTGCCAAGGCAGAGTAGGTTGTGGACCAAGTACAGATAAATGGGATTAAAATACTTTGGTGCTTTTTAGCTGGCATAGATGTGGTAGGCGGAGGGCCTGTTTGACTCTAAAATATTTTTAGGTAACACTCCACTGCTGGCAGATTTACAGCACTATAGCATTACAAGAACTATCCCAAATCCACTTATCATCAGCTGCATTTCTCCATACCATGCCTGGCTAAAATTTCCAGTATGTAGGTATCCAACATGGTTGTAACTGGATGTGCCTTACACAAAGTTGTCCTTCAAAAAACTATTGACATAGAACAGGTGGACAAGAAATTAACTTGCCTCAACCATTAGCAAAAGAGAACACTAGCTTTCAGCCATCTTCTGTGAGTCTGTGAATATGTGAATTGAAGACAATTTTTCAACATTAATGCTGGTTGTTTACCATATTACATGGTCCACAAGTCAAACACATTAGCATGCCAGAAATCCTTACTGAAGTTCTAAAATATTGCATTATTATACATGTAATGTGTGTAGGTGTACAACTCTTGGAATACTATACATTCTGCTTCTCTGATGATCCACTATGCTTAAATTACAGTTAAGATAGAAAAAATGGTGACATTATAAAGTTAAGCACAGATGGCTGTGGAAACTCAGTTGTTGAATATATATAAGGTAAAAAGTGATAGATTTCTGATTACAAATGGCATTCAGAGTTATGGGGATGGGATGGCTAAAAGGCTTTGAAGCATTGGCTTAGCCATTATCATATTGAATGGAGGGGTAAACTCAAATGGGCTGAATGAGCTACTCCTGTTCCTACATTCCTATATTTGAGTAGACTCACTATGGCAGTCTTCCAGAAAGGAACACATTTCTTCCTCACCTTCTGCTCAGATTTGATTACTGTCAAAATTGTTTCAAACTTTCTGCTATGGCCATTCAATGAATATTTGTGTTTGTACCATTCACCACAGGGTTCTGCTCAAAAGGACCAAGTTTTTCAATACCTTCAGGAGCAAGGCCTCCAAAGCTGCATCCTATTCTTCCTAGAAATCCAGTTTTATTGTAACCAGATGATTCCAAATATATAATTATATGCAAGAGTGTCATACCCATTTTCTCATAAACTGTGCATCAAAAGCACTGCAATATAATGCAAGGCCATTGACCTCAGACTGCACCACAAGCTTGGCTCATAGCTGCAGACAGATGAAGGACAATACTTCTGATGTTACAATACTGGGATACTCGGATGTGTTAGCATCTTAATAGAACTGCGGATGAGTATGGAATTTTTCAGCACCAAGAAGGGTGCCAGACAGCACTAGAAATGGATAGGAGTCTAACAGCTATGAAAGGAGACTGTCGTCTAGGCTTCCTCTCTCCTCCTTAAACACACTGCTCATTAACAGGGAATTTTATAAAATTTGAACAAAAGAAAGTTGAGTTACAAAGATTTCAGACATGTTATTAAGGTAGACTGCAGACATTCTTGTTTTGCTGCTTGAAAGCACCACTGCTGAAATAAATGCGTTTGAATTCGGCAGTCTCTCAACTTTGTTTCAGTTGAAGTTGGAGGGAGATCATTCTATGATGAGACATTATTTTAATTGTCATAGGCTGTGCATGCACACCCAAAATAAAGACTACAAACTGACGTCAAGTATACCCTTAGCCAGAGATATATTGGCAGATTGCTTCCCAAACTTTTTATGATATGTCCCATTTTAATGCCTCAGATTTCATGCGATTCCAGAAAGGTTCTTGAGAGGGTGGTGGCAAGTAAGGTGGTTAGAGAACTGTTGAGTGGGAGTGGGTTGAGACTTACTCCATTATATAACAGTAGGGGAGGGGTGGGACATTAGGAGGAGGCTGATGTTAAAACTGCTGATTTTGCTCTGAAAGAAATGAAGAACAACCCACAATAAGCTGAAGTTGTAACAGCAATCAAGCCTCAGACATCAGACTATTAAGCTATGTACTGACGGGAAGAAAACAAGCATTTAAGATGGGCAACACAGTTGTCACAAATCAGTCCAAGTATGATGCTGAGCTGGGAGCCCCAAAATCTCATTTCACAACTCACAATTTGGGAACACCTATTCTGATAGGAAAGCTCAGCTAAAGAACGCTACTTGTGGAAACTAAGCACATCTCCAAACCCTGGCAGCTTATGGAGAGGTCAACCTGTGCAAAAGAAAGCAGTTACAAGGTTGGTAAAATAAGATAGGTAATTACAGGTTTGATTACTGACTCTTATGATAATTATTTATTGCAATAAATTTGATTTTCACTTATGTAATAGCAAGGAAACTAAAATATAAAGGCTTTGTTCAGTGTGTGTGTGCCTTTTTGGAGCACACAACTGTGATCATTAGTTTAGGGTCACTGCATCACAGCAATACGCAAATATCAGTTTACCTGTCTTAAATGAGGTTGGTATGTCAGAGTGACTCCATATTCAGTAAACTATCATGATAATGGTAAGAAGTGGACTATCATTTTTCAATTTCTCATTTTAACATCCAAAATCTTCCATGAACCAAAATGGCTTTTTAGAAAAAGGAGACAAAACATTCTTAAGATTGTTCCTTGGTCATCTGAGCAAGCTGAGCCAAGTTCATGAAATCAATGTAGATAAACAAAGCCAGCCTCAGCAGATATTAACATTTTTTAAAAATAACTAAACTTCAGACATAAAGCAGCCTGTTACTCATATTTTTGATTGACACCTTACTTGAAGTGTGACATCGTGGGATTAAGTCACCTCCAGGTGCTTTTGAGCAGGAAGAAGAGAGAACATGGATTGGTAACAACAAAGATTGAAAGATTCTCTCTCTTTCTCTCCCTGTTTCTATGTCATATCTCAAACACTGGTGATAGAACAAATTGGAGAAACATCCACTCGTTAAGAACTCAAAGATTCTACAAATTTTCATATTGCTTCAACGCAACAAATATTGTCTCAAGCAAACTATACCAACTCGAGGACTACTTAAGAAGTTTATAAATTACATATTCTTTATCTTCCAGCTATACTAGACACGATCTTCTTTTGAAAACTTTATATCTGTGTGTGTTTGTGTTTGGTGTGTTTTATAAGTTTTCTCAGAGTTAGTAAGTAACACAATTCCTCTTTCTTTCACTGAAGAAAGTCTCGTAATTGGTTCATTCTTTTTGATCAGTACTATGTTTTAATTGAATTGAGGCTATAGCCATGTGCTAAAACGAAAAGTTTGTGACCAACAGAGGAGGTCAAAAAAAATCCAATTCACCATCCTCACCTGGTCAAAATGGAATACTTCAAACCTTTCAGCTCTCAAAGAACTATCAGACCATTCCTTCAAGTTAATCCAAGGTTACTTAGTTTCTCCATTGTAGACCCATAATACAAACAATGCCTACTTTCAAATTTGACAATAAATTTTGTCTTCAATGTGATTTGAGTGAAACAGCACAGCTTGCAAAACTTATGTGAATTAAACTGATTTTTTTTCAGTGTATGAGAGAATTTGTTTTAGTGGAGGCAATAACTATCATTGGAATAAAACCAATTTCTCATTTCTATCAACATTAATTATTAATTATGCATAATTGTTCACTGTTTATTAAAGGTGACTGCTTTATAAAGTTACTACTAACTGGTACAAACCAGTTCATATTTGTGTCAACTTTTAGCTGCTTTTGAATGCTTAATGTAAAGGTAAACAATGTTTTACTCACTGTTATCAAATCTTTACCAAAATATAACAAATGCATTTTGTAACTCTTGTTATGTTTAATTCATTGCAGATGACCATCAAGGATTTTCTACATTGAACAAAACTTTATAAATTAGATATAATTTGGTCTTCAGAAGGAAAGAGTTGCAGTAATAACTGATTTTGTAGGATATTTGACTGTGATCTTCAGATGCCTAGGGTATCTGACTCTAGGTCTTACCGAGAGGCCAAATGCCTTTTTGAATTCCTCAGTGATAGTAGATTGCCCCAAACTTCAGGGAATAGCTTTTCCTCTCAGGTTTTGTTGGTGCCGTGGTACAGATGCATCCAAGAAAGTGGTTAAGTACAAACAGGTTAAGTAAAATTTCAATGTGGAGCTGCAAAGAGAATAAAGGTTCATTTGTGACTGTTTCAAGCGTACCACACAACAGTGTGCTCAACACAAGGATTATTTGAAGTGAAGCTTAAGATGTCTGCCTACAGATTGTGTGCTTTATAACAGAGATCACATGAATACAGCAGACTAGAACAGACATTTGTACACATTTGCATTTAAATCCAGACAAATAATGAAAAACCAAAAGAAAAAAAAACTGGTATGCCGTACTTTTTGGTTGCCCGAGTTACCAGCTGTACACACTACTGTTTTCATGTCTTAACAGTTCATTATTTCCATCAGTGACTGTATATGCATTGTGCACACAATCCTTAAATCATGCTGGTCCCTTAATGGTACACATGTATATTGTTGTCATTTGCAATCATCTGGCTGATGTTTCACCACCAAGAGATGTGCCCAATTAATTTATTGTTGCTGTGGTAGCTGTTGTTGTTCTGTGTCTGCTGTTGGGTTGCTGTGGACCTCTGGGTCTGGCCGTTGATGTGTGTTCTGTGTCGTTTGTGTGTTTACCCCTTCTTGAGCAGCGTTCAGTTGAGGAACAGCTTTTTCAGTTGGGCAAATGTGCCTATGGTTTCGGATAGTATATCTGGTTGTTCACTGCAACTGAGTATAATCAAGATGACAATTGCTCCATGCTGATCTCAAGCTGCCACTTGGGCTTGTCTCTGTTCAGATCATTAAATGTTTTTACTGTGACTCCTGTCCATTACTCAAATTTGGAAATGGTTTGGCAGTTTTGTCAAAATGAAATTTGGCTTTGGCTGCTTCATCTTGATATTTTTAAATTACATCTGTTATTACTACTTCCTTCAAAAGCTTCTTTGCTATTTGAAGCAGCATCATAAGAGCAGGAAAACTTGACGTTTCGGGCCTAAACCCTTCATCAGAAATGGGGGAAGGGAAGAGGGTTCTGAAATAAATAGGGAGAGAGGGGGAGGCGGATAGAGGATGGATAGAGGAGAGGATAGGTGGAGAGGAGGCAGACAAGTCGAAGAGGCGGGGATGGAGCCAGTAAAGGTGAGTGTAGGTAGGGGGATGGGGAGGAGATAGGTCAGTCCAGGGAGGACAGACAGGTCAAGGGGGCGGGATGATGTTAGTAGATAGGAGATGGGGGTGTGGCTTGAGGTGGGAGGATCAAGCCA